>VXAK01008292.1:562881-579641 GCA_013399435.1 Arenaria interpres
CAGGGCATGCTCTAGTGCCCAAGATTGTTGGGTTGTGTCTGTTTGGGGGGGGGTGTTTGTTTTCGGTGGTTTTTTTGGTTTTGTTTTTTTGTGGTTGGACTCGATGATCTCAAAGGTCCCTTCCAACCATGAAGATTCTGTGATTGATTACCCAGAAGAGAAGCAATGCTGAAGAGCAGAACACGTCTGTTTTGAGAGAGAACAAGCTCACCAAGATAAATTACTGAATTAAAACTATCAACTTTACAGGTAAATGAGCAGGAGGAGTTTTTAAAGTTAAAAATGTTGAATCCTACTTGAGTGTCATTACCCACAGAATCAGATAATGTAAATCCCAATTCCACGGCAGCTGAAAGGAATTTGTTACGGAGTGAGAACGTGGACTCAGTTAAAGCAAAAAAATCCTTCACTGCTTGTTTTTCCTCACCACATCAGGTGGGAAGTGAGGCCTCTGAACAAACGCACCCTAACAAGGGTCTTTTAGACACCACCTGTGTTTTCTCTGAAAAACACCTGCTTGAATGTTTCGGCAGCAAGTCTCAGTGGGCTGGTTGCTACTGACCCTGTGTTCTCACACAGTTCCAGGGAACCAGGACTTCTCTGTCCTCAGCTGAGCCGAGGCTTCCATTTGTTCTTACGTAAAACAACATATTTTTATGCAATCATCATATTCCCTCTATTCCTCAGGCCACGTGTCTTTCGGTGCAGGTTTTACCTAACTGAACTCTGCTACGCTCCTTCAGCATCCGCTACGAGAGTACGTCACCAGGGGAACAAAGAAAAAGACCAATTTGGGAAATTTTCACAAGTCTAAAAGACATTAAAACCATGGGATTTAAAGGTTCACACTCCTTTGTGAAACTCAGTAAATTGGGACAGTCTGGCGCATCATTTTGCAAAAGCAAGCACATCTGCATAATCTACAGATACCTGAGGATGCGAGAGTCAACTGGGGCGAGCCACCACAACTGGCCAGAAATAGATTCAGTGTGATTCCAGCAGCAGTCAGGGCAGATTTGTTGGCTTATTAGGAAACCATGCATAGAAAACAGAATATACTGTATAAAATTAAGTAGAGCGGGCATTGAAGGGTTCCATTTCTAGAAACCTGGGCTTCCTATAGCCAAGAAGCGGTAAATAGAGACACTGAGCAGTCAAGTAACGATGAGTGTCTACCAACGAACAGAGTCACGCTGGTTTTACCAACCACACAACACGTTCCTGCTGGATTCAGCGAGAGGGTGCGAAGCACAACTGCTCCGGTTGTACTTGTAAGAGGTGACCGGCATCAGGAACACGGGGCGTAAACACCGGGCTGCATTGCTTTTAGGAATCAAAAGGTGCGAGTGTAAGCACCCCAAACTCATGCTTAACGCGGTTAAGCAAAATCAAAGCAAAATACAGGGCGCCACAATCACTAGTGGTTATTTCCTTACATCTTATATCAACTCAAGAGATTTATATCAACTCTCAGGATGTTCTCAATCTACAACTGGAAACACATGTTGGCTTCCCCCCGCTACGATTTTCTGCATTATTGCATGTCGCCCCTGTGTACTCCCCAACACCGATGGGGATTTTCCAAAGTGCGAATCTTTGGGAGAATTCTTAGAAATTCATGGTCATCCTGTGAGCACCCCAAGCTCTGGGCAGCTGTTGGCAAGAGGCCTCTGACAATAGTCCAGGCCCTTGACAACAGTGCAGGCCTCGAGGTTACTAAACGGTTAAGCTGTGATTTGTAAACTAATGAAGCTGGCAGAAAAGGAGTAGCTGTCTTCTGAATGTACTGATAAGTAGGACCTTGAGTAGAATAGACAAAAAACCAAAAAAGAAAAGACTGTGTGTGTAAACAGCTAATAATAGCCAACTATAAAAGCATAGCTATCACCTGCTAATAATAGTCCACTATAAAGGCATCACCTGGGAATTCTCCCTAAAAGCTGAGCTATCTGTGCAATAAAGTGGCATCTACCTGATCACATTGGTCGTCCTCTATGGTGTCCGAAGCTTCCGCGTCGTAACGAATCAGCCTTCATTGGTGGAAGTTTCTCCACAAGTTTGTTCACCATGGCTTCGTTCTCATTTCTTGCTTAAAAACACAGATCACGATCAGCATCAGCCCAAACAGCCTCGACTTCGAATAACACAGGTCATTTAAATTTACAACTATCGTGAGGTAAGTCTTTATCCTGCAACAGAAGTAGCATAAGATTTGGAAAAACAGCCACAGTAGTAAGACGTTGCATTGAGGTCCCCAGTTCCATGAGGCCGTTTCGAAGTGACTGCTCTGAGGAGGGTTTACCAAGGAACCAGATCAGTCAAAGTTTAAGTGAAGAGAGTTGGTTTGACCTCCCTAAACACAGACTGATGCTTATTTTACCTGTTTCCCAGATTCATGGCAGCAGATCAGTACTACAGAACAAAACCTCAAACCATATTTTCATCACAGGCACCTCAGCAGAAACACGCTTTCCGTCCAAAAGGGAGAGGCAGTAAAGCAAATTCAGTATTAATTCCCTCTCCCTGTTCCAAATCAGACACGTGACGTGTTTCACAGAACCACAGAATCGTCTGGGTTGGAAGAGACCTTTAAGATCATGGAGTCCAACCATCAACCTAACGCTGATAAAAAAACATCAGTAAACCATGTCACTAAGCACCACGTCAACCCGTCTTTTCAATACCTCCAGGGATGGTGCCTCAACCCCTTCCCTGGGCAGAGTGTTCCAAGGCTTGACACCCCTTCTGGTGAAGAACTTTTTCCTACTATCCAGTCTGACCCTCCCCCAGTGCAACTTGAGGCCATTTCCTCTTGTCCCATCGCCTGGGACTTGGGAGAATAGACCAACCCCCCCCCGGCTACACCCTCCCTTCAGGGAGTTGGAGAGAGCCAGAAGGTCTCCCCTCAAATTTCATTTCTACTCAATCTGTAGGACTTCTAATTCTGTCAATTGAATCTATATTCTCTTGAAACACAGAAATTATCATACTGAGTTAACCCACAGTCCACGGAATGACTTACCCTACGGTGTTCAGCTCCCATTTTTAGGAAGAAACTCTAAGAACAGGCCAAACCGATAAACTCACTGCTCCCGAAGTCCCACGGTGATCTCTGATACTTATATTGGTTTAAGCAAGAAACCTATGAAGTTCAACATTGTTTTAAGAACACAGCATACAGCTGTCAGGACTAGCGTTTCAACCGAGACAGTATTTTAAGCAGTAATGGAGATTGATGAACTTTAGCCTGATCTTCAACTCATTTCACAGAGATCAAACTACCAAGTCTTAACGCTACTTTGCACTACTACCATCAGAAATGGAATTAACTGTCAAATAACAGCGTAAATTAACTGTCAAGCTGCCAGCAGCATTTGCTTATTGATCTGTATGCGAATATATACATCAGACTGTACAGATATAGTTGTTTTTGTTTGTTTTTAACACTCCTTTAAAATACTCATGCTGTCTTTACTACAAAAATAAGAGGACATGCAGCATACTTGAAATGGGATATATAATGTATTATTTGACCTTTAGCTGAAGGAAGCTGACAGATGAAAGACTTCAAAAGTAAAAATAACATTTAAGAATAATCCGAAAATGTCCAGCAAAAAAATCCCCCAGGAAAACAAAAATCCCCCCCTACACCACGCCTGAAAGCAGAAAATCCGAGCTAAGCATTTCCAACAGACCTTGCCTGTTCATCTCCAACTCCTTCCAGCAATGGGAGCCCTCTTCTCGTTCTGCCACGAAATTTATAAATTGACTTTGCAACATAATGAACTAAATACTCCAACTTTAATATTTTGCATTCATACCAAAAACAATTAACAGTTTTTTACAAATAGTGTTATTTACTAAAACAATTCTTGTACAACAGTGCGGTATATCTAAATATATACATCTGCCAACATCCAAGGGAGCATCAAAACAAACAAAACCAAAAAATGCACTTTGCTACTGTGTACACTTTATTCAAACCAAAGCAGACCGCAGCAGGCTTCGCTTCTTTTCCATGACAAAGACAAAAACTAGTCGGATTTCCAGAAGCACATGCAGGATAGAAGAACAAAAAAGTCATCCCACCGCCCTTTTGCCAAGGCAGCGGCACGAAATCCGCCATTTTACAGAGTAGCAAATGGAATGGTTTGAAAACACAAACACCCCTCATTGAAGGAACGAGGCTTCAAAAACGTACAATAGTGGGTTTTTTACACCTTGAAGCAAAAAGTTCCAACGGCAAGGCCTTCCCGTGTTCTCCCGTGGCGCCGGACAGTGTAACCCAGGAAGGTTAATATTCCTCGTTGCAGCTGAAAATGAAGCGGAGTCTCTGCAGCTTTCCCGAGACTGAATAACAGAGTAAAAAATGATTCTGCCTGCTCTTAGCAACGGAGGGTTTTATGGCAATCGAGCTTTTTGTAATTTCTACTTTACCTTTTTTCTTTAAAAAAAAAAAACATTCTCCTCCCAATTTTTACCCGGAAAAATTATGCTCCCTTGTTCCAAAAGAGATACATGCGGCTTCTCCAAGGGAAGCTGCAGTTAGTTCATTCCAAGCGCTGTTGCAGCTGCTGCAATTAGAGATGGGGGTTTTTTTTCATTCTGTCTGTGAAACCCAGCAGACAAGAAATAAGGTAAGACCTTTTACGTATAAAGACTGCACAGACGTCTTTGAAATATGAGTGAAAAATAAGGTTAAGTGATATTAGAGAAAATACTAACAAAATTGGAGAATGAGGTATTAAGCAGTTCTCCAGTGTAAATCTGATGATCCTGCCATCTAGATGAAATCAGAGAACTATAATAGCAGCCTAGATTTGATCAACCAAAATACGTACATGCTGTTAAAAGCAAATTTATCTCCTTTATTACATCTAAGCATCTGCAATCTGGCAGAATTCTCTGAAGTTCTGGTTACTCAAATCCACCTCAGTTTTCCTCCTCTCAAAATTCATGAACAGTAACTGTACCACAAGGGAAATAGGCTGCTCCACACCTATTGAGAAGCATGCAGTAATTCTTATATTTTCTTCCTTTTTACCGTTGTTTTACTGCTGGCTACAGGTACTTCGGCCTGACATTAAACACACGTCTGCGTGGGTACCAGTTACTGAACAGAGGGGGGTAAATATGTTGTTTCTGCAACTGCGGGCTCTGGAACATACTGCCACGACATCAGCGTGGCAAATGTTAACGCGCTGCCTCAGTATTTTTCCTGGGATGCTTTACAGTGAATCTTAACATCTTTGTCACGCCCAGACAAATTGAGATGATGCACATGGGTAAACACGCTTCGTTTATAGAAGTGAAATGCACAGAAGGCACTTTCCAGAGTTTGCTCCAGTTCACGATAAACAAGCCACTAAAATACCCCTTCTGGAGTTTTTGTCTTCCTTAGTGAAAGGGTTAAACGGCAAAGGCTTATACAAAATATTACGAAAACATTTTAGCCTTTCATTGACAATTTACACATAAAGAAACAAGACATTCAAAAATTAGGTCTTCTATTGGAACATGAACAACATATCATTTTCAGGGCTTCTTAACATTAAAACAGATTAACTTCCTGACACTTATTTATTTGCTAACAAGGCTTTCCATACCTTTTTTGTACCTTCTCCCCCTCACCCATACTCAGTGTTCAACACCACAGTAAGACAGAACATCCGTGAACTTGGTCAAAACAACGCACAAACGAGGAATCTCCGAATAAAACACAGCAACGGCATCTCCAGGTTCATGACACCAAGCCAGCTGAGAGGAGGTCAACTGAAACATAATTGCTGAATTATCAGTTAGAGAGGATACGAGAGGATGAGTGAAGAAATTAGTGCAATGACAGCATCCAGCAAGGTAGGAGGAGACATCGCTTTTGAGTATCTGGCATGGAGGACACAACCAAGTGAGAAGATGAAACAATCTTTTCTGATAAATGAGAAAAATCTACCCGAAGCAACACAGCTCCAAATTCAATTTAATCTTAAAATTGCACCTAAAATGGAAATTAAGACTCTGAGCCTAAAAATCTCGAGATTTACTGCACCACTTGTGGACAATGAAAACTGATTCTACGTCAACTAAACTTCACAATGTGTTACAGGAGATACCTCAGGCCAGTGACTCTAATAAAGGCATGAAAGCAAATAAAAGGTGTCCATCTTTTTTTCAAAACTTTTACTATTGTGAATTTTTAGTGGCACTGCATTTTAGAAAGTGTTTTTTGGTCACAATGAACACAAATGAAAGCTGATTTTAATTTTCTTAAAGACAGATAAATGCCCAAAATAAGTCAGTCGGAAGCCAGAAAAACTGAGTAAATTTTGAGTGTTTAAAGGAGAAACTAGGAACAAGCACCTCTGTGTTTTAAGGAAAGAAGACTTCAAAAATTTTAAAAATAAATTCAAATTAGTAACAAAAAGTACTTTTGCAGAGTCACTTCTGTACAGAAGTTCCACAGGCCCTTACTAGGGAACACGTGACACAACGGGGGAAAACCTGAGAATACGAATGGTCAATGTCAGCTGGATTATTCTGATGCTTCAAGCTCCTCCCTGAATCAGGGCCTAAGAACTATGGAGTAAAAAGTTACTTTCACTTTTGTGTAGAAATTATATACTTCTATACAAATTGTTTCTCTGCTTTTGGAATGAAGTACCTAAAGCACACAGACAACACTATCTAAATGATACTACATGCCCTTTCTAAGGAAAATCACCTCTTCGATCTATTAAAAATGATCTATGACAATATCTTGGATTCATATTTTTTTTAGGATTTTCATTCAGATTCCACAGACCGTTGTGATGACACCAAGTACTGAAGTAATGTCAGTTTTTGAGGGCGCTTAAGAATTCTGGAGACAAAAAAAAAGTACATGAAAGTACTGGTATCAAACCAGCCAGCTGGCTAGAACATCCCCAACTGGCACCCATCAGCTTTGGGCACGTTTTGTAACCACCCCAGTTAGAAGTTATGCAAAGTAGTGACCTGAAAGCATTAAAAGGCAAAATACCAGCGTCTTTTAAAACAGTGAACCAAAGGCATGTCCGGTAACCGTGAACAGACGCGGGAGTGTATGCGACAACTGAGGTGAGCTTATAATATGATGTACATTTGCCACATTTAATTCCAGAAGCATCGCGCTAAAATATAGTACACAAAAGCAAACAATTTCTGACATATGCACGAACAAGGCTGAACACACAGATCTGATGTTGAAGCCATCTAGTATTGCTCTAATTGGAATTAGAGTTGCTGGAAATGATAAGAGGAAATCAGGACGCATTAATAGATTGAACACGAATGCAAAGCAACAACGGTCTTTGTACAAGAAACTCTGATCAGGAATATCTAAAATGCTGCCTTCCATCACCATGTTCCTTTTGCAGCACCTCAGCTGTAGGAAGAAAATCCCGTGCCTGGAAGAGCCACCTGGCTGAGTTACTGAGAAATGCAAGGGTTTAAAAAAGGATGTTGCTGGAGAAGAGAACTCAAAGTGGCCCGGAAGCGAATGACAGCGAGATGCCTCATAAGCTATTCCTGCTATGGAAGGGCTAATAAACTCAAGCGGTACAGATGGAAATCGAAACAGATGTTTAAGGCAGAAGTGTCTGTGTAAGAACAGTAAACAGAACAAATTGCTAAGCAAGGCCACAAGAGATAAAATAAAGCCCTGAAGGTTTGTTCAGCAAAGCGATTTAAACGTCCATAATTCTCCATGTTCTAATTAAGAAGACTTGGATATAGTGTTATTCGTGTTGTGTGTTCCGGTTTAAAACTCCACCGTTTCTCCTTCAACTCAATTCCTCTGTCTTTGGTGTAATCTCTACCAACACACGTAGAATACAGTTCTGGTTCTCATTGTAAAAAACAACTTGGAAAAAATAAATTACATGCTTTTATGATAAAATGCAAGACTCTGATCTGTTGCATGGTCCCATGATATGTTTAGCAGCCTCTGAATAGTAGTTTGAAGTTATTAATTCTATCTGAAGCAGAATCATAATTTGCTGTTATCCCCCCAAATCACTTCCTAGTTAACTAGTTTACTTTGGTAGATAAGCCATCTAATAGTCATGATACACTTGTGTTCAGTTCAAGAAGCAACGAAGCCTAGACTCAGATAAGTTTGTAAATTCATATATAGACCTTAGTTTGTAAGTGTAACCATGATATGCAGAATTACTGCTTTACCTGCATTGGAAAAAAGACATCACATCTGTCATAAAACTAGACAAAACTATGAAACGTGGTCGTCAGTTCATGATTAAAATAAAATAGTAAAGTAAATTATTTTTAAACATTGTGTTAAATATATTCACATGATCACCATAGCTATACGAAATGGCCACTATTGCAATCACACACTATATGTACATAACATATATGCCACGACAGTTTGCAAGAGTTGAGTTTTCACAGACTAGCCAATTTTACCAGACATAAATAATCTTGTACCAATTTTTAGGCATTTTAAAAGGAATTAAATGTCCTAAATATATCCGTCCCTCTGCAAAATTAAAAAAAAAAAAAAATAAAAAAAAAAAATCCTAAAAAGTCAGTGCAAATTGAACTTGTTCACCAAGATAGATTCTTATTATTAAGCTGAGGATAAACAAAGTTTAATAGATTAAAGGAAGAAACTCATAGAATTGCCAACTGCCTTTAGCAGAGGTTAAAGAAGGTTAGGAATCGGAAGTCCTGGATCCTATAGGAGAGCCTTCTGCGAGTAACTATGCTGTGGTTGTTGAGGTGGCGGAGGCTGAGGTTGTTGTGGAGGTGCTTGTTGACTGCCTGCTGTCTGTGGCAGAGGCGTGGATGCTAAGTTATAGTTTGGCACCTGGGACATATTAGTTCCAGCATTCTGATAAGCAGCAACATCAACAGTAGCAGGCGGTGGACTGTACACCGAAGCCTGGTTGGAGTAAGTATTTCCAGCAACAGAGCCAACCATTGCACTGACAAAAAAAAAAATAATAAAACAAACCATTAAATTTGAATTAACAATTTCCCAACAGAACAGCAACACCTTATTTCTTCTTCAGCTCTTCTATGTATGCACACAAAAATCTCCCAACTCCAGACACCTTGCACATTGAAAAGTACAGCCGATGAACATTCCAATTAAAACTCAAACGCGCTCCTCACATTTAAACACACTTCCCATGGATTTAAAACTAGATTGTGACTCTATACGTTGTTTTATTTTAATGTGTGACATGGAATCCCATCTACCTTCCATTCTGCTCATGAAAAAAAAAAAAACAAAAGCCAGGAACTGTTTTAAATACCAGAACAAGTCAGGTGAAGTACCCAGAAACTCGTTTTCTCAATGTATGTCTTGCCATCCCAAATAAGTACCTTTGGGGGACAGAGACTAACAAATACTTTAATAACTCAAGATGGATGTCTCTCCCAACTTTATAAAATAAAATTACTTTATAGAGAGAGCAAAGGAAACAAATTTAAACTTTTGCTAAGGTCAATTCAAAGCTTTTTCACAATATGGGTAGCTTAGCCAAAGCTAAGCATCTTTGCAAATCTACCCGAAAGAGAAAGCCCCTTGTAGCCCCTTTATACGGGGAAGCTGTATGAGCTTCAGGAAGTGTTCACAGCCCATTCGCTTCAGTTCCAAAATGAGCAGAATTCTCCCCATGCTTCCACACAGTTGAAAATAAACTATAATACAATGTGCACTATCTCAGAAGTTATGCAAAGCCAGCCAGAGCAGCAGATAATCTTCATCATTAAATGTACATTAGGTTATCTAAAAAAAAATAAAATAATAAAAAAATATCAGTCATGTCTATAACATTTTCTCTCATTTTTCTTTTTATATAAAAGAAATATATATATTAGAAAATTATACATTTCTTATATATAAAATTAAAAACTGGAGAAAAAAATATAGAAACAACAGAAAGGTTTGTTGTTTGTCAGGAATTTTTACCAAGTACATGACACCAATAAAAAGCACACTGGAAATAATTGCACTGAAGTATCTCTCAGTTGTGTTTAAAATTATACTTCTGTGGGGGGGGAAAAAAAAAAAATCTCCTTTATATATTATCTGTAGTCCTTTGTGTTTAAATTGGTTTACAATTGAATGGGAAAATACTTGAAATTACTTTGTGTAAGACGTCTGTGCGGGCTGGCCAGGCAGCACGGAGCTGGCAGATGGAGTAACTGTGCCTTGGCTGAGAGACGAGAGCTGTTCAGGAGGAAGATTGTAGCCTTGAATATGGCCCATCTGTGCACTCCCTGCCACCAAATATGCATTACTTTGAGCCTGCCCCGGATAAACCTAGGAAGTGAAATAAAGGAATATTAAAAATAAAATACAAGAAAATTCGGTATTTAATCTCTGACTTTGGAACTTAAAGACAGTCTCACAAACCTTTTATTACAGATGTTTTACTAGAAAGCAACTGATTGTCTTCTATCAAGTGTTGCAGTATGAAAGAATAACCAGATTTTCAAAGGAGACTATTTACATTTCTAACCTCAGGCTCCAGTATCAAAAAGGATGAAATAATTTACCGGGAAACTCGCATTCCAAGTTTTATTTTAACAGCTATCCCTCATGCTAATTAAAAGCTTCTACTTTTCAATGAAAATACCGAAGGATGTAAGTCACGTAACAAACAGCAGTCCAAAGCAGAACACTTTTTGATGCCCAGTAAGTAGAATCATTAAAATGGAAAGCAAATAAAGTATTATTTTCATGTCATTAGTTAACCTATCAGTTCACGTAATTGTTGAGACTGCCATTGTAAAATTCTTTGAGCGGGGCAGAAGGGAAAAAGCAGTCTTAAGAAAATTTCAATAAAAAATAAGATAACGTTTTACAACTAACTAGAGGAAAAGCTTACTAGTATACGTGTCAACTGTATGCTAACTCAAGACTAACTTTCTATACTCTATGCTTTTGTTCAATCATTAATTATTTGGCTTAACACAAATTACTAGAAGAAATTATCATGTCTCACGTACAATTGAGTTCACATAAGTTTATGATATACAGCCCTGCTGTCTTAAGATCCATGAATCTCAGATGACGTATTCACAGATGGCTTATCAATTATCGCAAAAGAATGTTAGAAGGCAGCAAAGGCATAAGGCCTCCTAACTTTTCAGAACCTATTCTGGCTCATCTTCAGCCCCAAATCCAGTTTTTCCCTTTAAAAATCCCCAGACAAACACCTGTTTATAAAACATTCCAATTATTTGATGGGGTCATGGCATGATTGCTTATCACATATGAATGGAAAACAATGTTCCTCTTAATGACGCTGCAAAAACATACATCCTCTTCTTAAAAGACACTGAAAGAAAGTACGTATTTGTAGGAAGCTAAAAGAACTAAATCAAGTAAATCCGCTTCAATGTTTATATAATACTGCATAGGTATGAATAAATTGCCTATAATTTTTTTTTACTCAGAAAGCAAGTAAATTATTGGAAAAACTGTTTGAAATGTTACATATTCCTACAAACAGGAAAAGAATACAGCAAGTGTGCATTAGAATATGGGATTAAACATCAAAATGTTTAAAAGACCTTTTAAAAATACCGTAGTATACAAATAAGCTGAAAGACCTATTCAGAGAAAACACTCAATTACATGGAAATGCTGCCATGAAAGAATTATAATTTTTAACTTCTGTAATTAAAATGCTCTCTATTGATATTTCAAAAAAATGAAATAAAGAGAGATTGATTTTAGGGTAGGCAAGGCATAATCTTAAAGAGGAATTGTGCTCCTTCGGTTCTTCACTTCCTTTGACCCACTATGAAAAGGTCTCGCAGCTTTAACTTTTAATTCGAGGTACAACTCAAAAGCACAGGATAAGCTTTTTCCATGATCAAAAAGAATTGAACAGAAATGAACTAAAAGTATTAGAACCTGCAAAAGGAGAATATTCAAAGATTACAGCTGAAAACAAACTTTTTATTATTATTTTTACATACTGTGTTGAGAGAAAACACTGTGCTTTCATTTGAGATTATCTCTGAGACAGCAAGATGATTTTAACCCAGCATTAAGGTCACAAAGATCATAATAAGAGGTTTCCAACTCAGGGGGCAAGTGCAGGGGAGATATCAGGGCAGACATAGGAAATAAATTATCACTTGCAATCAACATGCTCCACCACGCTTTATACGTCAGTATATATGTATTTTAGTAATGTTGAGAAGTATATTGTAAAAAAATATTTGAGCAAGTTTTGTAAAAAAGTTAGCTCGTGAAAAACTGTGTATCACTAATAATTTAGAGGAAATCAACCATAGCTCAGTATGTTCTTGATAATGTCAATGGCTATTAAAGGTTACATACGTACCTGAGAGCCAGAAACACCAGATGACTGCATATAATACTGTTGGTTTTGTAGTTTTGCATACATGGAATACATTGGGTCTTCATTCATCAGTTTGTTATACAAAGAAAGAGCCTCCATTGCTTTCACATTGAGCTCCGAAAGTTCTGAATGTTTCCTAGAAAATATATTTTACAGCTTATTCTACAATTTAGGTAACTTCAGTAAGAACAGACCATACAGGGAAACTTCCATGAGGTGTGATAAGCAACGTACTCTTACTGCCTGTGAAGTGATGCCTGACAAGCACCATAACATCAAACAGTGTAATACCATAAAATATTATGTGACTGGGAAAAAAACCCTTCAGACCCCCTCCCAGATGAGAAGCTACTAATAAATAGACTTATTTACTTTGCCAATATTCACAGAAGTGATTAAGAAATCATTAAGTAACAACAGTGAGAATTTCTGAGAATTAATCTTAATCAGTCAAAACACATGTACTTTTTTACCTGTCTATATCTTCCAACTTTTCATCTATGAGGGGTCCCATCTGGTGGCACATTGCTAGAATAGAAGGACATTAAAATATATCAGAGTAATAAAGACGTCCCTACTACAAGTCAGAAAGTAATTTTTTTAAAAAGTTATCAGATAGAAATGCGTAGATGCTAGTTCAAATTTTTTAAAAAATCATTACTATAATCTGTGTGCCAAAAAAATTACAGTAACAGATGCAGTGTCACAAACGGTTTAAGAATGAAATCCAGAAGAAGTCTTCAGTAGTGGTACAGTTTAAAAAGAAAATCAAAATACAGCAAAACAAAACATGTAACATTTAACATCCGGGGAGTGTAAAACTGAAAATATTTTACATTAAAAAGTTCAGGTAAATCCAAAAGGCAATCTCTTCTTCAAGGAAGAAAATTTGCCACTGCAACCTAGACCACGTGCTCAACTAACACTACTACGAAACAATGAAAAACAGGGGAAAACAGGCTGCCATGATTCAAATCATCTGCTCATCAGAGACACTAATAGGACATTGGAATATCTCTAACTGGACTATCTCACTGGAATCCTAATTGGGGTAAGGGGACCTTTTCAAACCACTAATATGTGCAAAAATCAACACAAGAAGTAAGATGGAAAAACAGTAAAATAAACGAAGATGCACAGGCAGCCCCCTGCCAACTTTCAGCACCAGGACATGGGGTTCATGTAACTGCCAACCAATAACAGAAAGACTGAGTTTATCAAATGTAAAATAAACAGACAAGGAAGCTCAAAGGGGATAGTACAGTCTAGCCCTACTCCAGGATGCAAAACGTGCCCACTTCTCCAAGCAATCAACTTCTAATGGATCAAGAAATGTGTTTAATCCCAAGAGCCACTCAACATTCAAACTGAGAGATGAGAAAAAACGATTCAGGCATCAAAGATGACCTAAATGCATTATAAGCAGCTCTGAAACACTGTCTTCACTCCCATTTTTCCCAAATTAAAGATGCAGAAGGTCCTGAAAACCTCTGGGCCATGATGGGTGATGAGGAATCACTGATGTGTTCTTTGAAGGCAACTCCAGCTGAAAGAGGAGTTGTATGAAAGGCACCCATCTGCTTCTCTGAACCCAGGATCGGTAACACATTGGCAGAAATGCTGGTAAAAGATGTAAAATGCGGTGTAAGTTCTGCCTATTTTTACGTATAACACAAGGTGTGGTAAAAGGTATGACAAGAATTGCTTAGATCATGATGCCTGCACTGCTGCTAACCACAAACCCTGGGCTCCTGAAAGCGGTGGGATGAGCTCTGCAATTTAAAGGCATTTGTGACCGGACATCTGGACAGCAGAAGAAAATGAAGTGGTTTTTTTTATCAAATGTTGATCTGCACCTGTCACCACTGGTAGGAACCCAAGTTCCGACAAACATCTATAACAAAATTCCCAGAAACTATGCCAAAAATAATAGCTGCCCAAGGCCTACCTGAGTGTAGAATAAGTACCGTCTTGAATATGGCATTGTAAAACTAAACACAGCCATATGTTTAGCAAGGCCGTTTGTAGGTACCTGGGGAACAATCATCTCACTACGCTACAGCCTTCAGATTCTCGGAGCAGTCCCACAATTTAATATAAAATTCATAAAATCATTGTTCTAATGATCTCACAATTCATTATGGAAGGAGATCCTCATGTAAGCCGTATCTGGAGGCTGGTTGACAAGCATACCTTTAATTTCTTTGCTTCTGTCCTGGACCAGATATAGACAATCCACTTCTTAGACAACAGCCTCTATAGCTGTATTTGGTACTTGAAAGAATAAAAACATTCGTGTTTCTTTTACTCCTCCCTTTAGCTTTAGTGGAACTAGAATACATGCAGACAGGTCTCTGACGCGCAGTTCCTAAAACAGGATTCATTTACAGGTATGATGAACCAGATGGGTGTGGAAAGACGGGAGATATCCAAAAGTTTACAAGCTTATGCATTTTTTCCTGATTAACTTCTAGATAGATCTGGAATCTGTCACTTTGTTAACGAAGTCTGATCCTATCTGAATCGCCAGTTTAAGCCAATGTTCTGTCTCATAACAGGTAAGTTTCTTTACTTTCTTCTCCAAAGGCCCCTTCCAAAATTTTTGCTGCATCTCTCAACCTAGGTAGAATGCCCTATGATGCCTCTTTTTAAAGAGGTAGCCTGAATAATTTGAGTCTAAAGGAGTAGTCTAATTTGTAGCACCCTGTAAGGTATTCACTAATATTAAAGTCCTATAGAAATATGCACACAAGTAAAAAACATGTGGGACACCCCAGGTCTATTCTAAGCCTCAGTAGTATTTCTGCTTCCTCTCATGGAATCTTCCTTACGCTCCTTTTGTAAGTCATGCCGTGCTACTCTGTAGAAGGGGAAAAAATGGATGAATAAGATAAATTAAGTACTCTTGGGACTTGAAAGGAATACGGAATATAGTTTCCTTGAGAGAGGTGTGGGATTGTTCCAAGTTAAAATTTTGCACTTCAGCCTCTTTGGGAAACAGGAAGGGAGAAGATAACCACAGCTCAGGCACTTTTCTCAGGCATGCTTGTGGCGTGCACATGAAGCTGAAGGAGTTTCAGCTTAATTTCAATTAGACTTGATACAGGTAATTATTAGAGAGGCAAACAACAAGAAACCCCATGAGATTTTCTTACCCTCAAGATGAAGCAATTCTGGGAGGTCTGGCTGGTCATCAGATGGATCTGCACTTTGTAACATCTGCAAGAGTTGATCCATTTTATCCTAGAACACAGATTGTGTAATTAGGGTGTATGTGGGGGAGGGAGAATCAACACCTTCAGGACAGTAAGTTAAAGTAGAGATTTATAACAGCCATTTGGATCTCTTGGAGCTTGGAAATCAACTAGACTAACTTTAAGAAAACACAAATCATACTATTTTACTACTATGCTACTTTACGGGAATGAAGATGCATGAACAAGGATAAGCCAAATGATAAAAACAATTCGTAGTAACAAGTCAAATGTTACCATTTATTCCTAGAAGTTATTCTAAACAGTATATTTTGAGGAGTTTCTACTTTTCCATTCTAGTTATTACATATGCAATACTACCACCTAGTGGGACACTGCAAATGTTTTGACAGACCACACTGAGAGAGTACTTTAAAAAGAAATGGGGACTTAAAACTAAATTCACTGGAAAATTATCCTGCATTTTATCAGTGTATGAGGCCTATCAGCACATGAGCAATGTCATTCCTAAAATATATGAAAGATTATTCTTAAGATGTTTGGAGGGGTTACATTGTTGACTTCAGAATAAGACATCCTTGATTAACCAGCTTAAGTGCAACCCATTTATAAAGATACAAAAGGGTGGAAAATTAATAGGCTCTTTTAAATGTATGTCTTGGAGTGAACTATAATGCTTAACCAAACATTATATGTAAATGATTAAAAATCACTTTTTAGCTAAGTACTATCAAATAAATAGCCTTTAACAGGCCAAAGTTATGTAAGTTGTAACAAAGGGGAAACTAAAACCGTATTATTTTCTCCTTAACCCCAGGAAAAGCAGGAAGAAGCCAAATGAACTCCTTCCTTAAAAATTATACCGTGATCATTTTAAAGACAAAAGAAGACACTAAAACATAAATTAACGTGGAATAACAGAAGATAAAAGCTGGAAGGCACCTCGAGGCAGGCCTGAGATAAGCTATTTCAGCGGATTACAAACTAACACATCTCTTGGAAGGAAGGGTACTTCAGGCAGGAGTTAAATAGGAATTTAGGAGGGCAATAAATGATTTTTCATTTCAAAAAATAATGACAGAGCCCTAGTTAAGAAAGAAATGGAAGGTCACAAGAGAGAAAGCCAAAAATTCTGAAGAGAACAGTCCTAAGCTCCCTGGGAGAGAAAGGAAAAAAAAAAAAA
>VXAK01008292.1:589599-602579 GCA_013399435.1 Arenaria interpres
GGGGGGGGAAACACAGACACACACAAAAAAAACCCAAAACCAAAAAACCACAAAAAACCAAAACCAAACAAAACCCACAAATCGTAACAGAAATTCCAGGTGTCCCAAAGAAATCTTGCTGCACGTTACCAGAAGATCTCTAGCTTTGTCTGTACTCCCAAGCAGCAGTCTCTTGCAGCTACATACACTTGAACACTGTTCAGGCTAAATTGCTGTGAGACTCAGGCTTGCCTGTGAAAACACTTTCCGTGATTAAATAGAATACTGAAGCCTTTATTATTGATACAGTTATTGTTACAGGCTCAGCATCAAGATGCACAAACAGCAGAAATGCAGTTTTACATAGACAGACTAACATGAAATATTAACAACTTGCCAGCTGTTACCTTAACGGCAACAGCACACAAGTCTCAATATGCCATGCTATTTATAAGTACTCCTCTAGAGACCATCTCTAATCCCAAGGAATAAGCTTATTTGCAAACCTGTCCTTCGGAACAAAAGTCCCAGGTGGGGTTTTGCTGTCTGGCTTTTCCTGCTGTTTCCTGCACTATTACAAGGCAATCCAAGTCGTTCTCCAAGAAGACTTTCACTAAACAGCAGCAATGGCAAAACCCTCTTTCTGAGGCTATTCCGTACCTGAACTGCTACAGGGAATGTTTGGAGAAGACGCATCTAAAATATTTCCGAAGTCTAATACTATGCCTAACAAAACCACTCTAGATACACTGAAATAATGTCTTTAAAGTGTATTTCTTTATTTGATAACTCAAATTATACTTTAACTTTTCATGTCCAAAAAACCAAGTGCACGCATAAATTCTATGAGAGAGCTCAGTAAAGGATCAATAATCAAAGCATTAGCATTTTAAGATGTGATTAATATCACATTTTCAAAACGTACATTTACCAAAGCCCTGATATCACGGAATCACGGAATTGTCAGAGTTGGAAGGGACTTCTAGAGACCATCCAGTCCAACTCCCCTGCCAGAGCAGGGCTGCCCAGAGCACATCACTCAGGAGCATCCAGGGGGGCTTGAAGATCTCCAGAGAAGGGGACTCCACACCCTCCCTGGGCAGCCTGTCCCAGGGCTCTGCCACCCTCACCCCAAAGAAGTTCTGCCTCAGATTGGAGTGGAACTTCCCGTGTTCCAGCTTGTGCCTGTTGCCCCTCGTGAAACACAGAACCTCGTTGCTTTCTGTGATAAAGCACAGCAGATGCTGTGTTTTACCTTTTTTAGCAAAGTTTCGACATACAGTTGAAGCTCATACTCTCCTTATCACCCAAGTGGTGAAATATGGGCTGGATAAAAGGATAACAAGTTGGATGTAAAACTGGCTGGCCTCTTAAACTCAAAGAATTGTCACCAGTGGTGCAAATTCCAACCAGTGGGCAGTAACTAGTGGGGTCCCTCAGGGATCTCTGCACTTGTAAGACTGGATCTGGAGTCCTATGGCTGGTCTGGGGCTCCCCACCGCAAGGAGGATATCGACGCACTGCAGTAAGTCCAAGCGAGGGCTGCCAGGACGGTCAGAGGAGTCACATACAAAGAGAGATGAAGAGCTGCTTTCAGTTTTGAGAAGAGCAGGCTGAAAGGGGACCTTACTGCTTTCTACAACTAATTAATCAGAGAATACATAGAAGATGGAGCCGGACTCTTTCTTACAGCTGCACAGTCATAGGACCAGATGCAACAGGCAAGTTGGAAAAGGGGAAATTGTAATCAGATTGCAGGATTATTTATTTACTTACTTACATACCATAAAGGTAGTTAAAGACTGAAACGTGTTGCCCATAGAGGTTGTGGAAACTCCGACCTTGGAGGCATTCAAGACTCGACACAGGCTTGAGCAACCTGATCTAATTAGACCTGTTTGGAGCTGGAGGGTTGGACTAGAAGATGACCTCTGGAGGTCACTTCCAACCTAGATTATGATTGTGTAAGAAAAATCCCTGATGAAGTCTCTCCTGGGTTTACAGTGACACTGCTAAAACAGATCAGTTTGTTTATTCTGTTACATTGGTGAAAAGCTGCTGTACACAAGTCCTAATTATAACAGATCGGCTAGTATCTCCAAAAGAAGAACTGCAAAATATTTGAGCAGAAAATCCATACATTTTCCTTTTAGTTGGAAATTCAAATCAAATTGAGCTATCGCAAAAGTCTATGCAAGGTAACAAAAATTCCATTCCTCTCATCTGAGTATGAGACTGAAGGAACAAAATATAAAAAGTTGGGGAAGGAAATTTCTAAAATCACTTACCCTGTGCGTGACTGTCCAACTTTATCACAGATGTCCAAGATGAGGCCCCAGTCCTCTGCAGTGTTCATCTCACTGGTTGCTTTCTCTGATGAATAAAGTATAAGTAAATCAAAATACAAATCTCAAAAAAAAAGATAAAATAATTTAACAAAATTGTCAACAAATATGTTGCAATATTACCTCTTTGTATGTTGCTAAATGCATGACAAATCACTATATTTAATAAATTCATATATTCACACTGTTATACCTAATACTTTTTAATTTTCAAACGTTCACTTGTGGCCATGAATTTTAACTCATACCCAAAGATATATTTGGGGGTTGCTTTCCCACATAATAAAGACATACCCAGAATATGACAAAAGTAGCAAAGCTACCAACCGATGCTTTTTTTTTTTTTTTCAATTTGGAACTATAAAGTTTAATAGGATATGAATACCCAAAGCATTAATTCACTGTTTGCAGAGTCAGATACAACCACATTTACTGCTTCCTTCGACACTCAAATGCTGTGTCTTGCATTTCCTTTCTATGTCTTACAATTCCATAGAAGGATTCAACAATTCATTAATAATCACTAAACTTTTATCTCCCCATTCTCATCTCTGCTTTGGATGATATATTCCACCATCTCTTTTCAGCTATAAAACCAAAGCTAATCAGGTAGAAGTCTATTGGGATTCTTTCTTCCAAATCTTTTGAATAAGATGAGTCCTGGCTCTAAAGTGAAGAAATAGAGAGAGTTGGTGGAAAAGAAAGACTCCACTTAAAGGAAAAAAAAAAAGGAGACTCCCTCCCTATTTCTTTCCCAGAAAAACATAGAAACACAGAGAATAACAATAAATAAAAGTGTTAGAGGAAACTGAGCCTTACACTGCAGCTGAATGGAAGATTATCTAAACACTGATAGATCAATCAGGGCTGGAGAACATAAGGGACTGCACAAGCACTTTATTCACTAAATAAAAGAAGAATGGGTGCAGAATTGTACACAAACTGTTCCCTATCCCCACTTAATCTAATATTCACTTCTTAATCTGCAAAACACAAAATATGCTTCAGCAATGAGTACCATCCCTCAGGGAATGTCGCAGACTACTTAGTTTTATGGAAGTAAGCAAAGATTTCCTATAAAACCTTATCTGCCTGGAAAGATTCATTATCCATATTAGCACTTGCAAGACTGCAGAGAAGAGAAAGACAAAGCTAAACATCTAATCTCCAAAAATTACTAGGAATTATTCACAGTTGATGGCTTGTCCTTATAAATGAGTTTCTCTGCCCTACAAATTGAAGTCAGGTTGCAGTTAATTAGTTCCCTTTTCAGAACAGAAATGCAGGAAAGCAAAGCTCTGTGGTTATGTGTTCTCAAAGCATTTCTGCCATACACAACGAGAATGGCAACACATCAGTTGTACTGCCTGACGCAAGGAAAACAGCACGGAAACACGGAAACCCTAAATGGAAGTTAGTTACAGTTCTATATGTTCTCTCAGATAACGTAAAAGAGCTCTGCCTCTTCCCTCTAAACTCAATCTCTTCTCTCTAAACTGGGGGACGCGTGGAGAGAAGGAAAAACCCGTAGCAGAACCACGTATTATACTTTTCCTGCTTGCTATTTATCATTTTAATATAGCCAGCTCTCAGTCTTCTGTAGGCAGAATTCTTGTGCCACAGGTGGTAAGACACCTGAACTGAAGGCTTTGCACAGAGCCATCACAAGCCAAGACAGTCTTCTGTAATCATAGTCCATGAGCACCGCAGCCGTACTGCTTCCAAAGCCAGCCTCAAGGCTGAGGCACCGAACCTGCTTTTTTGAAACATGGAGCCCAACAACACGGAGTTGTACCTGAACTGAAGGTGTGCCTCCACGACATTCCCAGAACATACAAAACAGACCACATGGAGGCAGTTTAGTCCCAGGACTCCACTGTTCCCATTCATTGCCAGTTCTGCTGGAGCTGGACCAGCTCCAGTTCAAGTGTGTCTGCACGATGCTCTCCAGAGCCGCAAGTTCCCACCAGGCTCAGAGCTCACACGCAGCCTCGAAAATCCACACCGGTCACTCACGCCTGATGTCGTCCTCCAGTTAGCACATCCTCCAGCAGTCGGAGCTGAGAAATCCAGCGGAACAGAAACGTTGACCTTTTCCATTGTTCTACATAACAGGCAGTTGTCTGGACTTTTGGCAACACTTGATCCTTCTTTCCTCACAATGTCAGAGAGAAACGGCATGGCAATTGGTTGTTTTTACAAACCAAAAAATAAACCAATGCATGCGTAAAGTTTAAAAATAACAAGTGTCTCTTATGCTAATTTAAATAGTTTGGGTAAAAGTAAAAATAAGATGGTGACTGGTGAAATCCCTGATCCGTACCAACCACACCGATTACAACCTTCATTTTAATTCTCAGTAACAATATGTGGCAAATTCATCTACAAGTACAATTACAAGTTTTCTATCATGGCTAAATTCCCTCTTGGAAATTGAACTTGGTCCCGTATAAAAACTGCCATTTGCTTTCAACATCTTCCCCCTTGTTAGTCGGGATGTTTCCTCTACCAGCAAACGCTAGATAGTGTCTTCCTGAAATTTCAGTCTGAAACCCAGTTTCATTGTGCATTTTCTGTCTTCTGTAGAAACAAGCATCCCCTAATTCCCTTGGATAACAAAATGAATCAAAAGACATGTAAAACATAGCGTTTTAATTGAATTCTGTCTCAAGCAAGGGCAGTTAAAAGTTAATGGCATATTGTGTACGTTATCTGACATTGACTGGCCACGAAAAAGGCCACTATCTCTGTCGGAGCATTAGCGAGTGACTATCACCTTTCACCACTCTGGGAACAGGAGCAACAAAGACACTTTGACAAATTCCTACGTTGCATCAGCGTTTCGTAGACAAAATTATGACTTAAAGCTATTTAAGTTACATTACTTACACTATTATCACTTAAAATCCATGAATGCTCTCTCTTCTAATGTGAGGCACACATTCACAGCCAAAAAAACCTTTTATGTACACTGAGTATTTGCTTAGCCTTACCAGCTGGCACCATACCAGCCTTCAGGTACAGCTGACATGTCACTGTCAGAATCTATCTTAGTACCAAAATGGACTCTGATAGGGAAGGAAAAACAGACATTCATATTTAAAGTCTTAGGGTAGGTTGGCACAGGAGAGAGAAGATAACTTAAAGTAGAGATGTTCTTCATCTTGCATCTCCGATCAAAAATAATTCTGCCATAGCAATATTAATGTTTACTTCAGACCCTACCCCTCCACTTTACCACTGCTACAATTGTCAAGTTGAGTAAGATGCCAACTGATGCCAAGTCAAGATCAGATAACATTTTAGACTTTACTAAAACAACTTTTAAAGACACCGCTGGCTCCTTCATGAAATCAGTGTTCTTTAAAACTTACTCATGCTGTATCAAACACAAAGGACAACAGGGCTATGTGACACAGAAGTATACACGACGGAACTTTGTCTCTAGTTTTCCAAAGAGAACTCTCCCCCATAAAGCTGTATCACTCTAATTTGAGGCACTGTTTTCCCAGCACAAGCAAGGCATACAAATTAACGTAGGAACTTTAGCCAGTGCAAGACTATAAAATCTTACTCAGATTGTAATTAGTAGTTTTCAAATTTTACGACTGCTTTTTTTCCTTTTTTTCATTACAGGTCTTCAATTTTCACCTTTCTTTTTCTAGGAGTTATTTAAAATTCTTTTTCGTACAATTAATTCCACAAAGACAGACACACAAAGTGGTAAGCACCACCATTTCACAGGAAAAGAATACTCAGAACTATGGGTTCTTTGGACAACAAAAATAACAGAGACTCTGCACAATATGAGGACACCGTTCCAAAGAACGTCAACAATTTATTTAATTCCTAAAACAAAAGCAAGACACACAAAGTAAATATATAGAATTTTTCAGCCACATTTTTTCAGGCACAGAGCATGGGATCATTAGGCTTATAGAATCATAGCCACGTAGAATGGTTGGGGTTGGAAGGGACCTTGAAGATCATCCAGTTTCAGCCCCCCTGCCACGGGCAGGAGCTTCTCCCTTTATACTTTTTCTGTACTCAAAACACTAATCATACCGAGCCAGACCAACTCCACCTTGCCCAACATTCAGTCTCTAATATATATTATACCTAAAGAAGCAGATGCCTAGGAAAACATAAAAACTAATAAGGTAAGCATTAGCTGTACTTCCCTTCAACACACCTTTCAGTGACCAACTATGTGCAGCTTCCTGACTCCTGAGTCAGAAACGGTGCGTCAACTGCATAAACGTAATCATAAATCACGTATAAATCAAATAACTAAGAAAGCATTCTGTAGCAAAATGCATCTCCTCTGATAGAAATCTCAGCTGTGTCTGTATATTGAAAATTTCTCCATAATTTCTAGAACATAATCTCCTTCAAATAAAATATCCGTATGGTGAAATCATATTTCCAAACATATTTTCTATCTTCTTTTCATTTTTTCAACTAAACCTTTATATCAAATTTCTACAAACCTGAACATCATCTGCCTTCTAAAGAAAATGCCATTCCTCAGTATAAATTGTGTCTAGTCTCATTGAAATACTGTACCAAAACCCCAGGAGACAATGTTACACCTACTGATCAGAAGCCAGGCCAGAAAGATCAAAATACACGAGTTACATTACTTACACTTTGGTTGTGGTGAAAGTACACGGGTTCTTTTGGGATACCCACAACCTCTCCTTGTGTTGTAAAGTTCATTAATATTTGTTGAAGCCCCATCTTCCTTCAATTTACAGAAACGTAAAGGCTTGGAGCATCAATAAAATTCTGTTTTCTCCTTTGGTTTTGTGCATTATTTAGAAATTATAACCTTAAAGACTACTCATACTAATAGCAGCATTTCAGAGGGAAGTCTTGGCAGGTTTTAGCTTCAGATTTACTGACGTTTATTTTTTAAAAAATCAAATCTTAGAACTGAGCTATTTTTCTGCTACAAAGTCTCAAAGCTGTGAAAACTTCCAAGAAATAACAAAACCAGATCAAAACACTCCCAAAGCCAACACTTAAAATGTACATGATTTGAAGCAGTTAAAATAAATACAAGTAAAAATTGTCAAAATATTGCACTGAACTAAGGACATAATTCTATTTCCCCAGTTGCACATCTCTAAAATGAAATACTCAAGTTCTCAGTCATTGAAGTTACAAAGAACAGAACGGCTACAGAAAGCCTTCAAAAGGACTGCTAAAGAAAGTCTTCACTCACAGACCAGAACTTCAACCAGTTTCTGGCATGTTAAAAAATCCTCAAGAACTGCATTATATCAACGTAAACACCATAGAATTAACAAAAAATTCAACACTCCCTTCAGCCTTCTCTTCCCCTCTCCCACTGAAAGTCTCATTTTCTTCGCAAGGCCAAATAAGTTTCCCCCTCTCTATACAAATGCAAATACTAAAATTCCAAAGCATTGTAAAAACATAAATTAGCTACTTCATCTCTTCGATATAGTTTAAATAGTCCTGAAAGACTGAAAATGATTGCATGTTTTTCTTTCTTCTTGCACTCCCTCACCAAGAAATTCTGATTGCATACGGTTCCACATCACCGAAGTTAAAGTAATTAATTTCATTCTTTTTGTCTGTCAAATAAAATGAAGAAATGCATTTGTTGGCCCATTCTACAAAAAGCACCACTTTAATATTAAGCACTCTGCACTTCACTAGCACGCTCAGAACTGCACAGAAGAATATGTCCAACCAGATCCCTTTAGACAAGATTGAAAATGACCTCTAACAGACAGCGCCAACTCAGAAAGAAACTAGAATTCCCTGTTGAACCATTAACTTCAGTGAAGCTACTAACCAACTTCTTCAGTTTAACCGTATCCCCATTTACAGTATTCCTAAAAAGTCCTTCTGGGAGCGCTTGTAGAAGGCGGCCTATGAAAGCATCACTAGCTGATCCAAGGCAAAGCAAGCAGCAGCGACCGAGCTGACACGAGGCCACCTCAACTTCAGAAGACGACGTAGGATCCCACCATGCCTGAGGCAGCCTAGCCAAGATAGACATCGCTCAACTCGGTAAGCTGAGCAGAATGAAGACAAAAAGGATTCAAGGTCTGGTAAGACAATGCTGAAAACAACAGTACAACAAGCGGGGCAAAAATAATTTAGATGTTTAGATGTCTTATGGCAAACTCTTAACACATTCATGGAACTCAAACTACCTTTCACCCAGAAATATTACAACAGAGCAGGAAGATGAGCACATTAGAGATATATGACAAGAGTAATAATTACTCTGTAAATAAGGTGTATCACAGGCACGTTATACTAATAAATGGTGCAAGGATCTATTTACAGAGCCCCACAAACCAAGCCACAGTAGAAGCTGTATTTCAGAAGGACTATCAGCAAGACACTTAACTTTTCACATTAAATATACAGTCTTATTTTTATCTGCTAAAGGAACAGATTTTACATGTTAGAGAACTACTTTGATTCTTCTGAATTTTGATATTATAATGCACACTGTCACAGCTGAAATGAGGGGAAGCACTTAAAATGACAGCTCTTCCCTGGGAGGAAAGAAAAAGAAAAAGAAAAAGCACAATCTCCAAAAACTCCTTTGCCTATGGAACATACCATGTTGGCTTCAGATTGCCCAGCTGAACTCCAAGTCTGGTGTTTCACTTTCAGAAAGGGATACTGAGAAAGATTTTCTTGTTGGCTATAATACAGAAGGGGTATTCCACTCATTTTTATCACTGTTTTTCAGGCTGACAAAAAAAGTGCCAGCCTCATGACGAGTTGAACCAATCTGGGGAATTCTTTCCTTGAAGCCAGAAGTTAACTCACAGTCTGCAGCCTGTATAATTATCTGGGGTCGAGAACCTCCTCTGCAACAATCTTCCCTCCTTTTGACAAACCTGGCCTAAACAGAAAAAAGCCCAGCTCAGAGGGATGTGTCATTGGATGGTTTTGAAGATGTTGGCTAACCAAGGGGATAAATCTGAAGAATAACGGGTTTAAATAGCAAGAGTATTTTATTACAAGAAATTGCTCCATGGGAATCACAGGCAAAGCATCTCCTCCATTCTAATACATCAATCTATATCCTGTCAAACCATAACATCCTTATTTACTCACATGTAATTCATGCATATTATTAAATATCTAAAGAGTCGTGAGCATAAAATGATCAGTAACTGCTATAGCCAATAAAACATGGGAAAAATAATTTCCAGTCACATCAGGTTGACAGTTCTACTACATTACTAAACTACCTGCTTACTTTCCTGTTACTGTTAAATAGTAAACCTGGATCTTTCCTTTCTTCCCTCTCCTGTGGTGCCTCAAACCACCACACCAGCTACATTTAGAACTAGACTAACATCCGATGCAAACGTAAAAAGCGCCTTCATCCCTTACTGTGCACAAGTGAGAAAAATCATGCAAACCCCGCCCATGTTTTTTGAACACCTGCTGTTAATATCATGTGTGATTTTATGAATACTCACACCAGAACCTGTATTTATCACAGATTATAATACTTCAGAAATAATAAGCTTACAGCAGGGAGTAAAAAAGTTCTTCCAGTTCTTTTCTTATAACGTAGATTAAGTTCACAATGCTTGACATCCAGTTAGAATAAAGTATGCACTACATTAAATCCAGAGTTACAGATTTTATTCTTGAGATAACATCTAAATGACACTTCAGAACTGCTTTAGCAGTAAATTCTTCATCAAACCAAGCCTAACCACCGAGACAGTACTAATTAGTCTGTCATGACAGATTAGCAGACAGTCTTTTGGTTCTTAAAGCATGTTCCACCATTCTTTTGCCTGCATCAAACTTACAGATAAACCTGCATTTCTCAGAAACAATTCTCTGGGAGTAATTTTATTATTAAGGTAGTGAAATATGGCAGAAATAGACTTCCCATCAGACTAATAAGAACACTATTAATTCTAACTCCTTAAATGGAGAGATAGAGTCTCTTAATTATAACCTCAGCAGTGCAAAGTCTTGAATATTTTTTTTTCTTTTGTTACATTCCAATATTATGTTCCTCACTTGGACAAACTCTCAAAAGGTTCCCAGACTTGACTGTGAAAATCCACACTGACTTGTGTCACCACTGATTAGTATCCCTTCCTAGGAATATCCTAGGAATATTGTTGAAATATTCCTAAATATGGTAAAAAGAGTGTTCAGGAAACAAAAAGTATCTGGAATTCACCAAGAGATTTGGACTCTTTGAGGATGACAGTGGCTTACCTCCTCAGGTCTCTGGGCAGATTAAAGTATTCTTTAATATTATTCGTTTAACAGTAGTCTTAATCAACATTCTTTTGCCAATCACACCTAAAGAAAAGGTGCACCCCTCAAAAATCTCTGTATAAAGTTGACACTAAATGGTAAGCCATTATGGATAACCAGGTTGCACAGCAGGAGCATGCTAACAGGACCAGCCAAATGCTGATGACTGGCCAAACAGAGAAATTTCTCCTTCTGAACTGAGAGATACTTATGCTCCTCAAAACAATGGAAAACAATGTAGTTCCAGATGTGTTCTCTGCAATCCATCACCCTAAATGGTTCCAAAATCATTTCCAACCATTACACAGTACCGATTAGCTGTCCAGCAGATGAGAATGCACAGCGATCGCAGCAATACTAGCAGCTACACCAATGTCCAAATTTGTATGAAATTAAGAACAGCTTTTGACTGCCCTCCTGCTTCAGGAGTCTGATTTTCAAAAGAAAACTTTCTTGCTGGGCAAGAACAAAAAGCAGAGCACTCAACTTTCATTCTGAGAAAAGAATTGAAAAATAACACTACTGCTTGACAACTTTTCAAAGTTTCCCGAGAACATAAGAGCTTACTTTACAACTGACGTTATCGTACGAAGCCTGCCAACAAGTTCATCCAGATAATAGCCCATTCCCATGGGGCCTCAGGGAAAAAGGGCCCAGGGACACTTTCTGGGAGACTTCTTCATTCCCGGCTCCCTGGCACAAACCCAGTTAAGTGATGGATAAAGGCAGCAGGCTCCTGAAAGCAGGCTGCCACTAACTGAACAGCCTGCTGCTCCTTTAGCCTCCCTCAGGACACCACGAAAGGGGTGAACGGAAAGAGGCTGTGGTGAAATTTAGCCTGGTGCTCACTATCTTCTCTTCCAATAACAATTTGGGATTGCCTGGTTATTTCCCCGTGCTCATACAGAACAATACTTCTGAAAAGTAGCTACTGGCGATCCTCCTAGGCAAGCCCAGCAGGTATGGTGCTGGCATCATAAAACAGCAAATAACCCACCGAAGTAACAGTTGGGTGCTACCACCCTGCATTATGAAACTTGCAGTGCTGACAAGCACATCTATCCGACCAAGCGCTAGAGAAACCCACTCAAGCAGTCTGATCTTCACTGCTGCACAGTGGCTGGAGGAAGTAAAAAAGTGAACACTTGCCAGAAACCTCAGCTATCGCTTTTAAATCTTAGTAGTTCAAATAATTCTCACAGATAATGTTACCAACGTTTCAATCCTCTAATGGTCCATGGGAAACTGGCAAGCAGTGCCATCCCTTGCTCATTTTCAACAGCTAAATTACACTAGCAGACAGCGAAACAATTAGGAAAAATTTACTACTTTTCAAAATAAGTCATTGTCAACTTTGCCACCAAGAAAATCATGAACTGAAGGGCAGTCTTTAGCAGAAAAGTGTTCCTAACTATTCAAAATAGGAAGAAAAATGTTATGCATTATTAAGATGCAACAGACTAAGAAATCCTGTTACCATACATACAGAATTTGTGTCACAGTCCTTCATTTATGCACTAAGCCTTCCCCCTTGAAAAGATACATACTTTTCAAACAGTTTTGAGTTGTTTTCTTTGAAGAGCTGGAAGAATCCGATTGGAACCCTGACTTGTAAAGTTGGATCAACATTAAGAAAGAACGTATTTGTATTTGAAAGCTACAGCAACCACAAAGAAATTTGTTCCAAATATATACAGAGTTATACTGGGAGAAGAAAATAATTTCGGGGGGGGGGGAGGGATGTACTTATCCAAATATGAGAAACAAAGTCCCTTTATATCATCTGAGGGGCCCAGACAAATCTACTATCACTCTAAGTAAAACAGACATCAGCAGCAGGTAGGAGACAAATCTTATTGCACAATCACAAATCAGACGTGCAAAACACATCGTAACTGCCTATACATTACGGAATCACGGAATTGTCACAGTTGGAAGGGACCTCTCATTATTTTACCTTCAGTTTGGACACATCAGCATTAAGCATAATATTTGTCAAGTAAAAGCCAGGCATTTCCTCACCATCTAGCTGGGCCTTGGAACGAGCAAGGTGGGGATGAAACCTGATCACAGCACGTCAAGTTTGACTTGAAAGGGAAAAAGCAAGCTCCAGCAGGAATTCACTTTAAAGCACTCAGCACAAAACGCTTTGACAGTTTTCTCATGCCTGTCTGTGAAGCGATTGCGGACGGTGCTTTTTACTCTCCATCCCTTCAGCTGCGCTCCAGCACCAGCTCTTCTCACTATTTGTTTCGAATGCGGCAACGATGCTTTCAGCTAAGCAGGCCGGCTTGACTCCCACCGGCACCCCCGTGCTCGCCCCCCTCGCCCCGCAGCCCCTCAAAGCCAAGCAGGGCCCGCAACACC
>VXAK01008293.1:0-27128 GCA_013399435.1 Arenaria interpres
AGGATCAGTTTCTTTTGTCATCACGGGGATTCTTGTTTTCCTGTTGGAAACTTTGGTGGCTGAGTCCTGCAGATCCTGGCGGTCATGGCGTAGGTGGAAACACATGTATTACGGGCAAGGATTTTGTGTGAGGCAGGATTTGGGGCAGAAGTGGGCAGTTCCGGGCTGACCCACCAAGGCTCCCTGCCTGTATTGCAGATGCGACCTTGGACGGACCATTTCAGGATGTGCAAACAGGCTATTTCTATATCAGCGGTGTCCGACAGGCAACAAATGCAGCTGATAATTGATTTATAATAGCAGCTTGCTATGTCAGCAATAGGCAAGGAATGGAAAAAATTATAATCTTGCTGTATACTAGAGAGGCCTATTTATAGCCTTGCTTTAATTAGGGCTAAATCCACTGCTAATTATGCCAGCATCTTTCAATCCAAGGTTTAATACACTTTCGTTCTTCATTATGAATCTCAAAAAGGCATATTTAGCCATAGCAAAAGTAAAAGGCCTTTAAAGGTAATTTGAATAAGTAAATCTCCATAAATGTGGAATGTAATTTTACAGTTATTTTAATCTCTTTTTCAAATAAAGCATTTGAACATAAATTCGGACTGCTTTAGAGAGGGCAAATGTTCACTCTGGGATTTAGTGGGAACAGACAGCTCTTTCTCTTCTGAAGTTCCGTAGTGACCTCTGTGTTTAATAGCATTTAAACTCAAATTAACTCCCATTTTAAAATAGGTGCTATAACCCTTTTCCTGCTTATCACAATTGTTTTTAGCTACATTCAGGAGCTGTTTAAATGTTGATGACTGATGCTAGCTTAACAGCGTAGAGAAAATGAAGGTCTACAGACCTAAAGACCTACAGACTAATAAATGGTCGCTGCATAACATTTCCACTGAACAGAAAATAAGAAGTCTGTCTCCATACCATTGCAGATTTTGATCTCTCAGCAAAATCTGCCATGCAAGGAGTTTATTGGTAGTAAATTTTTGTTTGTATTTAATATAGTTCAGTTCAGAAAATGAGCTGAGAGCAGACTTCAGACAGAATGAGAGGAAACACTTGTTTTTTTGGTTAAATTTCAGCCCCATGTGTAAAACTTTTCTACCTCTGTTCCCCTGTTTCAGGGAACATTGAGAGGGGAAACACCATTACATTTGTGAGATGCTCTAATGCCAAGGCAATGGGGTCTGGGTAATTACCTAAGACATCCTGAAGTTTGAAATAGCTGTTCATTAGAAGACACCAAGTATGAGGGGGGAAAAAGCTCAAATTAGACTATTCTGCCAAAGACATCAGTTACTCACTGATGTTTCTAATAAAACTGTCAAGCAGCACACAGCTTTTGTGGGGTGAAGTTTTGAAGTGTGGTATAATACTGCCATTTGCTGTGTGCCACTGAGCAAAGGAAACTGCCAGATGAGACTTTTGGCATTTTTCATCAAAGGTCACAAAAAAGTAATCATCCTTTTTACTAGAAATCTTTCTATTACCTTTCTAAGCTGCATTTCAAAATCTTCAGAAACCGGTTTAGACAACTTCTTAATGGAAATAAACAGCGATTTGACATTTTCATCATTTGTAATGCAGAAGCTGATAGTGAAATTATTTACAAAATGTGTATGATTCACTTTGCTAAGTCTGTCAGAGATACAAAGACTCTGATTTGGAGAAATTAAGGTCCTCAGGGATTGGTTGTTCTGTTCAGTGAATGATCAGCCACTGTTGCCTGTTTCTGGGTCATCAGACTCTGTCTGCTCGCTGATATTAGGCAGAAAAGGCTTCCAAGAGCCAAAAATCAAGGTAGCTAGTTGTTTGCATTCAGGTTCTTAAAAAGCTTGTCTCTCTTGCCCTCGGCAGTGCTTGTGACATCTGTTTATCCCCGGAAACCCCTAACTGTCAAGCGCTACATCCTGCCCACCCTCTGGTTCTTCCTGGAGAACAGGATCCTGCCTGTCCGAACCAGCAACGTCAGGGCTGTGGTCTCCAAGCTTGCAAACAGCCTCTACCAAGTGATGGGCTCCAGGCTGAAGGAGTACGCTGCCAGCCAGCCTCAGTCTGTGGCAAAAAACTTCTTGGATGTTTTTGACCCAACTTGAAGGTGGGGTGAAGGCTTGGTGTGCTCCAGGGAGCTGCTGTATTTACTTACAAAATAAGAGATGGGCTTTTGGAAGCATTGGGGCTATAGGATTAGATGGATATTAGAGGATGAGAGACCAGGACCTGCTCACCCAGAGCGTATCTGTATCTATCTGTATAGTCAAATACCAAAGCAGCCTGATTTATGGTCATATTGTCCTCCACATACTGGCAGAGTTTTGAAAGAAAGAAAAATTGAAGTTTTGGGGAGAAGAAAGAATAGAAAAAGAATGACGTGTGGAAGGTTAAAAGAGCCTTGGCAGGTTCTTGACAGGTGCAAACACCTTGTATGAAGCTGGGAGGCCAAAGAATACTGCAGGGAGANTTGGAAACACTGGTGTCTCTGGGGACCCTGCAGAGCCTGGTGGAAGCCCTGGTCCTTGCAGATCTGCTAGAGCGTTCTGGAGTTTAGCATCTTGAGAAATTATTCTAACAGCTTACTAGGAACAGCAACAGCCTGTTAGTGTGCAGTTGTATTGCACGTGTGACGAGGCTACACAGAGTATATGTGTGCACCCAAATGCTGAGGGTGAAACACTGGAGAATGTTAGAGGGTGGCTAAGTTTAAATAGCAGATCTTGAACTATGCCACTTTATTAAGCACCTGCAGTTTGCTATTGCCTGAGATCTATTTAAACAGGCAATTTTTCTTTTTTTTTTTCTCTCTTTTTTTTTTTTCAGTAGTTGGCATCTCTAGTGGGCCTCCTGGTTTTGATTCCTCTACCTCACAAGTTGTTCTTGCTGCTTCCCTCCTCTGCAGATCTCTCCCTCTGGAGCCCCGTAAACACTGCTCTGTGCCAGCCTGCTTTTGCTGGGCTGAATAAAAGCTCTTTGGTTTTACCTTCTCTTCGGCTTCTCACAGGCCCACGGGGGACAGAGCAATGGGGAAAGTTTCTGCACTTGGGAGAAAAAAGCTTTTGTTATTCCTAGAGCCTCTTTTTATGCATTTAGTTGTAGCACTTGCCAAGTAGGTTTGAAGAGTAACCCATGTAACTGGCTTCTTAGCTTTATTGGCCTCGAGTGGTGCTTTGATGCATACTGTTCCCCACAGTCAGTGAGAATAAAGTATTCCCTGCCAGTACTGATTTTCTGTTGAGGTAGTTTATTTTTTTTAACTCTCCAGCTGAGACTGTTTCCCTGTGAGAGGGGCACTCCTACCACTGCCAGAGCAAATCTAGCTGATAATGGGACCACCTGCAGTGGCAAGCAGAGGGATTAATGGGTAGGAGTTAATTCTGCTCAGGTGAACTCTCTTGCCACATATTTGCACAGGTGCACATCTCAGAAGTTATTAAGAAGCTACTTAAGGTTCTTGGATGATACAAACAAAAGGCACAGCAGTGTTTGGACCTTCTTCTAGCACTGGTAAGAATTTAAATACTTATTTTTTCTAACTTATTTTTGTTATCATTTTATTATAGAGGTCTCACCAGAGAGGGGACTCTGAGCTGTGCTTGCAGGGCCAGCTCAATTAATTTAATTATTGCATTTAATGTGTAGTGCAGCTGCAAACCCACAGAAGTTAGTATAGCAAAAGAAATGTATGGCAGTCTTAGCTTACTCTACCCTGTGTCCTGCCAGAGCTCCAAGACAGACCCTGGCTATCACAAATGGTTCCTCTGTGGCTTGCCGAAGGTGAGAGTTGTTGCTACTGAGGAAAGGTGGTGGATAAAAGACAATATGGCTTTTACTGCATGGTAACCAACCATATATGGTGGGACTAGATGATCTTTAAGGTCCCTTCCAACCTAGATGATTCTATTCTACCGTATTTGGCAGTTCCAAAAAAACTTTGAGAATGGGGATGGTAAGGAAAAGTGGATGGCAAACAGGGAGTGGTGCCAGGGAAGGAGGACAAAGAAGGAAGGGTGGACCCAAAGCATGGAGGCTGAAGTCTCCTGTTTTAAGTAATGTTGATGCTGCCTGGTGGTGCTGCTGTGAGAGGTGGAACAGAGAATTAAAGAATGTACCTGAAGGGAGCTGTTTTTGCAGAGGTGCAGCTGGGTCATGGGGTGTAATAAGATTATTCTGGTAGAGCTCTTGCTGAGGTTAAAGGTGGGTTTGGGAGCCAGCTACTGAAGTCTCCCTCTCAAGCGGAGGGAGGGCTGCACTGAGGTGGCTATTTTCATCCTTGTTAAGTAGTGATGATGAGAATAAAAGTGTGTGCATTGCTACCAAATCTCTGACAGCTGACACTGAATCCTGATACTGTGATACTGCCTTTGATACTGGCAGAGGTGAGAAAACCACCCTAGTTAAAATTAGACTTGACCTGAACTTTTAAGCTTCCACTCTGCCTTAGCTGAACAAAACAGTAACTTTGGCCAACAAACTGCCCCTGTGTATCCTTAAAAGACCCTTCCCCCCGCCCCCCCGCAATAGTTTTTTGAATGCAACTGGCAGTGGTATAGGAGCTTGCAAAGCCTCTCCCTGTGCTAGTAGCTGTGCCCCGGGTAAATGAAGGCTGTGCCACTTCCACAGCTGCTGAGTGCACGTCACCTCCTCTGCATTTGAGAGCAGAAAGTAAATACACTGTCCCCTTTGGAGACTGCGGTGAAGGCTGCGGGACATGCACGTCTGTCACTACCCGCTGCTGGTAAGGATGTGTGTGCCTGGTGGCCAGCACCACAGTTATGCCCAGCCTGAAATTCCTTGTCCCTTGTGATTCAACTGCTGCTGCTCCAGCTTCCTCTACAGAGGCGTGCACATCTGTACAGGAAGAGGCTTCCTCTACACAGCAGTCCTCCTCTGTGTGTCTAATATATCAGGCTATAAAACTGCTCAGCACTGACACATTTCCGTCAGTGCGAATATTCAAATAGTAGTACATGTTGTTTCAAGAAGGGAAATTGGCTGTACTAATAAGATGACTTTCATATGGTTTTATACCTGTGCCAGTACTAGGATCTCGATTGCTTTGACTGCCATGTTATTCTGGCAGGTTTTTATTTCCAGTATCACCCAGTGCAAACAAAACACGCTTCTCTTTCCCTAGGGAACAGCCACCCTCCAGCTAAACCAGCCCGAGGGCTCTGGTGGGTGCCCTTGCAGGAAGAACCTCTGCAGCTGTGGGACCTCCCTGGGCAGCTTGGAAGGTGCTGGCAGGTACTGCTTTTTCATTTCTCTGGTGACGCTGCGACTAACATTGCATTTGAAGGTAATGGTGACAGCCTGCCCCTCTTCTGGTCCTGGGCTGACAGTAGTTTGTTTCATACCCATAGGAAGCTATTTTTTTGTAAACTTAAAAACTATTCTTGTCCCAGAAGGTGTTGGCCTAAAATCTTCCTTAATGCAATTCCAAAAATGGAATAAATCTGTCCCATCATATCCTCTCCTTACAGGCCCCCTCTTCCTCTTTTCCCAGGACTTCTTTGTTTCATGTGCAGCTGCTCTTGATTATTCAGCATTATGATGGTGTCATTTATTTACACGTTTGGAGGACAATGTACCTGAGAGGTCCTGTATATAATAAAGTTTTCTAGCTAGGTGTATTCTGTGCTCACAATAGGCCTGAGCAAAGAAAACTTTGCAAATGTGCAAAGCTTTAGGCCATCTGAATAATTTCTGGCTCATAGCTGTCTTCAATCATAATTTTATATGTAAGAAGAGGAAATGTATTTCACTGGGAAAAAGAATATATATATTTATGTATATTTGCCCGGGACAGCAGTCAAGTAGTGTTGTTTGTAACTTGTTTGCAGAAGGATGAGTTGACTGTGAGGCCAACAACAGGTGAGAAGGATTTCTCAAATCTATTTATACTCCAGCCTGGGTGCTGTTCAGCCCAGAGCTATGTGCTAATTTATTGCTGTGGGCCAGTGCTTGCCAGTGTGATGAATTCCTGTGTAGCTGGAACAAGCACTTCTGGGTTCGGCTCTGACTCTTGGTGGACTGCACGATCACTGACAATGCTGCCTTTTAAGAAATTATTTAACAGTTTTACTTCATGATAATTTGAATCTTTTAAACTTACATTCTAATTTGTAGCTGCCATTATTCCTCTGCCTTAGGGAAAAACATTTCACAGCCCAGTGCAAACTATAACATTTTGACAGTAAAGTCCGCATGGTTGCCAATTTCTGATGTTGCAGAAGAAAAATGCATGTGTGATGGGTTAATTAGGCTTTCTGAAGGAAAAAAAGAAATCTATTTTATGTGGCTGCCTGTGTTTGCTTAACTATGGGTCTAATCCTGGCCTAGTAAAGCCCAGATAGGTCAGCATGTTGCAGGGAAGAACAGTCCGTGAGCTTACAGGGTTGCCATTACCAGCACAGTGAATGTGTCCTTTCTGGTTTTCCTTGAAGACAAAATTAGGGAAATAAAATGCCTGTTTCCTCTCCCCCCCACCCCTCCCTCAAATATTCTCCCAGATCTTTTAAATACATCTCCCCCAAAGTCCAGGTGCAGCTTATTGCAACTAATGTTATGATGGCCATGGCCCAAGCAGGAGCTGGGAGGGCAGGAGAAGGGGAAAAACAGGGAGAGCACACACATAAAGGCAGGGAATTTTACACCTACCTGCACACCCACTGTTAGAAGGGTGGCTTTTTTTTTTCTTTACTGAAAGTCATTGCTCTTTCATATCATAAACATTTCTTGGTTTATTACCATGCTTGAGGACTAACATTGGATGATGCATGGTCCTCCTGAGGATGCTTTAGAGTACTGGTAAGCACTCAGCTTACAAAACTAAATTTAGATATAGCTTGGGTCTTGGCTCAATTTTATGCAAATTTGGGAGGAAAAGAAAATTTGAGACAGAAAACTTGAGATAATTGGATCCGTTGGCCCCTGTGCTAGCTTTCTGCTGACCTTCTTGCAGGACTGGCTTGTCATCCCCAAACGAGTGGGTGGGAGGAGGTCAGCCCTAATGCTGTTGCTTTGACCTTCTGGAGCACATCAGTCTCCTGGGAAGCATCAAAGGACAGGGAAGCTCACACAAGTCTAGTCTCCTTTTTGCTGTGAGGATTCTAAATTAAGCCTATCAAAGGACTCCTAAAGTTATTAGTACGGTGTTCATTTAAAGAAGTAACTTTCTATTTTTGCTGGTTTGTAAACAACCTCTGAAGAGGTTGCAACAAGCTCCACGGTGTGTTGGGAGCAGATGGGCTGCAGAGCCATTGGTCAGCGAAGGGAAACTGGGGATACACTGAGCATCTAAATGCCTGCTGCGCTCCTCGTGCTGTGGTGTTTCCTGTGGCTTGCTTTTTTTTTTTTCTGTGGAAAACTTAATCTAGCTGTGGAAAACTTAATCTAGCTGTTTGGCTTTCAAGGGAACTCTGTGGGGCTACAAATGGGAAATGGTCGACTTGCCAGGGCTAGCAGAGCTCAGAGATGCCGTATGTGCTTTCTCCCTTTCTTGGCTATTGATAGGATAAATAGTTTGGAAGTACCGAGTTTTTCAACATGAAGACGTGAAGAAATATTGTATTTTTTTTTTTAGCTGTCCATGGTGTTTTCTAGATTATTTCTTTGCTTTGCACCTTAGAGATACCCTGTTACCACTTGTTGTTACTGTGATATGTGGATTGATATGAAATTTGTCTAAGACTGAGAATTAGGTAACTGCTTCCCAGGAGTCCTGTGTTTTACCAGCTGCAAAACTGCAGAGCCCTGTGTGACAGCGGGGCATCCCTCATGCTCTCCATTCCCTGGCTTGTCTGTGTGAGAAACTGTGCTATGGTAACTTCCTTGGATGCCAGGTCTCATATGATAATTAATGTGTGTGTGTGTATGCATGTGTTGTCTCTGAAATATAAAGATAAAAGGATGTGTGTGGATATCAGGTTATTGATAAAAACCTCAATATTAAAAAATAGTCCAGAAAGATGCATTGCCTTGTGCCCTGATTGCCTGTATTAACTATATTTACAAGCAAAGAGACACAAAGCTTCAAAGTGGAGGAAAACATTTAAAAAATAGAAAATATGAAGCTATTGTACTGGCAGGTTTAATTTTCAGTTTGGCTGTAAGAGATCATAGAATCATCTAGGTTGGAAGGAACCCTTAAGATTGAGTCCAGCCATTAACATAACACTGCCAAAACCACTGCTGAACCATTTCCCCCAGCACCACGTCTACCCGTCTTTTAAACATCTCCAGGGATGGCAACTCAACCACTTCCCAGGGCAGCCTGTTCCAACGTTAATATTAAACTTTATATTAGGTTTTAAAGGGGGTAAGGCCGCAAGATGGAAATTGCCCAGTTACATTACTCACGTTTAAAAGCCAAACAGCTGGTGAATTTACTGGTTTAGGTTTTATCTGTAGAGTCACCTCGGCCTTGCTACCTGTCTTTGTGTGTCTGCTGGAATGCCTGGGAAGTTTTGTTCACAGATCTACAGTTACTGCTCTGGGGAAGGACGGGCCTTTGTCAGCATCCTCAGGCTTCAGTTTCTGTTGTTCATGTATTAAGGACCCAGTGGTCCAGTACTAGTAGCAATAAATGAAGGGCAGCCTGTAACACTGAAATCTTTCAGTTTCTCTTTAATTGCTATACAATCAGCTCATCTATGCCTCGAGGAAAACTTTATTAGAGCAGGGGGGATTCATATGGAGTAAGATAGGCTTATTGCCCCTTTCTCCTTTAAAATAACCTTGATAAAGTGTGTACGCTATACAGCCTAGCTTCAGAAATCCTTACAGGGTTACTGAATGCATCACAGAGTTGTGTACTAGTAAAGAAAGAGAAAAGAACATGATGAGAGGCAAGAGGCCAGATTTGGAAATTCAGAACGTCAGCAAACAGGAGCAGCAATTAGGGATGGTGAAGGCTGTTGATAATTTTGTGCTAGCAAGGGTGGAACAGGATAGATGTGGAGTGGGCAGATGAGAGATGAACGGAAATGAGATCAGAAGGATAACACGGCCCTGGGTCTTAATCACCTTGCCCTGCTGAATATTTACTGTCTGTATCTGCATGTCCTTTTTTGACATTAGTATTTTCATTATTCATCCAAAATGGGCAGTGGGCAAGAAATGCAAACTTTTGATCTTTTTGCCCCCAGTTTTCAGATAATCCAATATACAGTTGTGAGTTTGTATTAACCTTCACTTTTACCTGAGGACAGCATGGAAGTGAGCCCCTAATCTGTACTGCAGGCAGTATGAAACCTTCACGATCTTGCCTAGGAAGATCAAAACCTCAGTTTGAAGTTTATACCTGCAATATGCACCTACACTCAGTGCCATCACCACTGCAGCATGTATATCTGACATGGAAGGATTTATGATTTGCTCATCTAGAAGGATTTCTCTTTAGGAGATGTTGACAGCTCCTTACTGATAAGAAGTGACAGTAAGAAAAGGTTACTTTATCTCTGTTCTGTGATTTCTTTCCTTCCTACCTATAGCAACGGGAATAACTTCTTAGGATATTCCTCTTAATGATAAAACTTCATAAATGGTTATGAAATGCTTTGGATGTTTAGAAGTGAGGCAGTGAAAACACTGTAATATACTGGGTTTTACTGGTAACCTGCATAGTATAGCCAACCATATTGCTAATATCTGGGGTAGTTCTTGCGGTCAAGAGAAGTAATGGGAGTGTATATAGCGCTTTTGTGTTCTGGGCGCCTTCAGATGAGAAGGGTATGAAATGACAAGTCCCTTAAAGGTCTGAGATTTGAGCAGTGTGGCTGGAAGCAAGGGCAGCTGCCAGCTCGTTAAAGGTCGGCAGATAATGTGCAGCATGGAGCTGCTGGCTTCTGTTTTCACAGCTTATGGAAGCCCTGGCTGGGAAACTGATACTGCTCCACTCTGTGCTCCTCAGCCCCTCTGCAATGAGATGCCACTGCACTGAGTGCACTCCAGTTTTAACCCTTGGGACACCACCACTACCCTGTGCTCAAGTTAGATGTGGTTTTATCTAGAGGCTCCACTAACCGAGTACAAAATTGCCAGGTAGCTCAAGCTTAAATCAGGGCAGGGGAAGTGTGGAAGCACAGATAACCTCTGCTGTGCTCTGTCGGTGTCCAGGCTGGATCTTGTAGCTTAAAAAGGCATGTTTCCTTAGTGGAAATGCAACTTAAATTAGTTGATGTACCAGTAAAACATAAAACAAGGCTTGTGCTGTGGTGGGAAGGAAGCAAATGGACAATTTTTTTTTTTTCACAGGACACTAGTTAGTGCACCAAGGAAAAAAACAATAATAAATATAACACTGGGCTAAGATTTAAGCCAGTTGTATACAGAATGTGAAAGAGCAAAAACTTATACCTTGCATATAAAAACTCTGATTTATTTACATCAGTAAAAAAGAAATCTTAAAGTTGAGCATGGTTTTATAAAACAATGGTATTCCAGAAATGCTGTATTCATGAAAAGTTGAAGTGTTGTCCAAAAACCCTGTAAAAAAACCCCAAACAAACAGTATTTTTTTTTAAAGTGGCCAGCCAGACTATAATTTCCTGCAGACTATAGTAACTCTTAGTCTCATGCTTGCAGTACAAATTGAAGGTAAACACCTTATTTGCATTAGTCCTGTACATTAGCTGTACTGAAGAGAACCCATTATGTATGGAGTCATGAGTTCATATTGCAAACTTGTAGATGGCTCCTGGAGAAGCTCTGTTTCTTGAAAACAGTGCTCAGTTTGCTGCAGTATCCTTAGGGCAGCATCGGAATCCTTCAGCAGCCACAGTGTTTAGGTGCGATTGTGTTGGCTCCTGCTGACCCCAGCCTTAGACAAAGCTGGGAGAGATGCTGTGGTAGGGAGCCAGCTTGTGTAGCACATCTTCAAAAGAGCCTTGTTTTTGGGGAAAGATGCTTTGGCTCACTTTGTGTCCAGCTTGCATGTGTGTAAGGTTTCCAGCTTGATTGATCCATGTTCTGCTGTAGCTTTTGCACCAGGGCTTGGTGCTTGGGGGATAAAAAATTTAAACTTGGGTGCCAGGAAACTTCAGCATGAAGCCATAAAGAGATAAAATGATTGTAGCAGCTGAGCAGAAGTTGTCCTCCTGACTCTATTAACATTTTCATCTTTGAAGCTATGTTTAGGCATGCAAAGTACTTGTTTTCTGCTGTTGTGTCTCTGGCTTATACCTATTCTGCGTGGTTATGGCCAGCAGAACAGACAAACCCCAAATACCTGTAAGTGTATCTGTATTTTTACGCAGCCAGGAAAGAGCTACCCTTCTGGTGAGGGGGGAGACTGGGCTGCAGAGCTTGCCCTGCTGATGATCTTTACGGTACCTCCCCTGCGATTTCCCAGTTTAACAGGGGATGGTGCATCTGCCTGTGTGATTGCATGGCAGATCTTTTAACATCTCATACCTGTACACCATGGGTCTGGCTGCTTTGCCACCTCAAGCTCACACCCCCCTGATGATTCAACTGCGAGTTACTTCTTCCTATTCAATACCTCACCTTAAATATGACAATTAAGGTTTCCTTGTGTCTGTGTCATAAAATGGCACTGAGATAACTCAAGAAGTGTGGTTGTGATTAAGGCACTAGAATAAATCTCAGGAGCTCGGTATCCAAAGGGGTCCCTGGTACAGCATAAGATGAGCCTCAGTTCCCCTATTGTGAAGGTGGGCAGGAAGGGTTAAAAATCCCATGTGGAGATGAAGTCACCAGATATCACCATCATGAAAACTGTAGGAAAATATTAAAATTATTCCTGTCAAAATAGGACTACAAATGTCTTTTTTTCTGGATCTTGTTCTGTACTGAAATTGCATATGAAACCACGTCAAATTAAATTAATTAAAATTACAGTAATTAAAAGTTGCATCTCAATTGTGATGATAAATTAGACAGCTGGGCAAGATCCAGTAAATTCTGAAACTGTCTTCCAGTGAGTGCTGTAAAAAGGCTGGGATTAATCGACTGTAAATAACTTGTGCTTTTATTAACAAGAATCTGTCTAGACTCTTCAGTGAAATTACAATAAATCCCCTCAAACTGCATAAATCAGAATATAAACGTGTTTTGGGGAGTAAAGGATTCTCTATGCTGATATTCTCTTCTCTTAAAAAAAAAATAAATAAATACATGTCCTTAGGTGCCTCAGGATTTATAACGTTGCTTGATTGGGCTATTACAAAACTGCTCTAATCGGGATTAAGCCTTGTACCCTGGAAACTAGAAGTGATGAGACTACGTGATAATCAAAGGTGATTTGGAAAATCAAAGCCTTTTTGAGGGAATAAGATCCCTAATTTTATTCCTTTAAAAGGGGGTATTTTGTTTTAATTTGTACTTGACCTGATTCTGTCTCTGCATGTTGATAAATAGCGAGTATAAAGATGCGGCTTTGCTGAAGCCATTGATGGTTTTACAATAAAACTCAATTGGTTCAGGATTTTACCTCCTCCCCCAGAAATGTCACAACAGCTGCTTTTTTATATAACTGAAACTCTGATGCCTCCTGAATAAATAACATGTCAAATAATGATCACTTCTGAGTTTTTTTTTAACTCTTTTAGCTACACAGTGAAACAAAGGACTTGGCTGCGCGTCCTGGTTTTTATCGAATCAGTTTGCATCAGACTCACCCAACTGCAAAGCATTTCTTCTGCTCAATGTAAATCTTTTGAGTTAAACCATTAAATGCAATCCGAAGGAGAAGCAGCCGGTTACTGCTCTGCTGATATTTCCTTAGGTTGTTGGGGGCAGTTTGTTTGGTTTTTTCTTGGTTTTCTTTTTAAGATGCAATGCCATCATATTGTTTCCTTGGCGGGGGGGGGGAAGCTGCATTTTGGAGGCTTGGGAAAGGCTGTGTCCTCCCTCTGGGATCTCAGTCCTTGCTCATGCCTCTGCCTTTGGGGGTGCTTCTGCTGTCAGTCCCTCTGCAGCCCCTGGCCCACCACGTAGAGCTCAGGGTGGGAGGCGGATCTGTTGGACTCTCTGATTTCAGGGACACCAGGGCTGTTCCAAGAGTCGCCTGCTTTTCTCGGGCTCTCCTCCAAGCTGCGGAAGGAAAGATGCTTAAGTTAAGAAGCTAAAGAATTGTGACTTTTTAAAACGGCATTGATTAGACCGTGTTAACCAACAAAGCTCTATGCCATTCCCTGTCTCCTCCTGTGTATATGCTCTTTATATGCACCATCTTTATTAATGTGATGCCAAATGCAATGTACTGTCCCAAAACTCTCTTGGGAAGTAGATGTTTTGTATGTTTAACAGGGGATTGGTATGAATCTGGCTTTGCTTGCAGATAGAGACAGATTTGAGTGAAAAGCCTTTTTCCAGACTCGGCCAGAGGAAAGGTCTTACCTCTGTTAGGCATCTGCTTAGTGTGGGTACAGTGATTTCTGGGCACGCCAGCATGACTGTGGGATGTGTGTTCCGGTGGTGTAAATCTGCCACACCAAAAACAGAGGAACTGAGACAGAGAATGTGTAGATGATGTTCCTGAGGTTGCACTGGCAATCTCTACAAGCACAGGGACTTTATGAATCAAGATTCAGAAAGCCAGTCATTAATATCTCACACCATGGGGCCTCATGCCAAAATGTGCCCTGTGATGCTGTAAATAATTGGTTCAAGCTCCAAATGAGGAAATATTCCAGAGTTATCTGGGAGTTACTGCATTTTAAGTACGTAAACTGCTAAACTGAATTAGCTTTCAGCTACGGAAAAGCTGTTGTGTTCCTATTCTGACTGCTAGGACTTTACTGGGTTGAACTGCTGAATGAAGAGATTTGTGATACATGGCCAGTCATGAGACTAACCTGGATTCAAATATCCCTTGATTGCAGAAGGTGTCACTTGGGCTACTTGCTTTGGGCCTGATTCAGTCAAGCCAATCCATTCTCAAGCTATCCTTGAACAGTATCTTAAAGGCAATAGCGTTTAATCTTCTATCTCTGCTCTACTTCTTGGGAGATTAGCAGTCTCCATGAAATATTATTTCATTTAACTGCATACATGGAAATCTTGTTACCAATTAACAGGATTTCTATGAGCAGAGGAGTTGTACATGTTGTGCCTTGATGAGATGCCAGTAACTGCTGATTGCTGTCGAATGAGCAAGCTTAGAAACCAGGAAAGTTAGCTCCGTCTGCCCCTCCACAGGCTGTTCAAACAGGAACCAGTTGTACTTACTTGAGCATGGAACCGAAACTCTTGTCCAGGTACCCCCAACTAAACACAAAAGCTCTAGCTCCAGCCCTATGATGTTTTAAGGCCTGATATTCCTTAGAGCATGGCGTGAATGGGAAGCATGTTGGGAAAGGAGTGCTTTTTGCCTTCTAGGGGAACAGTGAGCGTGCAGGAGACACACAAATCTGTGCACGGCACTGACATTTAATGCCTGGCAATGCCAGCTGGCAAAATGAGATGGAAGTTGCCTCTTTAATTTTTTTTTTTGGTGTTTCTGCTCAAATGGTGGGAGTGGGAGAGCGGACTCAGCTGCCTGATGAGGAACATGTTGCTTGTAGAGGCTGCTATCTTTAGCAATCCACTTCTCAGCAAAGGGATCTTTTAATTGGGCATGGAAAAAGTAGAGGGATATATCCTGGAATTTGGGAGCATGGGGGAAACTAGTTAACTTACTGATTCTCAAAATGTTTCACCTATGAAAGAGTGATGGTATTGCAGATTTGACTCTGTCTCCCTCCCTCCTGCGACTGGTCCTTGAAGCTGCTAATAACACACAAAAACCGCAAACAGACCAAAAAAAGCAAGGCATTGTTATACGTGGGAGAGGTAGGGCAAGGAATGAAAGAAAGGAGACTGACAGCTGAGCGGGAATAGCTCGTGCATTTGAGACCAGATGCAAACACGGCCACAATGAGGAGGTTTAGGAATACAACATCTGATTTAGGGAGACATCTTGAAATTTCCCTCTGTCAGCTGAAGGAATGGCAAAGCAGAGGAAGCCCTGGATGCTTAATGGACTTGATGGAGAAAGGCGGATCAGAGCATGGTGGCTTGTCTGTTATGGCATCTGCTGTAAGAGCAGGGGTCAGCATCTGTCCATGGGGATGTGGTGCTCACAGCTGTGGCAACCGCTCTAGTCCTCAGTGGGAGGAGATGACCAGCAGTGATGTGAGGGGTTCTCAGAGCTTTTGCCATGTGCTGTATCCTAAAAGGGTCCTTCTGTGCCCATCAGCACGTTTGCTGTGATACTCATATTAGACCATTCAATACAAGGTCTGTAAAAGTTTACTCTGGGCAGCTTATTTTATGTGTAAGAAAACACACAGTAGTGTATTGCATCTTAATCAGTGCATGTGGCAATTAATGGGCTAAACTTCCCTTTTACTTATTTTATATACATTTGGACTAACACAGTAGGACTGTTTTGATGTCCATTTGTATAAATGGTAAGCCAAATTTGGCTCAGGATATATTTCACTTTTCCAAAATGCTGTATATTATAACACTAGGATATATAATTTTTTTCATGAAAGGGATGATTTTATTTACAGTGTTTTTTTTATATTACTCTCTATGCTCTGACAGATTACGATAGAAAGATAATGCACCCAACAGGAGCATAAATTAGCTAACAATTTATAACAGACTGTTTTTAAAATTGATCCATAAAACTGCTAGGGCTTTTGTCTTGCGAGGTTTGACATAAAGCCTCTATTGAAAACATTTATTTCTGCAAGCAGGCACCAGAGTAGACAAACTTGTCTTCACACAGCACCTAACAACAACAGAAAACCCAGCAACAATGTACAGGACCTACAGGAAAACTTCAAAAGTCAGAATATAATGCGATGTTAGAAATGGAAACACAAACCAGTTTGCCTTTCCCAGTGGTTTTCGCATGTTCTGTTCAGCATGTTCCTCTACTGTCAGAGTGGGAAACTTGGTTCTGATTCTGTCTTTGGGGAGGGAAGCGCCTGGACATTCTGACTTTAGTATCCACAACTGTCCCTGTACTCGCCACACACGGAGTGCAATTTTATCTCCTGTTAGGGTTGGTCTTGTAATCCCTACTCATGGGGTCAATTTGTGTGATTTCAGCTGTTTGGTGGCAAGAGTAAAAATACTCCTCACGTGAGAAGAGGTTACCTGAGAAGGGTCTTAATCCTCTTGCGGAGCTTAGAGCTTAATGGACTTAAACATCCTAAGATGCTAAGAAACTAGAATAACACCACTTTATACTTCCCGGCTGTTACACTGATCTTTGAGTATTCCCAAATACCCATTTCAGTTTCCTGGCTGGTTTTGTGGTTGGCTGTTTTATTCTTTTAACTGATAGAGAAAATTTAAAGCTAAGCCTGTTTTTTTTCCAAATGGTCACCAATGTCTGTAAACATGGAATTGGTGTGTATTGATGCTTCAGTTTCTTTAAACTGCCTTTTTCAAAGCAATGAATCTCCAGTAGCCATGGGAAGTTTTTCTGCTTTGAAAAACAGGCTTGGGCTGTGGACCCACCAGATTTGAAATAAGCTCCTAGATCTGAAAGCCCACACGAGAAGCTCAAAACCTATAATTGCAACCATACAGATCCTTGCCTACACATTATATGTCTGTAGTTCATGCCAGCTGATTTCTAACATTTTAAAGTGGATTTTAGCTGAACAGTTTACGGACTGAGATGCTGTTGTTAGGAACAATACCCTTCCTGTTGGTCCATGCCTACCTTCTCATGGTTGTTCAAAGACACTTATAACCTGAGGGTTACTTCAGAGCTTTTAAGAACTGGATGTGGATGTCCTTAGCCTCAACTCAAATAAGGGGAGTTCTGTGCCATGAAATGAACACTGAATTTTCTCTGGGTTGCCTGTCACAGCAGATCTGTAAGTGTAAGGCTTGAGCAACCCATGGACCAGGCTGGATGGGGCTTCACGCCCCCTGGTCTTGTGGGAGGTGTCCCTGCCCATGGCAGGGGGGTTGGAACTTGATGATCTTTAAGGACCCTTCTAACCCAAACCATATGGAAAGTTAACTCTTCCCTTTTATTCAGACTGGCAATCTACTGAAATCTGGGACAAGACACTAGAATAGAATCAAATAGAATAATTTCAGTTGGAAGGGACCTACAGCTATCATCTTGTCCAACTACAGTGTTACCTTTGCCCAGCCATTTGTTCTGCACGTGAACAGGGCACTTCTCCGGGAAATATCTTAACGATGTTAAATTCCCATCAGGAGTTTAGGAAGCCAACACAGTGCTATCCTTCTGCTTCCTTGGCCTAAAGTGGGAAGTTTCTTACCTTGCTTGGTGAAGTGCAGGTTCACTGCCAGCTGTTACAGGAGCTGGGAGACGAAACTGGACCCCTGGTCGGCGGTCGGAGAAACTTCTCCTCACGAATGGCTGAGGATTGGCAGCACTCAGGGACAGCTTTCTGGTCCGGTCTCCAGGCTGGTGGGAGAGCAGACTGCTCTTTTGGGAAAGCGACGAAGCTTCAGGCTGGCTGGTCACCTCCGCAGCAGGTTTGGTGGTTACCAGTGGAGGTCTGGCTTCGAATAAGGAAGAGGTGGCTGGGCAAAATATTGAACGGACATTGCTGCCCCTCCTGGAGGAGGAGAACTGGTGCTCATCCCCAGCATCCAGCCCGGCTCTCGCTCCCTTGTGGGAGCGGGATGGGGAGGTTGGTGGGGAGGGGGTGATGGGGAATGGAGGGGGACTTGCATCTCGGCGGTAGGCTGAGGGGCCCAGCAGCCGGTGAGGGGTTGGTGAGATATGCTTGTGTCCTGTGGGAGGGCTGAATGGTTTTCGCTGGGATGGTGGAGAGGGCAGCTTCTTCTGCAAGGGTGGGCTGGGCGCCCTGGGGCTAGAGGGGGGACTGGGCTTCCTCTGCATGATGGGTGAGCTTGGTTGCGGGTTGCTGAAAGCCTGCAGAGAGTGTCTGTGGTGTGCAGCAGGGCTGAAAAGCCGTTTCTCAGTTGGTGGAGAGGAAGGAGGAGTTCTTGTTGGGGAGACTCTCCTGGCAAATGCTGAGCCTTTTTCATTCCTCCTGAGGGAATCGGGAGAACCACGCTTCTGGAATTGCACTGAGGTCGCAGGTGGACTGGGCTCTTTGCTCTCTGAGCTGTTGCTGTGTGGTTTTGAAGACCCACTGGGATTTTGGAGAGGAATAATTTTATGGGTTTGCTTGTACAAATCGGCAGCCTCTTTTCTCTGGGTTGCCAGTATCTCCTCCTGGCTGGGGATGTGCACATTGGTAGGGTTCAGCTCCAGAGAGTACCTCTGTGGTTTCTCATTCTCTGCTCCCGTATTCCTGAGACCTTTATTAGTGATCGCACTGGGGCCGCTCATATTTTTACTTGGCAATAAGTCAATGGACTGAAGGGAGGCTTTCATTTTTGGGGAAACTTGTGATCTCTTAGTAGCATGAAATTCTGTTTTGGCAGGCTTTTTGGCATCTTCTGAAGAGTTTCCTTCTATTCGTGCAGTTTCTTCAGGCTCAGGTAAGTCATAAGAAGTGTCCATTAACATTTCAGGTGGTGGTGGTGGCAGATTCTCAATGTCTTCATCAGTCTCTTCCTTTGGGTCCTCCTTGCTTAACTCTGCAGCTGGTGCAGGAGGAAAGGCATTTGGAAAACTAGAAGAAACTTCACTGGTGTTTGAAGGGTTTGTGTCTTCTACTGGTGAAATACGATGCTTAAGATTTAAAGGTGCGAGGCCTCTCTGAAAGGGAATGGTGGGTGGGATGGCTGGAAGTCCAAATTTTCTGATGCACTTTATTGGTCCTAAAGGTCTCAAAGGTGTGGCTTTTACAAGATCATCAGAAGGACTGAACGTTTCAATAAGCTTTTTGACAGACTGTCGGGGGGCGCAGCTGCTGCCACTGAGCATTTGTGCTCCCGGAGGCTCCTTTTCTTTGCCTGCTGATGGCTGCTCGGTGGGCACAGTAGCTCTTAAAGGCTTCCTGTCTCTCTTTTCATCCAGCTGATAGGTAGGATTTTGATCAACCATGAACAAAGGGACTTTATCCTGGTTAGGCAGGACGCTGAAATTTTTTGAGAGGCATGCCTTCAGTTTGCTGGAGGACCTAGATGTAACGTGCTCATCCTGCAGATGAGGTGCTGTTCTTGATTTCCAAGGCTCCAGGTTGTTATCTGTATCCTGCTTTCCATAAAATGTTTCCAGTCTTTTGTTGAGCTCTTTTTGAGTTCTCTGAAGCTCTAGGAGGGTCGGGTCCTCTGCCTGGCTTCTGAGGGACTCCTCAGACCTGGACCGTCGTTGTTTCCCAAAAGTTTTCTGGCTGCCTGTTGCTGTACTGGGTCTTATTGCTAGGACTGGTCTTCCGCTCTCATCCTCTATCCATTCTTTACGCCCAGATTTAGCTGGGACAAACTTGATTTTTTCACTGATGGCATCTTTCATCTTCAGAATCATTTCCTCTGTCTCTGCATTCTCTGTCCTCTTGATGGACTGCCTTTGTTTCTTATCAGTGACTGCAGGTGAAGACAGGGGCCTCCTCGGCAGGGCATCCTTCCCCATTTCTGATAAACTTGTGTTGTCATCATCTTCTCCTAGAGTGCTCTCTTCATCATCATCATCAGAAGGAAAATCTGTTGATTCACAGATTTTGAAATGTTCACCTTCCTGAGCAGAGTCAGACTGGAAGGAGCTATAGTAACGGCTTTTTCTCAAGCCTGCATATTGGGGCATGGTAGAAGTGCCTTCTGGTACTCCACCCTGGCAAGACGTCGCTTCCCTATGCTGCCTGGATGAATAAAATCTATCTTTAAAATGCCTTTCAAGTGCACAGTCATGGGATACAGCTGTGCCCGGTGGCACTGTCCCATCACGCCTGTGCTCCACTGTCCTGGTGTGCTTTTGGGACAGATGTCCATGTGCACAGGAATCACAGCTTGCTTGTCCTCCATGCTGGCTGAGAGTGCTGAACTCTTTGAGGGATTCATTGTCCACACCAATGCCACTGTCCTCAGAACAGAGAGTCCTGTCATCACCATGGGACTGAGAGGAACCCACTGTTGAGGCTTCGAGCAGCCTTACGGTCCGTAGCAGGCGCTCATCAAAGCTTTGCTTTGCTTTCAGCTTTCCTTTCAAGTTGCTGGCAGCAGACTGCAGGTAGCTGCATGTCTCCTGCAGGGCATCGGAGGTGAGGGAGGCCAGAGTCCCACTCAGTAACTGCATTTTATTGACTGTATACTGCAGTAGTTGTTGCAGAAGGTCGGGGTGCTCCTTCAAGTCACCTTTTTCTGCTGGCCATGCTAGATTTCCACCGACATCTTTGAGAAGATTTTCCCCATCGTAGGCAATTTCTTCCAGGAGCTGGTTGATTTCATCAAAGCGAAGCAGGAGGAAGCTTACCATCTGCTGTAGAAAGAGCTGGGTTTGGGTAGCCTGGTTGGCCATGAGAAGTATAGTTTCATACTTGGAGAGGTTGGGATTTAAGTAGGCATATGCACTCTGGTGAGCCTTAACAAGCAGTTCTGGGAAATCTACTTTTTTCTCTGTCTTGCATGGGTCTAAAATGGACTTTTCTTTAGTTTTGCTAGGTCGACCTTGCTTTGCCAGCTTATGATTTTTTTGCTTCTTTCCTTTCTTTGGCATTTGCTTTGCATTGCTTTCATTCTTGTCGTCCCAAATGAAAGCTGATGCTTCTGATTCACATGAGCTTTGCTTTCTGATCTGTATGGCCTCAGTGATGTGTTTTTGAGACTCAATCAGTTCGGACATAACAACTTCAGCATCTGTGGCTGCTCTCTCAATTTTCTTGTCTTCCCTGGAAGTCTGGGGATCAGAACGAGCCTTCGAAGATAACTGCAAATTATCATTTTCATCCTGCTCTGATGATCTATCCTCCTTTTCTCTCAGGTAGTCTTTTCCCTGGATCCCATGGTGGAATTCATCAATATTGTAGCAAGATGAACCTTTAACCAGCAGAGGGATTCCTTTATCTCCTGGATCAATACGCAAAACACTTTTGGGTTTATTCAAAGCCTTAAGACCAGTTCTTGCAATAGTATTAGCAATCTCACTGTGAGAAGGTGTGCAGCCCATCCTTTCTCTGTCTTTGGCTTTATTTCTGATTAAAAATCCAGATGAACTAGGGAAAATACAACAACAAAAAAATCAGACTCACTGTTTCATCCCAAACAGCAGACTGGCCTTTGTCTCACGAGCTTCCCATCATGATCCCAGTTTTGTTGTCAGTTTTCATTGTTGTTTGCCTCAAAATCTCAGGTGCCTTATTTTCCAGGATCTGCTCTGGAAGTCATAAGCTGTCCCATTGTACGTTCCCGCTCAGGTTTTCTTCTTCAATTCAAAAAAAGGAGTGTGAAAGCTCTGTTGGATTTAGAGCTAATGGATTAAGAGGACTTGCGTGCCTCACTTCTGTCTTGACAGATGTCCACTACAAATAGGATTTTAAGCTCATTAGGATAAGCAGGCACCAGCCAGTCAGCACCCGGGTTGTATTTATAAAGGCAGATATTTTTTTTTTTTTCTGCACTATATTGGGAGGCAAAAGGACTTGGTACCTGTCCCTCTTTTTTTCCCCTTGTTGCAAGACCGTAACATACATTGAATGCAGAGGAATAGACTGTATTTTGAAGTCTTTTTGAAGGCAAACTGAATGAGTGCATAAATGCCACTAAATGCTCCTTAATGAAGAGAAAGGTGACCTTGACTGAGGATGTATCCACTGGAGAGTACAAGATATGAAATCAAATGGGTTAGAGATGCCTGTTAGTCTTCTGCCTTGAGGGTCTTCAAAATCTTCCCCTGCTTGCAAGTGACAAGCTGTTTACTTTTTCCTTCTAAGACTCCAAATGAGATTTGGATTTTTTAATTCCCCTCAGCTGATCATTCTTGGAAAGTATCTTCTTTTCTAGAGAGCTTCCCAGCCTGAAAAACTTAACTGCACAATAACAGTATTTGCAGAATGTTTTGCACATGTTGTTAAGATGATGTCTGCATCTAGTGGATCTAAACTGATTTAAAAAAAAATAATCATTTTTTTCCTTCCTCTTGAGTGTCTTAGAATAAATATTGAGTATGTTCTTTGCAGTAACGAAAGTCACCTGCTTACTTTTATTTGTTTTTCATTGGCTAGGGCTTAGTTCTCTTAACTGTAAGACTTTGTGTTAAAAGAAAATTAAGAAAATAATTAAGAAAATAAATTAAAATAATGCAACAAATTAAAAATACAGACCCCTTTCTGAAAAAAAGAAACCACCAAAAGTTTTTGTTTGAATCACTTCTGAGGTCAGAACAGGATAATACCCCTCTGAAAGCGAAATTAAAAAAGCCAAAGTAGGAATTGGATGAAGCAGAAGATATTTCTCTTTTCCAAGTATCTATTTATGAAGGGCAGTATATGAATAATATAATAATGATAATAGCCATCCCTTCCCCTATTTCCCTCTTCATTACTTAGACTGGCCTAAGTGGATTTGTCTTTTAATTTCCGGGTGCAGCTTTTCTACCAAAGGTGGCCATTTCTCAGTATCACAAAGGTTATGGATGACAGTGGCCAACCGCAGTGCTGGCTGGAAGCCTGCAGCTTCTCTCCAGCAATGTGTTCTAACTGCGTGGTTGTGGGTTTCTTGTCTGGTTCCCTAAAATCTTTGTGTGCTGCCAGGCCTATAAAACATCCTCAGGCTTTAAAGAACTGGTTACAGGATTTGTTCCTCAGTGCTGGACTGCAATAGCAGAATATCTGCATGGGAAGTCGTTATTCTCTGCAGCCTTGTTTAAATCTCTTTCTGTTCAGTGGGGGCAGCAAAATTACCTTGTTTTACAGGGGAGGAGGCATGGCAGTGATTCCCGTGAAAAACTATAAAACTCTATGTGCTTTCTCTAAAGTAATTTTTCTGGAACACATAAATTGTACTCAGTTGTACTTACGATAGCATAGTCATTTCCCTCAATGCTTTTCTGGAAAGCTGTCAGGTCATTACTTCTTGGCTCCGCTTCTTGCAAGTCATGTAGATCACGCTCCAGCAGCTTCGGTGTCTCTCCGCAGTGTGGTTTCTACACAGTGGTGCCAGCTCTTTCTGTGTTCCCTTTTAGGCAGCTATCTGGAGTGATAGGATGGGGGGTAACAGTTTTAAACTGAAAGAGGGGAGATTTAGATGAGATATTAAGAAGAAATTTGCCCAGAGAAGCTGTGGCTGCCCCATCCCTGGAGGTGTTCAAGGCCAGGCTGGATGGGGCTTTGAGCAACCTGGTCTGGTGGGAGGTGTCCCTGCCCATGGCAGGGTGGTTGGAACTCAATGGTCTTTAAGGTCCCTTTCAAACCAAACCATTCTATGATCTAATGTGTTCAAAGTGGAGAAACAGAGCAGATTTAGGCAGCTGCTTCATCCCAGTGATCCTAACAGCCAGGACACTGTAGCCCTCCACAGTAAGTCCAGGAAAACACAGTAGATCAAGCAAGGAACCATAGTGCACCTCTTCTGTTCACAGAGGCAGCTGAGAGACCTGTTTGTGTAGCTGCCTAATATTTGTGCTATGAAATCTCTTGTGGCTTTTCTTCAAAAAGAAGCTCCAACTGTTCTGTTGTTTGCACGGGGAATTTCAACAGGTAACTCCATGGGAGTTGTTTGTATTTAGGAAGTTCTTTTTTTCTCACTTTTCCCTTTTGATTTTTACAGTCATGTCAATTTTGTTTGGGTTTTTTCCTAGTTATTTTCAGGCCATGCATTAATATCTTACAAGAACTCCATGTTTGGTTAAAAAAAATGCAAAATCCTGGTTTATGATTATTTATTATGTACTTATTTGTTACTTTAAATATTATTATTAAAGCAATATTCACTTTAACATTTATTTATTTTTAAATAGAGATCCAGGGCCATAGAAAACTTATTTTAACAAAGCACGTGTCTTATAGTAACTTTAATTGCAGTTTGCACGTATATGCAATATGATTATTTAATGTTGTGTCAAATTCTTTTAACTTCTGAGAGAAGGAATTTGGACGTGCTTCTTTCCAACCACTTATGAAACTGCATTTCCCTCATCAATATTCTTGTTACTAAGTAATTATAATTGCTTTGCATGTTTGAGGCACTTTAGAAAAACCCAAATGCTTTACCTCATGGAAAATGGGAAGGAAAGTGCTTTATCTCATGGTCATGCAACAAAAGAGAAAACAAAATGGGGGAGGTAAAAAGCAGTGTTAAAAGAGAATCTCGATGAGGCAAATGACACAGAAATGTTTTTGAGTGTAAGAGGATTAGATGAATTTGTAATCTGTGATTTTTTGATTGCTATATGTTGATGTCATTCCTGGCACAGTGACTATAGTGATGTATTTTGGTTTACGTTGCTACTGTCTGCAGAACACAAGTTGAAAAGGAAACAGTTGGTCATGTTCAAGTAGATACCCAAGTGTTGTTACCTGTGCATTTGCTGACTCGAGCCGTTTTACCCCAGATGAACAGCAAACTGTGTTTGAGGAACAGATCCTAGCAAAAGCACCAAAACTAAGATAATTAAGGATTAAAGGAGGCTTTCCCTTGTATGTGGACTGTGTGTAAATGGCCTTTGCTCTTCCTTCTATGTACTTTCTTCCTCCTGTTAAAATTGGCGGTGTTCTCATTTTGAGAGAGTTGCCTGGTCATGTAGTGCTCCTTGAGGGAAGGACTCCAGTGTTCAACCCCTGTCAGACATAGTTGGTGCAACAGATGATGAAAAGCCAAAGACCTAGTCTGGAAGTGGCACAATAAGTGCCCTAGAAAAAGCAAGAATAAGACCTGAACCTGGATGGAGGTGTGTGGTACTTGAACACTGGAAGTGTTACTGGTGCTGGAACCACAGGATGGGTTTTAGGGCCTTGTGAAGAAAGAGCCAGTTGGTTAAAAACTGTATGAAATTTCAGTGTAAAACTAGGAACATAAGCTTGAAAACTGTGACAAGGAAAAATGATAATGAGGAACTGCTTTTGAGAAATTGCGGGATTTAAAAGGGGAATGTGCATAAATGCTCATATCAGGTCTTAAATTTTTAAGGTTTGTGTTTGTAGATGACTTCCAGGGAAACTGAATTTCTGCTCACTGAGGAATTACAAAGAGCTTGAGTGATAACAACTTTAAAGAGCTGTTTTACTCTGAAAGAAACCTGCTTTTTCTTCCTTTATATCAGCAAATTGAATATAACCAGGGAGCTGTTCGTATTGTTGGCCTAGATATCACTAAGTAAATAAGAAATTGCTGCTTTTTATTTCAGCTTCTCCTGCAGAGCTGGCACTGTGCTGGGAGATGGAGCAGACTCTCTCCTTTCTGTAGTCACTAACAGAAATACTTACAAAGCTTCATTCTGTTTCCCTTGTGGAAACCTGTTGTCAATGGCAAGGAATAGGAATATCATGGTTTGAAGGAAATCTATTTGCAAAGAATTAAATGAAACCAGTGAGTCTATACAGGGCTTTCATTAGTGGTGATGGTGCAAGTGAAAGACAAAATCCATATGGACTCTGGGTCAAGGATAAACTACTCAGAAATGGCTGTCTGAAGCTCAACTCACGCCTTCCCTTTTTTTATTTGTAAGTAAATTGCTTCAGACTGATTGCATGAGGCAATAAATATGAACCCAATGCTTTCAAAAACCTGTTTTGCAAAAGCAGAACCTTTTTTTTTTTTTTCTTTTTTAAACAGCAGGACAAGAAAAAACAGTTGTTGAAAACAGGTAGGAAACTGGTTTCTTTCCCCAGCAAAAATACTTTTTAAAGGAATTAATAGAGAAAGAAATACAAGTAAAAAAAATAGTTTTAGGGGTTTGTCTTCATGGGGCTGTTGGTACACTCAGATGAGCCAAAGGAGTTGAGAAAAATTGTGAGAGTTTAACACCGCTTGAGGTCAGTAGTAGTTTTGTGAGATATATTTACATATGTTGATTATTTTTAGAATGCGTATTCTGGTCACTTGGTCATAGTTACTCTTTGCTAAGAAATCCACAGGTATTTAAAAGCTCGCTATCTGTTGTAACTAATACATTCACTGCTGGTCTCAGTGGTTAAGACAGTGACTGGCAAAAGGCAAGAGTTGGGACCCAGAAAGGTGTGAAACAGCACAAAGCTTTAAGTGTAGCCTTCCAGAGTTATGCAAATCTAGAAAATAAAGAGGGACAGTCCCATTGGCCTAGGCAGTGATTACATCAGTCCTCACCAGTGGAAGCAGGTTTGTGGCTGTGGAGCAATTTCAAGGAAAGTGAGTTTCTATCAGGTGAGGGACTGGCAACTCAACAGGCAGCAGTGGCTTCTGTCATTTCTAGTGGAAGGTGGTTGTGTTGATTTGGGATCTGTAAGTCAGGTCCAGGTGATTTGCATTCCTGAAAAACATCCCAAGATCTTTCACTGCCTGGGCACTAATGAGAGAGGAGCTGAGTGGCTCTTGCTGAAGCGCTGGGCTCCAGGCTGCGGATCTAGAAGCGGTGGACATGGTCTGAGGAGCTGGGAGTTCCCAGCAGAAACTGGAAAGGGCAATTCACACAGCAGGGTGCTGGCTGGTGCTTGGAGGGAGGAAGGGTGGTGTGTCCCTTGGGAAATAATGGGCAGGGCTGGAAAGACTGACAACAACGGTAGCCTTTTTTTGTAGGAGAGACATATCCTGACTGTGGGTGGATACACAGCTTCCTTGTTTCACACCCAGCTCCGAGGGTAGCTCCTGGAGTATCCATTGTCTTTCAAAACCATTTAAATGATTCCTTTCTTCTGACATGTAAAGTTGTGGAGATGAAGGAACTGGTTAGCAATGCCCCATTCCTGCCCAAAGGAGAAACAAGTAGTGAAATGATCTTTTAGTAAAAACAGCTCATTGCTCACAAGCATTGTTTCCCCATCTTCCTCCCAAGGTGGTCAGAGCCACAGTAGCCCATTGTTTTGAGTTCTCCAGGTGCTCAGCAGCTTTGCTGCCTATGGCAGCACCAAGTGAGTCACACAGGACAAGCTGAACAGACTTTTATTTAGACTCACATCCTGGCACGTAGGAGTGGCTGAAAAAGATATTGTGAAGAGGTACAGAATTAAGTTTAATTATTATTTTTAAAATTTCCATTGCTGGGCCTAGGGGGTGGAAGTCAGGGCAGGCAATGGTGCCCAGTCTCCTTTGTGGTTGCAGCAGCAAGTCACAGGGTTCACTCTGAGCTAAAATGTTGG
>VXAK01008294.1:13210-25735 GCA_013399435.1 Arenaria interpres
GGCACAGCGACGGGGGGGGGGAGTCAGAGACCTGGCTTTGCAACCCGCCTCTGCCACCCGCTGCCCCATCACCTCTTCTCCCTGCCCTCCTCTTCCCTCCCAGCTCGGGTGGCTTTCATTCCTGTGGACCGAAAGCTCCTCGGGGCCGGGGGGAGGCTGCGCGTTGGAGCTGCACGCGGCGGTAAGGGACATCGCCGAACCGAAATACCCGGCTGTGGGTTTGCAGGGCAGAAAAGAAGACGGCACGGTGTAACATTCTGGAGCCATTTTTGGGTAACAGAAGATCTATCACAAAGCACTCCGGCGGCAATAAAAAGAGCTTATTGATTATTATTCAGCCATTGGAATGGGCTGCCCAGGGAGGGGGTTGAGGCACCATCCCTGGAGGTGTTCAGAAGACGGGTTGATGTGGTGCTGGGAGATAGGGTTTAGTGACGGTGTTGCTTTTTGTTTGTTGTGTGGGGGTTTATTTTTGTCAAAATTAGCTTGACGGTTGGACGAGATGATCTTTGAGGTCCCTTCCAACCTAGAAGATTCTGCGATTATCAGCCTGAAGCGTTCCGCATTGGGTCTTTCTGCCCGAGAAGTAGCAGGACGAAGAATTGAAGTACTCACACAAGAGAATATTGTAGGTGAGTTATTGAGTGACCATCAGCTCTGCTCCAGGGCTGCTCGGTTCCTCTGGGCTGCGTGCAACTCCTCAGCATTTTATCTTTTTCCTCCGGCTTTCGCAGGCGCGTGCCAGCTTCTGCAGCGTATAAACTAGGTGCTATTTTTATTGAATCTGGCTTTAATGTAGTAGATTTTTCACACGTGTGTTGGTTTTTATTGTTGGTCTCATTCCTGAACTTTCTGGCACCTCTAAGTGTAAAGTCAGCTACGCACACATTGTTTGGCAGACGAATTCCCGTTTCTGGGAATCATTTTTCTTCTAAAATGTATTTTTATATTAAAAATGTGATCTGTATCCATAACCGAGATATGCTGTCCTAAGACTCCAGGCCATAGACTTCTGCAGCCAGAGACCACCACAAGGGAGGACGCAGCCCTGTGAGGAGACCTCCGCTTTCCAAGCTGTGAGCACTTAGGTTAAGATCTTGTTTTACTCACCCAGCCTCTGCCTCTTGGAGCAGGAAAACTCCCTTCTGATCTGGCACCGGGGAAAACCCAGCCAGAAACAGAAGATGAAAAGCGCCGTCTTCCAACGTTGCCTCCCTTCCCAGCTCGTCTCCCCGCTACATCAGGAGCAACTGCCCGTCTTGCGGAGACTCCCCACCATCAGCTTTATCCCAGCCACTGCCCTGGCAGCCCCCCGTCCTCCCTCCAGCGTCCCCAGGCCCCACGTGAAAGGGGGAGCCGGCCACCTACCCTTTTGAAGGTGCTGTCCCCCTTCTCTCCATCTGCATGCAAGCTGCCATGGAAGCAGGAACCGTGGCTGTGTGTGGTTTTCTCGCCCAGGGTGACCTGGAACACATCTGCAAAGCCCTCCGAGGCAGCAGGAATGCGCTCCGTTAAGGACATGATTCATCCTGCATACCGCATGGGTGGCTGCTCAGGGAGAATTTTGACACTTGCATAAGCTGAGGCTTTCCACTCCTGGGTTGCCCTCGACCCCCTGCACGTTGCCCGGGCAAGCGCGGGGGGGGCTCTGCAGCCAGAAACCCCCTCCTCGTGGGGATCCCCCCCAGCGGGCGCCAACCCGGCCGTGGCGGCGGTGGCGGTTCTCCCTCCCCGCTGCGTCAGGGGGCCAGAAATGAGAGGAGAAAAAGGTTGAAGGATGGCTTCAGACCCTCGGCCCCCGCCCCAAGCAAAGCCCGGATGGAGCTGCTGCCCAGGGATCCCTCAGGAATTTGGTACCTGCAGGGCAGGGAAGTATTACCCCAGTCCTACCGCTCAGGCAAAACTCAAGCACGGCGAAGGGAAGGGCTCCGAAGAGGAGGGCTGAGCCACGTATGGAGCTTCTGGGAAGGAACTGGAATTGTCTCTCTCGACCTTAGGGCTGCTAAGTGAGGGTGAGGCGGCTCGCTGCCGGGCAGAGATGTCCCCGGGGCTGGGAGGCAGCTCTGCCGCTGGGGTCACCCTCAGCAGCACGGCACGGAGCCAGCGGGATGCAGCCGCGACACGCGGGAGAGATGGAGGGATGGTGAGTAACGGCAAAGAAAGGTAACCTCTTGGTGACTAAAGACCTAATGGGTAGACACAACCAGACCCAACTATTAAAAAAAAATAAATCAATCTCGGAGACCTCGTCTTGCTTCTCACGGCCTGAATACAACGTAAGAGGTGAAAGGGTGCTTTCCTGGCGTGTGCAGGCTGTTAAGCATCTCCAACGTTAAATACAGCTTCGGTGAGGGAAACTGTTTCACCTGGACAGGTTAGTCTGCTTGAACTGTAATCCATTTGGGGCATCGAAACCGTAACGAGGCAATCCCGGTACTTGGGAGCACAGATCTGAAGCAATAGAGTAATGTGTTTTAATCCTTTAATATGAAGGGAACGTAAATTTCAGGCTGCTCTCAAAAGCCTGCCAAAGCCAGGTCTGATACCGAGTGCAACATTTCAAAGAAAAATTTCAACCAGAGCAAACGGGAATTTACCTACCCAAAAATAAACCCTGACGTAGAAAGCATTCCAATGCCATGGGAGCTGTGAGTAAATACTGACTGGTCCTAACTAGCACGTGGAAATATATTTCAATAGCATCTATCCAATTACGTTATAAATTTGGGTTTTGAGACACAGATTTAATAGCTAGGTTCAATATGAAATAGGAGATTTACGGTTTTTAATGTAGCGTTTTAGAAGCAAAGTTGGGGTCTGACGAAACCCACTCAAGCCAACAGAAGCTCTCATTCCAGCTTAAGGAGGCTTTAGATCAACTGCCTGGTGAGCACGGGTGTCCCCGGTTGCCGTCACCTTCACAATGAGTCACTAAAAGCTGAGTGGCTGCTTCAGATTGCTTTTCCAACACAAAATGCAAAGCCCTCACGTTATGTCCAAACAGAAGTATTTACACAAGATGTGTATAAATATAAAGTTTATTCAGTATAGTGTTTAGAAAAATAAGTTCACATCATCTCAGAATACAAATAAAACACTTAACTGTCCAGGCACAAACCCCTATTACAGTACAACAAACATACATACTTTAGATCTCTTTGGTTGGGTAATTAAGCACAGATATGTTTGATGATACACGCCGGGGTGGCATCATCTAACAGTGCAGTAAAGACTTCTGATTATTCCCTCCTAATGCATACATTCCGCTGAAGTTTCATATTTGTTGTAAGGCACAATAAACCCATATCGCAGAAGTTAACTGGTTAGTTCTGGACAAACAGTACATGCAGCAAAAGAACAAACATCCTCTGAATGTGAATCCTGCAAGTCAGAAGATTCACCCCCTTCCTTGAGTTCAGAAATTTAAGAAGCTAGTTTTAAATTATACGAAACATACAAGTAAGGTATAAAATATCCTTCAAGATAATAACTGCTAGGAGATACAGGAAGACTTCAGGCCTCCTTGCTTGCAAAATGTCATTACTTTTGTTTCAGGATTCGTAAGATTGCGATTCTTTTGATGATTTGAGATGCTTCTTGACCACAAGCGCTAGGCGATCCATGCCCCCAGGAGCCCTGCAGACATTATTTCATACGAATCTGAAGGGATGCACCCTCCTGGTTGTTCACCTGCCCTTGCCAAGAAAAGCACACAGGCACCGGCAACCTACGCACAGGCACAGCTCCTGGGCACACGGGGCCAAATTCTGTCCTGCTTAGTTTAACTGAAAACAGTCGTGGAGGGGATTTGGCAGGACTCGCAGTCAGAATCCCCCCACTATTGTCATTAAGCTTGGATCGATAGTAATAACAATAAAGATGGTTCCAGCCTTACTTCTGGGTGAAGCAGCTTTCTGAACGCGTCTTCCTGGATCCACAGGCAGGGTAAAGCAGTAAATGGGAAGAGGTATATGCTTTGATAGACCGCGACCAGCCGGTTACAACTGTCTGAGTGTCAGCCTCGTGCACTGGTTCATCCCGCCACCACGTACTGGGCCAAACCTGTCCCTGATCCAACTCCAGTGAAATGAATGGACCATCCTCTCGGCTGGTGGGCAAGGACATGAAAGTCAATGGAATTGTACTAGCGTAGCCCAGCCGAGGACCTGGCCGATACACGTCCGTGATTTATGGGGCTGAAATGTTCTTTTAGGTAAGACCACAGGAATAATGCTGCAAATAGTCCAGACAGAGCACTCAATTCAATGTATTTCTGGTTCTCTGCAGAACTCTGGGCAAAACAGAGGCAGCTTTAATTAAAAGTAGTAAAGAACAAAGTGGGTTTTAACATCATGGTTTGTAGGAATTTGCTTCAACTTTACGCGTATTTTTCAAAGCCGAGTCTGGGACCAGAAAAGTAGTAGAATTTGGCAATGTTTCCTGTAAGATTTCCAGTGGACTTACAAGTTACAAACATATGTGAAGTTGAAACGATCCTTTATTCTCGCCCGTAACAGAGAGGGAAGGAGGAGAAGGAACACGTATGCCAGACAGACATACCTTCCCTTTAAACAACAGAACGTGATAATAAGGACTGTCTGCGGGGCTCGGATGCTCACTGCCATTCACGTGTGTGGGAGATGAGCACCCGTATCCCCTAAACACCGTGTAAAATCCTCCGTTTGGGTATCAATGGAGCAATGCCTTATTTACAGCAGCCAAAGATCCGGCCCCAGACGCTTTCCGGGGCTTTGTGTACTGTCTATTTAGAGCAGTCAGCCTGCTTGCTTGAGGGCCACATAATAAAAACCGACCCTTATTTTACAGTAGGAGTAAAACTACTATTTAAATATCTATTTTTAAAAACACTGTACCGTGCAATGAGTCTTAATATTGTGCATATGTACCTGCAGAAAACATGAGGTTATAACTACGTTATCTGGAGGGAGTGACGCTTATTTTCAATGGGAGAAAGAAAGAGTAAAACATAATAATAAAATAAGTTACTCGGTATCTGGAAGACTAGAATAGATTAATCTTACTTTGTCCCAAACCACTGCTTTTATGTACATCCTCCGCTCCCACTGAAGAGTGGGAATTCTCCTATTAGAAGTACCAGACACTCCAAGATAGGTGCCACTGTAACAACATACAGTTTTCACATCAACTGTGCTGCAAAGCCATGGAATCGAGAGCCTCAGTAACACAGCAAATGCAAAATTAAAAAGAAAAAAAAAGTAACAGGTACTGGCGTAACACCACAGTCTTTTCAGTTATGAGACCCGATCGCGTCGACAACCGAGCGAGTGCTCTGAAATACTCTCTAGCCTGCCTCCAAAGACAGTCTGAGCTTCACAGACAAAACCTTAACCCCCAACAACTCCTTCAGAGCCACGCACACGTTCTCCGTCAACGTGACAAGGACGCAGGGTCCTCCTAATTTTCCAAAGAGTCGAAGAAATTCATGCAAAGCAGAGACAGCTGCTGTTTATCGTCATCACCGTCTTGGTTTCATGGGCAAAGAAGAGGTGGGAAGCAGATCGCTTGTGCCGGAGCCCAGCAAATACTAAAACAAGCAGAGCAGAGAGGAGAACTCCGGACTATCCGATTTCCCTGCTCAGGCGGAGATCCCCCCCGAATGCCAAGGGAAGTTGTGCCAGGGGAACGTATAGCTCCGTGTTCTGCTTGTGATAATCTCCACTTTAAAGCGCTTGCCTTAAACACCCTTTTTGCTTGGGGGCACACGGGGACAGCCAACTGCTTATGGGCTGCTGCCGTTTGTAGGGCATCAGCGACACTGATGCACGCTTGGTCTTCCCTTCTCCTGCAGTTTCCCCTGCAGCCCTAGAGACTCCGGCTCACAGCGCGAACTCCAGCGCCTACCGACAGAGCCCAGCTTCAAGGCTCCACAGAACACCTCGCCAAACGTGCTATACTCAATATAGTGCAAAACAGTATCAAGGATGCCTATGACATGCTCACGGCACACAGAAAAAAGAAAAAAAAAAAAAAAGTCTTCATTCCTCAAAGGCTTTCCACAGAACCAGTTACCAACCAAGACAGAAACAGACCGGGATGTGCTACCCCTGTTCTCTTTCCTTTCCATTTTTTTGTCCTTTACGAGTGATCTTGTTTTGTCCTGAGCCTCATCGGGAGCCCACAGAAGCTTACGAAAGCATTTTCTATTGCCTTCCACAGGCTTCAGACCAGGATCCCCATGAGGGTGAATACCTGCTTTAGTTACTGTATATATTCACATTAGAATAAAAAAAAAAAACCAAACCAAACCCACAAAGATTAACAGCATGTCATTTTTATACATCTGCACTCTTATTATTATTTTAAAGCTTAAGGATGTGCTTTTCCATGCTACAAGAACTCCTCTGGAGGAGAGGTAACATCTGTTCCACCTGCCCAGAGCCTGCCTGCTTCTGCTGTCCCCGGCACAGCACAAAGGGAGAGGAGACCCGTCCCTAGCCAGGCAGAGACCACAGCTGCCCCCACAAGCTCTTCGGGCAGCTGCAGTTCCCACCATCATCCCTCATGCTGCGTATTCTGGAAGGATGTATAAATACACGCTTAAGTGCACTCGTGGATGGGAGCTTGCTTGCTTGCACAGCAGCTGAAGCCCTCCCACACGGGCTATTTGGCCAAAGGCTCCGTGTAAACATGGGGTTCCCTTCCCTGGCCTGCCCATCCCATGTTCCCCGCTCATCTGCCCAAGGCTGGAGCCAAGACCTTTCCCTCGGTGGGACGGCTCTGCTCGTGGTCCCTCTCTGGACTCCTCCCGCCCTGCTGACGTGGTGTGGAAGGACCTATCTTTGGCTCTCTGCACCACTAGTAAATGTCACCCACCACGACCGAAAGACTCAAAACTCTTCTTACTCATGCAAGTAGGGGCACCGAAGTCAGCGGGTCTACTTGCAGAAGTAAGGCATCAGGATTTGGCCCTGAGGACGGATATTTGCAAATCAGTGTTTTCGTTCCTCCTGCCACTGTGCTTTAGTAACAAAGATAAGGCCACTAGGAAGAAAGGCACGTGGAATTCTGTAAAAAATACACAAAAAGGTTCAACTAATTAGCAAATTACTAACAAAACAAACAAACAAACAAAAAAAAAAACCCTGAACACAAAGACAGAGAGGGTAGAGACAGGGACCTCCTGGGTTTTTGAGACTGGGAGTTCATTTTCTAGTTTCAGTGTGATTAACTTTTATAGCCTATTGCTTGAAAGCCTACAAAAAAGTAAAACCTTGTCAGAAATAACTACGTTTACTTCCTGCTCAAACAATAAAAATAAATTAAACAGCCAGAAAATGTTTTCCTTTTCAATGCATTGTGTCTAAAGTGAAAGGGAACATAAACCATAAATAAAATCCATTGTACTAATTTAAAAAAAAAAAAGTCTCCTTTATAAGAACTGAAACAATATTTACATTCATATTGGAGAGAAAGCTTCTGAGTTGCATAATTATGAGTTTCAAACTATGCTTTTTCTGGTGCACTGACAAAATGCTAGCTGTAGCATTTAGAAACCTGTAAATGATGCAAGATTTTTGGTTTGAATGCATATCTGCTGGAAAAAAGCACACACACGAATAACAATATTATTTTTGATTTTGTTTCGTTTCTTAACCTCAAACAACATAAAAGTAGCCGGTGAGGTATCGTCTAGAGTTCCTTAAAAATTTCTCAATGCCCATGGACTAGAAGTAAACAGCAAAAACGAGTGCATTTTTTCTACCTTTTCGGAGCAAGGCTTTTGTTTTCTATCTAAAATTAGGAGTGTATACTTACTGTTGAGAATATATTGTACTATGGAGAGTCTAGTTAAAATATCAGGGTAGTATCTCTTAGCCAAACCTGTACCCATTTGCTCGGTACTTGTCCTGGCATCTCCTTTCTCCTTTAATCCGCTTAAAAGAGAATACTGCATGCAAACCAAGTGTGGCAACCTAATTCCATTGCTGGCCATTCCTCTGTACATCGATTCGGACCATTCAAATGTTCTTCTGTTTTCTTTAAATGAAAAAAAAAAAAAACCCCATCAAAAAAAAAAAACAAAAACAAAAAACCAAACCAAAACCCCAAAACAAAAGAAACCAAAAACCCACTTGGTGCTTGTTAGGGCCTCAACAGGAGACTTATCTACTAAAACAGAAAGCAAGAAAAAAAAGTTACAAGTCTTGCATATCCTCATCCATCTGAACTGTCTGCAGTTTGGCAAGTTCTTTTTTGTCTGTTTCCAACTCTTCACAAACGGTGTCAACCATGTTACTCATAACATACTTGGATTTCGAATCCAGCATCATTAAGTTGCTGGTTGACTTACTCTCAGAATTAGGTAAGAAATTCTCTTTGACGTCAGGTACGGCTTGCAGGACTAACCTGTGCTCTCTGACAAAATCTTGATGTACTTGTGCAGAGGGGTGGCTGACACGGTCTCCGCTCGTAGAAACTATTTCGCCAAGCGCGGGCTGTGCTGTAGAAATGGACAACAGATCTTGACTGGTAATGAGGGAGCAGTTCTGAAGGGTTGCATAGTTAGTGTTGCTGATAGATATCACAGTAGAGGTACTGGTCACGGGCAATGACATGGACTGGCTCTCCGAGATACCAGAGTTCAGTTCTGCAGCATTTAAAAGAGTTGGTGGCGTGAGGGAAAAATTATGCGAGGGCGTTACATTCACTAACGAGGAGGCCAGGGACTGGAGTCCTCCGCTGGATATATTTTCAGAAGACATGTTTACGTTTAGTTGGGTGTTCTGACTGACTGGCATCAACTGAGAAAACACAAGGCTTCTTTCTAGTCCTTCTTGCTTGACAGAGCCTACTGCCTGGCCCGAGTTGGGAACCGTGTAAACGACTGCACTCGGAGCGAGGGGGCTGAAGAAAACCTTCCCTTGCTGCACTGTTGAAGACTCGGTCGTAAAAGTTCCTCCATCAGATGTGCTGGGATTTACTGAGACATTACCTAGAGAGAGGGAAGCAGAAGAAAGGAAAACACGTATTACAGTCGGCAGAGAGCTGTGAGGGCATTTTGTTTTGGCCTTTTTTATGTTCACCGTACGCACACATGCTGATATTCCACAGAACAGCGTTGCTTGTAACAGGTGAGAGAAAATTTGGTATGAAGAAATAAAACCATTAATAGAAACTGCTTTTAGAAAGAGAAAAAAAAAGTGCTGGTATATTAGGTAACTTTCAGACTCTCATTAAGGGGCAAACAGTCCCCAACCACGTGATTAAAATGAACGTGTTTTGGCCTTCAGTAGTTGCCACCACTCAATTTCTATCTAAGAATAGCAGCATGAAAAGCTATTAAAGATAGTTCAGTGACAGACTACAGCTTGTGTGTGGGAACTGGAGACACGTCACATGAAATCCACCACCGCTGGGCAGAACCGACCTGAGCCAACCCGCAAAGAAAATATCAAAACCCAGTAACTTCTACCAGGTTAACTAGGCAGCGTGTCAAGAGCTCAGAGGTTATTGCCTTTCACCTTGCTTTATCACATATTACTAAAAGCATAACCCTACCACATCCACTGTGCAAAGTCACCCAGCGACTGCCTGCCCTCGCTGCAAGCCAGGGCACCGCTCGCGTGATGTTGTAGCCAGCCAGAGGGAGAAGCGGTGGCCAGAGATGACCTTAACTTGGTTTTACTGGACACGCCATGTAAGTTGTCTTCACAATAATTCCTAAAATAAGATACACTGGCTTTCGGGACTGGGTCCCCTTTCAAACGCTTCTTTTTCTCAAAAAGCAGTTTAATTTTAAGGGGAGACACCTTAGTTGTCAGTGTCAGCTGAAGACACCTGAATTTTTTTTGGAACAGCACTGACAATGCCTTTCTCACTTGGGGAGTATTTTAGCTCCCTATTCATTTCCATTAATCAGTGACGATTTTTTGGAAGAAGTTAACTCTTATGGGTAAACTAAGTGAACAAAGCGAGCCAACTTGAAGTTACCTGGCAATAAGATAACATTTACTGCAGTTTACTCAAGAGAGCCTGCAGCACACTCCACTTGGAATCGGCAGCCAGCTATCCCTCCCTCTCATGTTAAGACAAACAAAAAGAGAAATCAAAGGGGCAAATACAGATCTTGACTTTTCTCTGCACCAAACTAGACACGTGGTGGGTAACTCTCCAGTGGCTGGAGAGTAACTGTTGTGGGTGCTTTTTATTTTTTTTATTTTTAAGCAATGGGGAAAATGTTCAGAGAGGAACATACTACGAATCTTAGGACTTTCAAATACAGTAGTCCCGTGCTACTTAAGGGACCGAACCCTTTCACCTTTGCTGGCTGTCAGTCCATGCCTTGGAGGACGTGACTTAAAACAGCTTTTGTGATTAGAGGTGGTATTCAGACTAAACGTCTTCTCTTTTTCATCTTGGTGAAACTACACACCAATAACTGCCACTGACTGCAAGTGCCACATTTTAGCATCTTGTAATTTTGCACCCATTTAAAACGTGTTTGTACGGCTTCATTGTTCCTCCCTGTATTACTTGAATGCCAAGAATAATTCACTCCCTATAGTATAGTGAAAAAGTTTGATTTTTCATTATAGTACTCACAGCTTCTAAAACCTAGAGAGATTCATTCAAGTTTAATCATTTTCATAACCAAAGATACAGGGGCTAATGAGTAACAAAGCTGTTTGGTTGTGCCTTATAACTGACCTGCCCCAAAACAAGGATCCAGAACTAGGTTTGTGCTCCCTGGAATTCTTCCGGGCTGGCCCCAAGTTTCAGTCTATGGTATGTTAAGACAAACACTAAAGAAAACTTGGGGAGGAGCCTGCACACTTGGCACGTGAACCTGCGATGACATATTTCCCTTGGACTGAGGGCAGTTTATCCAAATACCCTCGCGTTTTGTCTCTGCGAGCTATTGTGTATTTCTATTGTTTCCCTGCAGTTTAATCTTCCTTAATTATAGACAGAAAATGTATGAGTGTAACTGCTTCGTCTTGTTGTGTCTATGGCAATTTAAAATTCATTTTTATGAAATGCTTTGGTTATAAAACCAAAAAACCAAAACAACCACCACAAGAACAACAACGATAACCATTTCCAGCTGCCGCAATTTTCATTTTTATGCGTCTTCTCATTAAAAGAATTCAACGGCAAACGGGGAATATCTTGAATTACTGAAACGTGTAAAATTTGCGGATATTTGTGAAGACTAGTCTCACAGGCTTCTGAGAAAAGCATGAGATGAAAGAGGTGTAAAATACCAGACCTCCTCCTCTGCTCTTACCCGAGTAACAGCATGCCCAGGAGCAGAACCCATATAAAGGAAGGCAAAAAAGTATTATTTGATGTACTGTGTGTGGCTGCGGCTGAGGTACAATCCTAGTACCTTTGAGGATAAGCACCATGGCTTCTAAAACGCTAAGTGTGCCGGATGCCAACTTTTTCTCGTACCTCTTACTGTAAGAGACAAAACTTTTACCTTGTGAAGCTGCCACAGAAACAGGAGGCAGCTGCAGAGAAGAAAAACCGATGCTTCCATTCAGCAGCTGGCCATTTGTTCCTGAATTGGGGATCTGGACAATGCCATACTGGTTTATTTGGACAGGAGCAGTAAAAGTAACTACGGAGCCTCCATCTTGGGAAGCAGCAGTTTGTACGCTTTCCCTTTTCACCTCTGAGCTCGGTATCAATCCTGGGAAGGAGACCGGGATGTTGCTGGGGCTGAAGGTGGCTGCCGTGGCATTGGGGACAGAAGCCTGCACAAGCTTGAAGTCCTTAACATCTTCTGACGAAGAGGACAGTATGTCAGTAATGGAAACCCCATTGCTCACAACGCTCGACGTGGTTTTGGGTGAATTTAGGGTAACCGTCTGCGAAGCCCCCACGCTGAGTCCATTGAGAATGACACCGTTGGGTCCCTGAAGAAAAGAGCTACCGTTGAGAAAGACGGGAGAGGTACTGGCAGGCACGAGGTTTCCGTTCAACAAGACGCCAGATGAGCTCAAGGCTATTTTAGTGTTTCCGAGCTGCTGCATGTAGACGGGCTCCATGTGGCTGGCAAGGCTGAGGCTGGTAACGCCGTCGGATGAACTGGGGAGCGGATGAGGAGATAAATCCTCCTGCCCCTTGCTGGACTCATCTTCTGTGCTGGGGTTGCCATCTGACTCACTATGGGAAGAGACGGAGAGATGACACGGCATTACCACGGCGGGCCGGCGAGCTCCCGCACCACGGGGGAACTCCTTGCTTTGACGCAGTTTGTGGGAGTTTCCCCCGAATTATTATTATTATTATTATTTTCTTTTCTGTGATTTGCCTTTACCCGGCACTTCGATTTAAAGTCAAGGGGGAAGGCTTCTTAGAAAAGGACACATCAAACCTGAGCAGGAAACTTTACAGACGGGGCGATGCACGTGTAAATAAATCTCCTCTCCCCTGCCACCCGTCCCAGGCCGCCGAGGGGGCTGCCTGAGCCCCCCCTCCGCCGGCCCAGGGCGCCCACAGGCCGGAGCCGGGCCGCGGCCATTTGGCAGAGGGCTG
>VXAK01008299.1:0-64010 GCA_013399435.1 Arenaria interpres
CTGCTTTTTGACAAAAAGTCCCAACTGTGTGGGTTGGGATTGCACTACTAGAAATTTCTCTCTTCTTGAGTTGTATTGCAAGCACTGCAACAGATAAAGAGACTTGCATAGGTTTGTTATTGGTCTTGACCAAAACAGAGGAAAGGTGGTGTTCTACATTAAGAAGCTTCAACTGTTAAATAGGTTTTCATCTTGATTTGAAAAAGCTGGAGCCTGGTGATGTCCCTGTTTGTACTGGATCCTTTGGGCTAGGTCTTTGAAAGAAAATGGATATATGTGGTCAAGATAAGCTATTTGTCCTGCAGGCGAATAAAATTATTGACTTTGAGCAAGAACACAGTCTTTCAGGTGAGGGCTTCTTCAGTAATGTGACTTATTTTTAGGCTTTTATAAAAATAGATTAATGACTGGTAAGGATTCAGTGGTACTGTTATAGGAAATCAGTAGAACACAGTAATACTGTTTTTTAACCTTTCAGCTTTTTTTTTCAATTCCTTAAGAATATTTCTGAGGTTGACCTTCTTTCCTCTCCCTGTGTTACACGCTGCACTTCCTACAAGATAACTAGATAGTAATTTACTTTGGCCCAGCCAATTTGTGGCGTTTCTATTTTGTGTGTTAGCCATGAGGTTCCTATGATGCCATGGAAAAGCTTACACCTTCTTTATTCTGTACATTTACCAAATGAAGCCTGACATGAAGTCATTGGATTTGACAAAAGATTTGTGCAGGTTTCTGTTGGCTTTGCATTAGCCCCGTGATATTCTTTGGCAATGTGTTGAACGGGATTGGTTAAAAAGAATTCTTTTTTTAAGGCCTTATGTCTCATCGGGTTTGTAAACAGTTCATAGAATATTTGCAGTCCAGCTCATCTAACCCCTATTAAATTTATGAGTGTAGTATAATATTTTTTTGGCTTTCTTTCTAACTTCTGTAAAGTGAGTTCTATAGATTTTATTTACTGCTGGTCCTTTTGCTCCCCATATTGGCACTTCACTACATAAGCCAATTAGTTCCTGTTTCCTCCACCTTCAGTTTCCTATTTCTGCTCACATCTCCCTGCAAAAATGGTCTGAAGCCTTGGAGAAATGCATTTAAACTGTCATTTTGGCTCTAATAAAGAGAAACAAGAAGTGGTAGAGAGAGGAATGGAAAACAGACAAATATGACAGACACGGAGAAGAACATGCTCATTCGTATTTAAGTTCTTAACCTTTGGAGATCCTTCTGAAGGAGTGGTCAGCATCATCGTGTTGAGAAAAGATGCACTGTGATTCTGACTCTGACCTTCTGTGAGACCTTTAAAGTTGAAGCTTGTCTAAGAATAAAACCAGAGATGTTTAATATTAAACTTCTTAAACAAAATTGTAATCCGAGATGCTTTGACCTTTATTTTAGAGTAGCCAGCTTGGACCAGTTAACAAGTGATTGTAACAATGCAGCACCCAATAAAAAAGTAAAACACCTTTTGATCTTGACTGTAGTTTTTTTCTGCAAAAAGTTTGTGTGCAAAAGCTACCATCAGTGAGCTGTTAATATTGACTGTGGTGCTTGCAAAATTTATGTGCTATAAAACTATCTCCGTAATCCCACAGAACATCAAAAATCAGTCTGATGGATAAGTTATTCTTTCACCAGGGCTTGGGCTAAAGAAGGTCTGAATTTGCTTTCTACGTAAGAATATCAGAGTTGGATCAAGGCAAGCTGATGTGTTTTCTGGTGTCTGTCATGTTTGTGTTAACGTTTGGGTCCAATCTGTAGCTAATTTACCTCCAAGACAGTGGATACTTCCTTACCTGAAGCATTATATCATATCAGAAAATACTAGGGCTTGCATTTTCATGTGACCTTGACTTGAGCTGTAGTTGTGCCTAACATCTGGTTAGAGGGATAGCTAATTTGGTTTTGTGGTAAATACCCTTAAGAGCTACCTCTCACCCACAAGGTATAGGTAATGTTTTAGTGGGACTCCGTGGAAATTTTGACAGAATGGAAATAAACGTTAATGTGGGAGGTGTTGGCTATGCCAGAATTTGCAATGCAAATCTACCGGTATAACCAGCAAACTGTTCTGCATGCCTAGTTTTTTCACAGTTTTGGTTCCTTCATCTGCCTACTTATCTGTAGGTGTTTTGCTGGGGCATCAGGAATGTGTCAAAAATGGAGTTGCGTGAAAACAAAACAAATTCTGTCATGAGAAGGTGCAAAACTTTGTTTTATACTGAGTTGGATTATAAAGTCTGCTTCTGAATGTTGATTTCCTTACTGTCAAAATGATAGAACTGCAAAATATGTCCTGAGAATCAGCATCTCCTGTATCTAAGAATGGTTTTGAAGAGAGATGGCAAACTGTAAATGCTCAACAGAGCTACCTAAGGTGGTTCTTTGACTGTGATGCAGTAACAGAGTAGAAATAAATATGTATTCAACATAGAAATTAAGAAAAATGCTTTCTTGCAAGTCTGTCACTACACCACATGTGCATCAGCCAAGCCACTATTTTCATTACATCTGAAGTATCTAAAGTTAGATTTGTCGCTTTCCCAGGTGAATTCATATGGCATACAGACTTCCTCACAATCCCCATATATGAAAGCATACTGGAAAATACCTGCAACTGTTCCTTTGGTCCAATATTTGAATAACTTTTCTTGACTATAGCAGAAAAAAAATCTCAAATTTACTGTATGTTTCAAAAGCCCTCATCATATAGCTTTGCAGTGTTCATTTTTTTCAGTATGAGTAATCAGTTGCACCACAAATTTTTTGGACCGTTTTACCTTTCTCTTTCTTTGGCTCTGTTTTACATTACACCATTGCATTGACTGAGAGATGATTTTTACCTGTCTGTTTGCAGAAGGTCCCACACAAGTTGTAAATAAAGATCAGGCCATAGGGCATTGTGGGATAATTCTACCTTTACCTCCTGAGTAAGGAAACCAACCTAATTAATGACTTCCCTCCAACTGGAGAGGTGCAGAATAGTAATTTGGACACTGGCAAACCAGGGATTTATTGTCAATTCAGAAGGCTGTGAGTGCCAACTCTGCAGTTCTCTACATCTCAACTTACAACTGGGATCAATACTGCACTTGCCGCTTCCACTTGTATATTTTATTTATAGAGCACGTATTTTGAAACTTTTTTCCCTGTTGTTTTTAAAGAGTTACTGCCGCTACCTACTTTGATTTAGGCTAGCCAGAATTTATTTTGCTTTCCTTTGAAAGTGGGACAACAACTGCTAGTGATAACGGGTTGTGTGTTTGTGTATATGTGCACCTTTCTTTGTATACAGTTAGAGATAAAAGTACATGTAAATCTGTCAATTTGCATTCTATTTAACTTAATTTCCCCTTCAACCTGTCCTGGCAGTGCTGTTGTCGTGAACACGTTATCATGTCCAGCAGAATGGAATAAAGTCTTTGGTATATGTGAAAATTATGCTTTTGATACATCTGGAAAATTCCAGTGAGCTTCCTGTGGGAAACTGCAATTGATGGTACAGAGGCACGTTTAAACAAGGTCACAGATCTGAATATCCCCTTCCTCTGGAGCTGAGGTCAGCATCTCTATTCAAATGCTCCAGCTCTTTCTGTGATGTGCTGACACTTACAGGTTATACTTGATGGTATATTTAGTGAAGAAAAATACATTAAATGATCACTAAATGGGAAGCACTACTTCTAAACCCTCCATGTGCATTTTGTGTGTGTGTATATGTGCAGAGGGAGATATGCTGTGGGTGGACACTGGAAGTATCCACAGTGCTCTTTTTTGAGGTACAGATGCAATATCACAGTAAAACAATAATCTAGTTACTCTTATGGGCAAGGAGATGAGATAATGTTAGTTAGCTTGTTAGTTTGGGGTGGTTTTCTTTTTTTTTTTTTCAAATGGCTAGCATAAAAATCCCTGGTTAACTATATACAGGCAATGGGAAAACCAGGGAATTTAATTAGAAAAGCCAAATTACGTAGACTGTACAGTCAATTAGCATAATGACACTTTCAATAAAAAAGCGAAAATACTTTAACTCTGTCTCACTTATTACCTAGCTGTAATTTCTCAATAGCATTACTGATGCTGAAGTATGCAACTAGGGATCAAGCTGGAATCCTCTACCAGTTTGTCTTTATGGGAACTCTTCTTCCTGTTTCATGGGTAGATGGTGTTTTGGAGCAGTCAACCCTGTCGCTCTCTCTGTCTGATCAGCTGCCTTCTCTGATGGCTTGCCAAAGTAAGATGAAAATTAAAGTATGTACCATATACAGAATGATTAGATAAATAATTATTTGCTGTAATAACTTCTCTGGATAGATTAGGCCTAACTGTAGTCTTCCAGTAAATTGGAGGAGTTCTGAGGACTCCTTCTCAGGAGCAGGAGTCCCAGCTACCAAACTAATTTTGTGTTTAGTGCTGAACAGACACAAAAAAGAATCAATGTGGGCTAGATTTCAAGCAGTAAGACAGGACTGAACCTGTCCATTGTTAGTGCCCTTTACTCTTGCATGATAATGATTTAGAAGACCCAAAATTATTTAATAGGGCCTCTGTTTCTCACTTCTCAACCTCAATTTTGTCTTTAAAAAAAAAAAAGGGCAATTAAAAATTATCTAATTAACCCTTTTGCAGAAGGGTTTCTTGCATTTTAAGTCAGTTGCATTACCATCGTGTATCTCTGGGGGGGTTTGTAGTCCCTGGTTATTGTTCTCTATTAAATACCTGTGACTTTTTTTTTTTTAACCAGGCAGAGTAATAACGACTGAATAAAATGAAAATCAGGCAGTTACATTTTTCATCCTTTGCAGTTAATGCATTAACATTCTCTGGATTTCGCACTTTACGTGTGACAATGACTGTGTTCAGGGTAATCACAATATCCCTACATCCCAGGGCTTCACAGAAAAACAGCTAGAAAATTTTAATTAAATCCTTCTTTTTGCCACCAGACGAAATAATTCCCCACCCTGTAGGGTATTTTTTGTTTTTCTGTTCTATAACCACAGACTATCAGTTTAGTTGTTGCCTAAGAGGTAATGTGATGGAAGCCTGGCTATAGATTTGATATATTGCAGGAAGGCTGTATTCATGAATTGTGAATAAGAGCAACAATTTTTCAAATATATATTGTCAAAGCCGTTTTCTCTCCAATAACATTGCACATAAAATGTTACAAGTGTAATGGCTATTTTACTTGCAGTTAAAAAGTGCATACAATTGTAATATATCAGCTGTTGTTAAAATGACATCTGGGAATATATATGAAGGTTTTTTCTTATCCTGTTTCAGACTCCTTTACTACCTGTATTTCCTGTTAAAGGTATCAGCATTAAAGACTTAGTAGAGAGAAGACAGCACCTACATACATATGTGTATATGTATATACACACATCCACAGACACACACATACGTATGTGTATTTGTTCTTGGCACATCTTAGGACCTGTATTTAATGTACATTACTGTCTGTTGAATGACATTGTAACTTCTCCATTGAAATAATGGACCTCACTGCATACTTTGACTTGCATCTGTCAAATGCCAAGTCACCATAGTTGGCTTATGGTCATTCTGAATGCCATTTGTTTCCAAATCTCATTGAATTTAATGGTTGATGCTCATTGTTGCTCCAAAGATCACAAAACTGTAGGGATGATCTTGATTCACCTCATCCAGTCAAGTCAGTTGCAGTAAAATTAATTCTTCAACTGCACTTCAAAAGTATTCTAATACAGGTTGTTAGAAGCTCTAAAGGTCTGACAAAGAAATTCAAAGTGACTTATAAAGAAGGATTTCTTTATTATAAGCAGACAGCATGCAATCCTTGATCAGCTGAGGACAAATGCAAAGCTTTCCATTGCTGAGGCCAGGATTTCATCCACAGTATGGGATTTTTGAAAAGTTCTTGACATAGACGTTTGAAGTCCTTAATAGGAATACCAATGTTGAAAATCCCTCTTAATATGCTGTGCATATGGCACACACAGAGCGTCATGTTCCTTCTACCCATCTTTGAATAACTCATTGCATAAACTTTTAATGCCTTATTTCTATAGTTTCTCCTTGATCCTGCATAGGTATCTATACTTGCAGAGTACATGCCAGGGCTTCTGAAAGGATCTAGGTTAACTACTTCTACTTTGGACCAAGGTTTAGGCAAATCCTTGAGAGTAGGAAACTGCATTTATTCCTTTAGAAATTCAGAAAGCTCCTCAGCTGCATTTTAGGACTAGCGTCTGAGAAATGTGGTCTGGATCTGCTTCTCCAAATTTCCCCTGCTTGACCAGCAGTCCTGGACTAGCAAGCACAGTTTCTTGCATAAAATGGCTGCAACTGCCTTCCAAGGTCTGGGATGGAAATGCAACTGAACTATGATCAGCATTATTAACTTGCATAATGGACTCTTGCTTTTAGCTTCCTCATTTCTAGGGTTCGAATATAGTTGACGATTCCTGCTTAGTCTGACGTGGCTGCTTTGTCCTTCCGCCTGCGTTTCCTGAGTGCTTTGATATGGTAGCATGCGCTATTCTGAACTGGTTACCTCATTAGGTTTAATGTTTGATTAGTGAGTTATTAAATGCTATATAAGTCAGAACACAAATTGTATCCAGTTCTCCTTTGGTTTCTGATTTGAAAAAAGTTCAGAGTACCTGTGATACATCTTTGTCATGGGCAGGACAGAGGGAATGATAGTTTCTAAAAATCAATTCTGGCCAAGTATTTTATAACACAGTACATCATCCAATGTTTGTGGACTGACGTTACTAATCTAAGGACATTGTTATTAAATTTCTAATGCGATAATTGACAATAAGTTGTACACAGACTTTTATATTTTTAGTCTCTGATGAGTGCTTTTTCTGTTTGTGCTGAACTGAGGAGGTTGACTTTCATATAGGAGTCAGTCCTCCTAAAAGAAAAGCAGAGAAGTTGGTGTCATACTGAGTCAGGGATATGCCACGAGACAGTTTATCACTGACAGCATTCTGGAGGTTTAGTTGTTCTTCTCACCCTTCACCCTCTTGTTCCCCTCCACTCCTTCCCAATTGATTTTCCTCAAAAGAGTTTAATATGAGCCATTTCTAATACAATCGTGCTGAAATTGTGATAAAAATGAGCAAATCTGTGATCAAAGGTTTTTTTCTTCTAAGCAGACTGTAGGCTACTTCTGATAATAAAATTAGATGTGCTTCTGTCAAAAGGAGAAGTTGCTATTGTTTTGTGTGATGTTATAGGAATATTAGGATACTAGGAATAGTATTTCCTATGCTCCAAAATGTCTACCAAAGATGTACCTCTTGGGAAGCACTCAGCGGTTACCTTGAGCAGTATGCTTATTTCAACTGAAGATGGCAAGCTCAAGAAAAACAATCTGCTAAATCCAAATGTAATAAAAACAAATGTGTGCTGATGCCAACTAATGTGCATGGGGCTATGTAACTGTATGCATATATTGTTGATGGGTAAATGTTCCTCTGCTCCTGCTTTCCATGGTGAAGGAAAAGTGAGGAGCCTGTGACAGCATCGAAGGTGCCATGTGCCTAATTTCATCTTGCTGAGCAGCAGTGGCATCTTGTGCTGCACTATGTTTCAGTAGCAGGGCAGCCCTTCAGAGTAGGGGAGATTAAACACTCTAACAAATGTGACTAATCCATAAGGTGAGAGAGAAGAGTATATACTGTCCCATTATTCAAATGCCGTTTCCTCTTCCTAAATAGCCAGAGGCTTTTTCTGGATCATTTGTGGTCGCTTCACTGTCTGCATTGTTGTCTGTTTCTGTCATCATGTTACAGTCAGTGCATGTTTCCCCACAAGCAGTCCAAGCAAAATTATTTGTACCTAGCTGCTTGGTTTTCTTAGCTCAATGGGAATAGGAATAGCAAAATCTGGATGCTAGTGGGTTGGATAGTGAATCTCAGTATGAGCATTAATAAAAGATGTGTGAAGTGCTGGCTCAGGTCACTGAAGCCTCTGGCAAGGAAAAGAGTATATTGCCTTGCTGTAGGGGTAGTTGCTGGCTTGGAGAGAAAAATCCATACAGTAATAAGCGTTCTGAAAAGTTGTTATTGTGTTACTTGCATAAAAATGAAGCCTCTGAACTACTTTTGTTTGTCCTTGAATTTAAAAAAACAATAGAAGACACTTCTTCCTGGGCAATTGAGAGGCAATAGGTAATTTGTGGAGGCAACAGAAGAGTTGATGCAGATGAAGCAGTGCAGGAGGGGAGCAGGGGAGAAGCAGCATGCTTCAAATTCCCAAACAGCAGAGGATCTAAAGAAAAACGTTACAGCTGGACATGGCAGGACGTCCATTGACTTTGTAATTTGGCATAGCAGTCTTTTGCTCTGACCACCCTCTATCAATTTGTATTGATTCTCCTCCAGCTACCTGCAAAAATGTCTTACTTCCTTATAGGATCAGTACTCAAAAGCATTTAGTAATGAAGTAAAAAACCGCAATCTATGTGTTTAATTATGTGTTGTAGAGCAGCTGAAGATAAATGTCAAAAGTTCAAAGGTTCCTATCAAAGTCTTAGTCATAGTGGTGGCAATGACAGATTTGGCAAGTGTCATACCAGGCTGGTAAAGGTTGAAACCTAAAGCTGTGACTTTACAGTATATCCTAAAACAAGGCATGAGAGTTGTGAGTGAGGGAAGCAGAAAAAGAATCGTTGTTTAAAAGGAATTTGGCCTAAACCAGCATTTGCCCACTGGTTCAGTTTCACTTGAAAAAAGCACATTCATGTCTCTTGAGAATTATTCTTAGAGTTTTGGTTCATTGTTAAAAATAGCAGTAAATCCCTTGCTGTTATGGTTGTAAGGGAAATTTTTGGAAAACGGTATGACTGAAGCTGAGATGTTTCTGAAAGTAAGAGTATGAGTGGCTTCGTGTGTTTTGGTGAAAATATCAGGTAATAGTCAACTTTTCCCTGCTTTTAACTTTTTTAGTCTTAACAGAAAACCATACACTGAGTCATCTTTGTCAGCCTGAAATTTTTGGGTTTTAAGAAAGCATGAGGAATTGCAGAACTTCACCATTTTACTGTCAATACAACTGCATTTGGGTATATGTTTTTCCTTTGTTTAGTCTAATGTTTCTCCAAAGGAGAGAATAGAAGTCTTACGGCATTGCCCAGTCTCACTCACCTGATGAAAAAGTTCAGGTGTTTAGAGGGTCTTGTGCACCACGCACCATCTTCTGTTGAACATCTGAGAATTTAATGTGATTATGCTTTTGTGTTGATGCCTTGCACAGCCACAGGTCTCATCTTAAGTCAACTGTACTCCCTTGCTTCAGTCCTTTCCCTCAGTCCAAGCTCTGATGACGTGCTCATCTTTTTCTCATTACAGGTGTTATTTATTTATTCCAGGTCACTAAAAGATGAAAGCTATAGGTAAAAAAGGAATATTTTGGTATTCCTCTTAATGTTGTGCTCATGGTGACCGAAGGTCCAGGCAGCAGGGGCAAGAAGGTGAAACTGGTGATAAGTTAATCCTCTCTTTTCATTGTAGGAAAGACATTTTAATTTTACAAGAACTAGCCTCACAAAAAAAGAGGAAAAAAGTTTGAGTAGGTAAGGGACATAAAATTACCTATCACCAGGAGGAAAGGCAGAGATGAGTACGGCGTTTCCATAGGGAATCCTTCCAGCAGTAGCAAGTAATGCCAGGAAAAATAGCCACAACAAATTCAAAAGTAGGTTCTGGTCAAAAAGGAGTAAACACATACTTATAACTGAGTTCACATCCCCAGGGAAGATGTGGTTGGGAAAGCATATGAATTGCAGACAAATACTAGAAGAGGATGTAAGGTAGGTAAGGAAATTGGGATGCTGAGCTAGTGGAAAAGAAGATATTACTAAATATAACCGGGTACAAGTATGATGCTGATGCTCTTATTTTACATATTTCATAGACATCACATGGGGAAATGACATGCAGTGGGATAACTGCTGGGTATTTGACAGTCTTATGTTGCATCTTGCTTACACAAAAAGCCTGTTACAGACTACAGGTAAGAGCTGTGCAAAGGGAGTAAGAATAGGGAGACCTAGCTTGTGATTATGCACCTGGCCCATAAACAGCTGCTTCCTTAGAGGGAAAGAACGGAGACATGTTTTGAACACAAGCCTTTTTCCCCACGCCTGAGTCATAAACCCAAGCTATCTTTTCTTTGCTCTCTTTAAGTTTTAGTGAGGCCTGAACCAAAACTTACTCTTGTTTCCCTGTAAATCCCAATGACTTCAGTTTATTGTGTGTAGGTGAAAGAAAGAGTAGATCCACCAGTACTTCTGTCTTCTGTTCTCTAACTTCCCTCTGGCAGCAATTTTTAATGCTTGGAGCAACTGCTACTGCATAACCTGTGCTGGTTTTGACAGGTCCAGATGGTGAGTAAGATGACTTCATCTTGACAGTGCCAGAGGAGCTTTAAAGACCACTGTAATAGCCCTCTGGGGTTGTCAGGAAAGATGCTCTAGAGCTACCTCTGCGTTGTCTGCCCCTTGTTAAGATTCCTGCTCTGTCAAGATCACAGCTGGTTGAACCCCTCAGCAGTATCCCCTGGTGGTTTGGAGGCTGCATATTGTGGCCATGAAGGACATGGGTAGATAACTGTTCTCTTTTGTCCCCTGTTTTCCATCAGGGGGTTAGAGTAGCTAGGTTTGGTAAGGGACTTTGTGAATTGTTTCCTTTATGTCAGAGCCTTTCTGGACAGTAGAACTGAAGTAGTGAGAGTGGGGAGGGTGAAGAACTGCCTTGCTCTGCCAGATGAGAGGGCAGGATGAAGATAAAAGAGCATCTTGAGACCCTTGTAGCTGTGCACAAGGCCCTGCGATAGATGAACAGTAGAAAGTAATGTTGCCTTTTGCAGGTTTTCTGGGGTAAGGACATCCTTACTTGAGAGACTTCTTGGAGGGTTTCTAATGAATCGAAAAGTGGGTTTGCCAGAAATCCACCAAAAGAGCTGTTAATAGTGTTTGTAACTGATTAGGTCTATTTATACTGTCTCTTTTCTCCCTGTATGCTTTTTTTTTTCCCCCTTGTTGGATTGCTGCAGGCCTCCTGAGCATTAAAGCAGCGGTTTGGTAGCGATATGATATTGTGCCTGAGCTAGAGAGCAGCAAATTGGCAGCATCAGCATCCTTACTCCCCAGCTTAGGCTGCTGTGCAGAGTAGGTGAAGTCAACATGAATGTCATAAAAACATTACAAACACACATTTGTTGGAACCATACCGTTGCCCTGATACTAACTTTTTTCTCACACTAATGACAGGTGGCTGTATGTCAGCACTCAGATATTTATTTTGATACCTTCTTTCTCGTGAAGCCTTTTTTAACATCAAGCATTCTTTTTCTGACACATGCTCAGATTCCAGATTACTACCTTAATCCTTTCCTTTATCATTCTTGAGTGCTCTGGATTGACTAACAGCCACTCTGTTTAGAGACTTGGCCTCGAGGGACTGGGATTAGAGGGACTGGGAAAATATCAAAAGCTGGTAGGAAGTACTGCTGCGCTCTGGAGGCAGACTGTCTCATAGTATTTTTGGCACTGTGTAGCAAATACAAGCTAAAACAGGGGCTGTCTATTAATGGAGATTAACTTTTCACTTTCCCTTGTTCCTTTTATAACATTGGTAACTACAATGGAGCAAAGCTATTTCTAGATAAATTCTTGAAGTTCCTTTCAGTTCTTACTCAATGGGACGTTTGGGCTCTGGAAAAAAGAGCCAGGGAGATGAGCAAAAGCGTCTGAAATCACTGCTGATAGGAAAGGAAGGGAGAAAAAAGCCTTTAATTAAGGAAAGGACTTCTAGTTTGAAAATGTATGACACCGAATAAGCAATTCTTTCATATCTACTTTAAGAGGCTGAGTGGTAAAGGAGGGCACAGGTATTTTATTGAACAGTGAATTAATAGAATATGGTCTTTTAATATGAATGTTTCTGCCTTGTTAGTATTGTAATATCACATTACAACTTTCCACTCATAAAAAACAGAACTTTTGGTGCCTGATGATATAATCATATTCTAAAAAACCCAACCAACTTTTAGAAGTAATTGGAAAGAAATAGAATCCCAGACTTTATTTCTTTAAAAAAAAAAAAAATATCAAAACAACTCCCCCCCCAACAAAAGTAATGAAAACAAAAGACCAAACAAAGAAAAGAGGAAGGCCTGAGAATATAAACAGAAAAATACATCTAAGACACCTGTGCTGAAACTCTCTGTCTTATTTTTTCCTGTTACCATAGGTGATAGTCTTAAATATCCCCAAAATAAATCTGTGGAAAAAGACCAGTATTTCTACACAGATTTCTGTATGTGTGGACTGCTTTTCTTCAAAAATAATCTGATGGCTAACAAGATGTTTTATCTTACTACCTGAAGTTAAGACTGTTATATCAAGGCTGTTTTCTTATTTGATTTTTCTACCGATCTTTCTCTTACACAAGTTTACAACTGGCATGATGTTGCTCTTGCATTAAACAGCAGCTGAATTTTTGTGTGGGTTCCTGTGTAACCGGTAATGCAGGCTAATGCAGGTATATTCCAGTCCTGAAAAATGGCGAGGTCAAATAATGTGTAAGGGAATTCATTCAAAATTCAGAATTGCGATATTAACTGGTCAGGCCCTAGGACACAGGTCTGTGAGAGGATCTAGAGCAAGTACTGTTAAAGGTGAGGTGTTGGTTGGTTTCTTGTTTTCAGGACTAAGCAAACATCTCTACAGTGGCATTTGTAAAGTCAACTGTAGGAAGGGGAGGACGGGGAATATTTCAAATCTCTCTCTGATTACAGGGAGCATTGAGAAGAATACTGAGTGTGAATCTGATAATTGCTAGATTTCTGAATGGGAGATTACACATACAAAGGCTTTTCAGTCTCCTAGTTTGGATAACTCAGGAGTACTAGGGGTACTTGTATGAGACTGAACGTACTGGTAATGTGCAAAAGATGAGGACAGACAAAGAGGAAGAACTTGTGTTCTTCAGGTGTTTTTGTTGTTTGTTTTTTTTGAAAAAAAAAAAATCTAACACTTCAGTTAAATTATGTTTGAAATATTAACTTGAAGTGGTCCTGGCTTTTGCAAGAAATGCAGGCTCCAGTTAACTGACATTTAGAACACTGACTGGTAAAAACTTGGATGCTACAGGAGGAAGGATTATTCAACTTATTTTCTTACTGCTTTTCCAAAGCCTCTACCATTTTGTGGTAACAGAAAGAAGTTCCTGGGTTATATGAATATTCTAAGCAGCTATACAGGAGAAGACCCACGTCATACAATTGGAAACAAATTAATTTTCTGCAATTATTTCCATTTTTTGTGTGTGTATGTGTGTTCATTCCATCCTCTTTTCCCCTCTTCCATTTTGATACGTGGGAGGAGAAATAAAGGACAAGGAAAATAACACAAATCTTGAAAATTGAAACACTTTAAAAGCTTTCCGTGGAAGTATGTCTTTCTCATCTTGCTGTAAGGGACTGAGCTGGTATGAAGTTGGCTCATCCTTGCTTTACTCAGAATCCCTGTCATGGGATGAGAAGCTAATGACTCTTCTTTACCTATTGAGATAGTGGCATATTCTATTTACTGTTGTCCCTTGTACAACTAGGGCAGAAGGAAATGAGAGAGGATGGGATAATCTCTTGGAAGGCAGCATTTAACACCTGTCTGGTAGGAGATAATTCCTGCATTCCTGGGGGATTAGTGTGGTGGAAGTTTATTATAGTGTAGTGAAACTGTACCCAGCTATCTCTTGCCAGGTGGATGTCAGACTATTTTCTCACAGAAGACACAAAGCGCAGAATGAAAGATGCATGAAAAAAAAAAAAAGCATGTTTGTGCAGATGAAAAGTCATTTGTGCCATCCTCTCTGCTTCAAAACTGGATAGAGATTTTTCTCACTGCTATCCTACTTCAAAACTGTCTGAAGAACACTTGGGAATGACTAAAGTGGTGTCTATATTGCAGTCAGAGGATTGCTTGTATAGGAGGCACAACTATCTGTCATCTAACCTGCTGAGCAACAGAAGCAGCGTGCCTTTTGGACAGGTAGCCCAAAAAACCAACCTCAGTCAGAAGGCTGGGTCATTACCTTGTGTTGCTTTCCACAGAGGGGGAAAAGATAGCTTGGGAAACATACGTGGCTTCTCTGGCCAGTTCCTGCTGACATCCCTGGGAATTTGTTGATATAGTGAGCTATAGACCAGTGTACCTGAGCCACTTGGGAAAAATGATTTTGCATCATCTGTACCCAAAGTAGCATCCCGGGTGTCTCTCTTACTTCTGCTGTGTAGCCATAGTTTGGCATTTTTCCACTGACTGTCCTACTTTTCAGTGGTACGCGTTAATAATATTGATCTCTGTGGTTTGCAAATAAAAATAACTATTTTTGAATGCATACCAAGAAACTGGAGCATTCCCATAAGAAGGAAAGTCCCTTGACATCTGATGCTATAAATTAGAGGGTGTTAGTGCATTTTCTGTAACTGCAGTTTGCCTATAGTTGAATCCTCATCATGAAGTTTGAATTGTGTTAGACAATATACTTAAGAGCAAATAAAACATACAAAAGAGAAAGGAAAAGAAGATGTAAATTTAGCGAAGAGAAATTCAGGAATTAGCATGTACTCTGTAACCTACAAATATGCTCTGCTGGTCGGTCTGAATGCCAGTTCCTTGTGTCAGCAGGAAGAACAAGTTGATAGCTTCCTGAATCTGCTGTTCATTTGCTTTTTGTTTGAGTCTGTTCTGCAGATGGATTTTAAAATACTGCGTTGCTTTTTCTGTAAGCCTGAATGTAGAATTGCATTGCTTGTTACTACACAGCACACAGGGTTTAAGTCTCCCAGGGAATGCTGAGCCCTTAGTCTGATTATCTAATCATACTGTGATATAACGGAAAATGTTGTGTAATTTTACTGTCTGCCGTATTATATCTTCATGCTTTAAAATTGGGTGCCCCAAATGAGAAAACTACTTAAGACGATGCTTTGCAGTTCTCGTATTGTGCTGGAGCACTGCTTTAGCCACAAAAGGTGTTATTTTTGACACTTAATTTGCAGTACAGAACTATTTTAAGAATAGACTTGATTTCATCTACTTAACGACCTTCACTATATGTGACAGTCTGAGAACTGAAAGTTATTGAGAGGTCTGTGATAGCAGCAGAATTCCAGGGGAGAGGAAGAATGATTTACTAGTTTTCTGAAGAATAAACCCAGAGCTACACAATACTTGGTGTGTAGCATTTTAATTTACCAGTAAAACAAAACTCCGGTAAGATTTACAATTGCCATTTTAGCTGTGACCTCTGTCAATACAGAGCACTACTAGTACTGTGTAAAAGTAGTGTTCTTTACCTGGTAAAAGAAATAGAGGAATTAAATTTCAACATTAATTGGCCCTGTGAGGAGCAGGGAGTTGGACATAATGAACCTTATGTATACCTTCCAACTTGAGATATTCTATAATTCTATAGTGTGGTCTGGCTAATTGCAGTGGAAAAAAGATACTCTAGTTTTGTGGACTTTTATCCTGAACTTGATCTGCTATTTATTCCTCGTGATACACAGACTTGTATCGTTTTGTAGTGATCCTTGTTGAATGGAGTTATGGCCTCTGAAAATACTAAAAATCTGAACACAAATCTTTTCATGTAATAACATCTCAAGTTGAAAAATCTTTGGATAACTTGGGTAATATATATTCTATTTCTAATGGCACCTCAAATGAAATTGGAAATAATTGTTGAAAATGTCTCAAGAGTAAGTCTAAATTGTCTTCATCCTGGGATCTTTTGAAAATTGTCTTCCATCTTGTTGCTGTGTTGGGAATTACTTCTTGTTTAGCAGGCAAGATAAGTCATGACCCAGCATACCGTCATGGCCTGGAAACACCTGACATTAGAATAAAGATTTAATCACAGTGGGGAGGCAAAAAATGAACTGTTTATGTTACAGTTGCTTTCCTGTCACACAGTGTGAATGGTGTTAATAGAGAGGGGACCATAACTACCAAAGGTGTTTTCAGATAATATGTCCTACTTTGCATGTTCCTTGCCTATTACAAATGCAATTAAAAATTGCTTATTGCATCATGACAAAATATCGCTTCTTTAAGTGCATCGGCTTAGTTACATGTTATCATGTGGATGTAAATGGAGAAAAGCCTTTACATGCTTTGAATATGTTGGCTTTTTTTAGTTGTTTGGTTTTTTTTTTAAACACGCTTTCTATCATGTTGGAAACATTCAGCCCTGACACTAATTTCCTGTGAAACCAAATGATCAGAAAATAGTGAATGATCTAGTAATCAGAATCAGCAAGTGGAGTTTAATTCATTTGCCTGTAGAGTGCTTGCCAACACTGTCATGTAGAGCTCACTGCTGTTCCAAGAGCCACTTGTGCTTATAATAATTAGAGTTCCAATGATCTGGAACTGCTTGATTCAGCTAAAGTTTTGGCAGGTGGTTGACACACTGAAGCATATTTAAACACTGTGCTAGCCTTGAAAAAGTCACTTCAAATTATTTGCATGTCTGTAATGTTGTTACAGTCATAAAAAAAAAGGGGGGGCCAATCTATCAGCTATGGATGTGTAGTTATCATCTTCTGCCACATAAAACACACAAATTTTGAATTTTGGGGAATAAATGGATTCGAAAAGCTCAATTGGTTAGTTGCATTAAAAAATCTACTATTATTGTCCCTCTATTTATTTTGATGTATGCTAACTCATGAGCACTTAGCACTATTAATAAGCCTTCTTAACTGGAGTTGTGCCTGATGAACAGGTCTAGATGTAGAATTACCAGAAAATGGATGAAATGTGTATACTTCCTCTTCTAATTCTAAAAAAAAAAACCCATGAAAAGCTCATAATAAATCCTTCATTTCATTTTTGAACCTTTTCAAATTTGTAAAGCCTCATTTATCAGAAAATGTCAAGTTTGCCACCAGATGTCAGCTAAGGAGCTACTGTTTTCTTAAACTGCTAGACCCAAAGGTACTGTTGGGGTAATTGAGCATTCCAAACAAATGCTAATGGACTTTTCAGAATTATGTTTTTTTACCTGAACATTAGAATATCTTTTAGATGAAACATAGGATAACACATTTTTTCATATGATCACTGAACATTCAGTTAGCTGCCAATTTTGCCACTGTGTCTGTGTAAGGTTGTCTCATGCAAGCTTTGAGGATTTACATTTTTTTATTTTTTTATTTTACTTTTTTTTTTTTTGTGCCGTTTTGTGGAAAAGGTGCACATTTCTTAATGTGCACCTTGGAATCCACCAGAGTTTTTCCTGGGGAAGTTACTTAGGCTCTCACCATGATGAATTTCACATATGGTCTAGAAGTTTAATAGACATGAACTCACTATCTGGCTCAAAGTTCCTGGAAGCTCGTGTTTGGATAATAATGTTTGAGCTCTTTGTGTTCAAATTCCATATTCCAGGGTTAATGAAATATCGGTTACACAGGAAACCAGCTAAAGTGTAACAAAGTGTATTTCTTTAGGAAGGAAATGTTTGTGCTGGCTATGGAGGAGTAGTTGGCATAAGACACAGAAAGGGAAGGAGACAGTTGGGAAAGAGCTGAGATGAATTGAGGACTGATGGCTCTTTGCTGATCGCTCACTGTCTCTTTTAACGTCATCAGAAACTTTCTTTTTTTTAATCACATGGAGTACCTGCATAAAAATGGCTGGTACCAACTCCTATTGACTAAGAATTGGGGTTTTCAGCTTAAAGGATCTATCTCCCCCTTTGTAAATTTCTGTACACCATTCCTTGTGATTAATTCTCCGATGTCAAATCGTGGTACTGTTTCATTTGCTGTCAATAGCCTTTTGTGATATGTTGTTTACTTGTTACAAGTTCTCTGGGGGGAGAGAACTCAAAGTGCTTTGCACTTCTTATCTGCTTCATTTGTTAGCAGTAGTAGATGCTTATTGAGGAGAATGATAGGCAGAAAGAAAACAAAATAAGCTTGTGCGTTGTGGTGGTTTTTTAATGTTGTTATTTTGGTTGGATTTTTTTATTGTTATTTTGTCTTAAACTCTCAAAACTCAATACTAAGCCAAAATGAAAGCAATTTATGTTACTGTTTCCACTAAGGAAAAAAAAGTGTACAACCAGTTTTTCATAATAAATATTGAACTGCTGACAGCCAAAAAGCAGCAGAAATAAGAACTTGCTATGCAAATATGTGTCTTTTGCGGCTTTTTGATATTTGAGTCATGACAATGTTACTGTCCACATGAATTTTATTAGGTTCCAGTAGGAACATTTCTTGCAACCATTAGCAATATATCTTTAGTAAAAACTGTCCTGATCTACTAATCACAGCCTGTCACCTTGTAGAAGAAGTCACCACTGAAAACATCATATTGTGTTGTGCAGGCAGCATTCATTAAATGCTAATTGGCATTAGCATATAAACATGTTCTGTCCATGTGCCAAGTCTGCACCCAATTTTGCTGCAATGCAAAGTTTTGCAAAAAAACATGTCTTGCTTCCATCAGTAACCAGGACATTTGTTAAATAGTCAAAGAGCAGATGTAGATTATAGCAAGAGGTACTGCTTTTCAAGACATAGTGCTTAAAGATACGGTTTAGTGATGTTTTTTTGTCAGTGTTAGGTTGATGGTTGGACTAGGTGATCTGAAAGGCCCCTTCCAGCCTAGACAATTCTATGATGCTATAAGAATTAACTGCATGGAAAAATTAAAGGTTCAGAAAAGAGCTCTGTGAATGACTTGGACTCTAGTCCTAACGTTCAGTCTTTCATTTAAGAAGAGACATCTGGGAAAGAGCCATCTGACTGTAGGCAGTTTGTTAATCTTTGTTGGAAAACTCCTGTTTTACTACACACCTTCTGTGTGGCAGATTCTATGTTGTGGTGCACTTCGGACTTTTCTCTCTAAACTGAACATAGCATCATCTCTTGGGTGTCAGGCTGTGGATTAACTGCAGAGGTTGGATACAGAAAGGCCAATGCTGATGCTTTAGGAGCCAGTTTTCTATGGGAACTAAACCAGCCTCCTATGTGCTGTGTGTTATTTGCCATATAAACTTAGATGCTCAAGTCGGTGGTGATGTGGGAATTGCAGACTTGGCAGTGATGCCAATCTTTATCTTCTCCCTTTTCCTCACTATGTCCTCCCTGCATGTCTTTCTACTCAAATTTTTGCATTGTCGGTGTTTTGCCTTTGTCTAACCCTTTGTCCTAACCCTCCCCTGCCTCGCTGGCCTGGATAATGGAGAGTTGCTGGAGATGTGAAGTTAACTACAGTAAAGGTTGTGAAGTACTTACACGCTATCACAATAGAAGCTGCATAAGTACCTGAGAGTGATAGATAGATACACATAGGCACAAGACCTCATGACATACATACTTATTCTTGGTATCAGTAACATCTAAGCTTCGTTCTTTACAAAGCCTAGTTGTATAGCACAGTAGTTTCCTCAGTCTTTTATCCATTCTGACTCTAGCACTCTCTGAAAAAGAAGTCACTTATTCTCTGTCAGTGTCATACCCCCAAAGGAAGAAAATGTAAATCATGTTTCAGTCTTTTCAGTAGTAACATAAAAGTTGGGTAGTAAGAGCCTGAAATGAAGTTTGAAATGCATTATCTATAAATGTGTGTGATGATTTTTGTTCACATAAAAGTCAGGGTCCACATTACATGAACTGATTTGTAATTTTGCAAGTAAAGCACTGATGCCCTTTCTAACATGCAGAAAGAGGGCTGAAAATCTTGTCTTCTGCATTGATTCATCTCAGCCTTAATATTCAAATATGAATGCATACAAACCATTCCATGCACTCAGTGCAACAAAACTGGAAATGTGCATGTAGAAAGTTGCACGTGCACACATAGTCTGAACCAGATTTCTTTGAATATTCAGCCCTTAATGTGTAACATTTAATCACTAAATACAGAGTTTAAATAGAGCTCTTTTGATGATGATGAAATGATTAATAAAGTGGTCTGAAATGTAGTTCAGATCCTCTCTCTAGGGAGTCTTGCTTTGCCAATTTTGGCAAGATGGCCTCCTACAGCAACAGAGTCAGAAATGCCAATTGTAATTGAAGTCTTTAATTACATTTCCTGCTTTATTTCAAAGTAACAAGTGTTTGGATTTTTTTTTTCCCCTTCTTCTTTGAATTTTGGTAGTGCTGAAAGTGTGTATAGGCTTCCTGTGAGTCCTTGGCTTTCTGAAAATAATAATAATGGGTGAATACAAAGAAAAAATTAGTTCCTACCAGAAATAAGTATAGTGTTTTGCAAGCCTTTTCAAAGTTCTGTCAGGCCTTGTCAGGCATGCTACAAGTTTACTTCAATGTAATCTTCAAATTTCACTTCATGTCAAAGGAAGATTTGAGCAAGTAGAGTGGTGCAGCTGAGAAGAATAGTGTGTGCATGGGTTCTTCAACCCTCACAGCACGAACCGTGTCTTAAATCACAAATCATGAAGAAAGAGTAGAAGGACACAAAAACAGCTAAGCCATTTCTTATCAAGACAATTTCTTTGCTTCTTGTAAAAGGTTAACACTACCTTCATCCTTGTCAACACAAGGAACATAAAAGGGCCACTGGAAGGATGGGTGGTGTTACCAGGACCAGACCAAAAGAGTGGAGAAAATAACTTGCACTATGCATCAAGAAAACATTGCAGCCTGGTCACCAGAAACTGAGCATATGCTGCTTTTAGTATTGCCTGAAGATAGTGTTCTGGCCTAATATCTAGATTATGCTTTGCTGCGCTTAGTCCTAATGTCATGTTTATGCCAAATCATTCTGATGAAGCTGTTTGGGATTTGTGCAGCCTTGGAATAAAAATAGTACAGTAAAAGGCAAGAGACATCTCCCCAAATTGTTTTACCTTCTGTTGCCCATTTAAGCGATACGCAATTAAATTACTTTAGTTACAGATAGTTGCTTTTTGCAGTGATGTTTTTTGCATGTCTAACCATTTTTTTAATGCCCTAATGATTTAAAAAGGTCAGTGGGGAAAAAATAAAGCAAGTTGTAGTTTTGACATTGAGTAGACCATCGGTTAGCTTGATGGATGCCAGTGGTGCTCACACACGGGCCTGCTTGATAGATGGCAGCAAGGACCATAGTAGCCTTTACTCTGGTCTGATGTTAAAATCCTGCGAGTTGCATCCTTTTGTTTCCTTTGTGTAAAACTGAAGAGGAAGAAAGCAGAAACAAGCCTTTGTTCTGACCTTGCTTTCCCCTGTTTTCTCCTGGTGCACATGAGCTGCCACAGGATCTCTCTACTTCAGAGACATCTGCCGTATCTTGTCTTCAGCAGTGGATTTGCTGGTGTTCATAAGTAGTTGCTCTTCTCTTTCAGATCTGCTTCTGATCATACTGTTTCTTCTGGAGATTAATACGATTCAGTACTGGCATCACCAAATACAGACCACAATATCTGTATATTGTTACTGTGATGATTAGCCTTTCAGATGGGTTTAGTTCTATTTTTCCTACTGAAAGACCTGCTATTGGACACCTTTTACATTTTATTTTTAAACACAGTTTATTATTATGCTAGATGTCATTCTGACAGATTGTTGGTACATAAAGCTAATGCATGTCTTCCTGAGGAACTCCTGTTAACTTTTGTATTTTGATTGGCCATGGCTTTCAAACTGAAGACATGAATTTTTTCCTTAAGGAAATGTAGTGAAAAGCATCACTTTGGTGACGGTTTTGTTTGTTTGCAATAAAGCTGATGGCAATATTTCTTATGCGTAGCAAGGTCAGATTCCTCCTTCGTGTGTCTTTCCACCTCAGAGATATTACACCAGAAATCTCCTTTGGGCTGTGTTGTCAAAAGATCTCATCTCCTATTTGAGAACCAAAGTTGCTCAATTTTCAGAATAAATCAACACAGCAAGGACACTTTAGACTCGGAGTATCTGTGAAAACGTGGAGTTTCTAAGATTTTGTTCATTTTTGGGATGCATAAATTGTAGCTTAGCTTTTAGAAAATCTTGGCTTGGCAATAGTGCAGACAGTGTTAAAGTCCATGTTTGAATATCATAAAAATCAGGTTCTATGAAGATTAGTCTGTTGAAGTCAATAGCTGGGTTTTTTACATTAGAGATTCCTGTAAGTATAAACTCATTTTGAATACCTCATTTTGAAATATAAATTAAGAATTTCAATAAACTATGTGTTCTTTTTCAGGATTTTCATAATACAATGCTTTGGCTTTTAAAATACTTTTTCATTTCCAATTTAGTTGGTTTCTATTTAATTTTTACTTTTCAAGAAGCTCTCTTTGAATTTTAAGCAATTTTTGAGATAGAATTTAAAATTTTTGAATATTAGATCATGAGGAGAAAAAAGGCAAATCCATCTTCAAAAGGAAATTCTCGCATGAAAGAAAAAAATAGAGTCCTTAACAGGCTTTTAAAACTTCTTTTAAACTCTAGCACATCGGAAAACAATTGTGAAAAATTACTTAGTGTTCCTTTAAGTATGAATTTATATAACCAGTGTTTTGGTAGATGGCATGGAGAATATGCTTTTTTTCTGGGGACTTGAAATATAAAAATATTTCTATCCTTTTTCTGAGCAGAATTCTAACTTTTTATTTATTTATTCTTTATGTATTGGTTTATGCTTTGGTTTTGGCTTCATTGAGATGCCAACTGCAGCAGAGGCCCTGGAGTGCTTTGTCTGTGTTTTGTTGGTGCTTGTTTTACAAAAAGTGCCTCTTGCATGACAAAGATGATTTGGGTTAAGGCTATGGAAATTCTGTCCCTGGAGAGGTGGTCATTGGAGGAAATCTGTCTTTATTTTAAGCATATGTATTTGCTATACATGGCTTCATGTGGATAAACCACATTACTGACTTTAACACTTTCCCAGAAAAACCCTCTTTACATTCTCACCAGGGAAATAATTAGTGACTGCAGGGGGACATAGTAGTACCCAAAATACTATGCACAGCAATATCTGTAAGTTGCTGCTTTCTTGTCCTTGCTTTATTCCACCAAAGGGTGAGGCAGCATTTCAATGTCAGGAAAATTGTTGACAACCCTTGCTGCTGCTATTTCTTTTGCAGCTGTGAGAGGGAGGATGGGGTGGTTGGGAAGCTAAAGCCCAGGGAGCACACCGTGTTGTCCTTGCTATGCTGTCAGTGGCCAGGTGCCCAGCAGGTGACTTGGCTGGGTTGTCTGAATTGTGTTAATAAAATCTTCTCCTTTCTCTCTGGTGCACGTGTGCTACTATTTTGTGTGTGGGAACATTGCTTACTGCCTCTTCAACATCTAATAAGGAATTTCTCAAATTCAAATAGGAATTTCCTTTGGAGATGAATGAAAACATAGCTACTAGATTCATTCTTCCTTGATGATGCAGTAAAGAAATATTCATCAGACAGCAAAAGCTATTTTTATGTGCTCGTGTTCTCCTTTCCCTGGAGTTTGTTGTGCCTCACTTGTGCTGTATGCATAATTACTCTTCAAACTGAAATGAAACTCCAACTTTATTTAAGAAATTTTCTTCATGTGAACACAGTATTCCCTCCCAAGGCAGCAGTAAAGATTCACATTTAACTATAACTTAATGGAAAAGGAAGAGAAAGAGGCTGTAGGTTGTAAGAGAAGCTTATAGTGCTGGTTGCAAAAATGAATGTTTTATAGCTTTTTTTCATATTTTTCCTCAATTCTTATATTCATACTTAGCTTGAGCACTCAAACTCTTTCTGTATAATGTCTCTGGAATATACAGCCTTTCCTAACCATCTTTGCAGCTAATATTCTAAAGAAGGTTTGTATGTAAGCTGCAGCACTGTCCCTTTCTTTTCCCTTGGTGCTCGTGCTTGAATCCATTCTTTTGCAAAGATCTTTTTCCTTATCTGTCCCTTGGACCATGTCACTGCTCTCTTTACATTCCTGCTTTGCCTCTTTCTTTATCGCATCAAATCAAATCTCTCAGGTTCACTTTTAACGCTATTTGCAGCCTCTCTTTGTCTTAACCCTTATCTCAAGGCTGGTATCAAAAATCAGCTCCCATATCTGATCAGCTTCAGGTGCCAACCCCAATAGCCCAGCTGTTAAATATTATGAGCAACCAACTTTGTGTTTCTCCCTCATACTTGGGAAAAGATTCCCATGCTCACAGCAAAGCCACATCTTGGTTCTCTTTCAAATTCCTCTTTTAAAACAAATTTATCTTCTAAAACTCTATTTTATTACAATGTGCTCAGAACTCCTGAGTGGTTAGCTGCCGCTGAGAGAGACCATTGGCATATGATGTGGATTCAGTGCTGGCTTGCTATTTATTTCTGTTCCTTTATCTGTCTGAATTCATCTGTTTCCTCATGTGTTAGGTTCTTGGCATGGGCTGTCTTTTTCTTTTGTGTCTGTATAGACTATAACTGGCTTTAAGCTATACAGAAATGGAAATAATGTATGCATGTAATACAAACAGAAAAGTATGTCCTCTTCATGCTATCCTTAAACTCGTGTTCCTTAAATATCTGTAACATTAGAAGGTAGGGGTGTTCTTTGCAGCATGAAATTTCTCATGTTTCTTAGAGAGATGCTGAATTTCACTGTTTCCGGTACTTAATTGCATTTAGGTCTACTCAAAAACACCATTAAAAAACAATTCATCCACACTATGTTGGGAAGTTCAATTCGAGCAGCTTTTCTTGGTTTTGCTTTGTTTATTTTCAAGGTGTATAGAGGCAGACAGAAACTGTTAGGCAAGTACAGGGTTGAGAAAAGCCAGCTCCTTCCTTGTGCCATCATCGGCCACGTGGTTGCATACAAATAACGGAACCGCAATCTGGCTGAACACTAACCCAACAACAAAAAATAGTAACTAAAATGAGCAATGGCCACGTAAGCTCTCTGTTGTGACTTGCCAGGAGGTCGTGTGACTCTGGTGCAGGCAGAGTGGTGCGGTGGAAGCAGAGCACCAGCCAGCAGATGGGGGCAAGCTATCTCTCAGCGCCAACCCCTGGATTACAGCTACTGTGCGTTGCAGCTGCAAATGTGTTTAAAGATAACTAGAGAAAATGGAAACAGTGGAGGTACAACAAACTAAAATAGCAGGGTTATGAACCAGATGGTATATCCATCACTGCACATTTCCTACAATGAAAACTAGCTGGAAACGCCCATTTTAAGATTTGATTGTCACCTCTATCTCTGACAGAGCAAGGTTACTTGAGAAAGAGCCACGTTTCCAGAGTTCATACATGTGTATGGTCATGGTCTAAGAACATGTTCAGTACAGTATGACTTTTGATACCAAAACCAGAAAGGTTACATGAGCAAGGGTGAGTTAATCTCAAATAGGAAACTATTTTAACAGGCTAGCAACAATGTTTGTGGGAGCTTTAGAAGATGAAAAGAAAGAATGTTTGAGCAGAGATTATTGCAGCTTTTTTATGGGAGAAATGATGTTGTGTTTTTTTTTTTTTGTTTAGGTTGCATATGTAGGTCGTCCATAACAAATCATAAGTTAATGTTGAGTCTGTAAAAGTGTCTTCAGTCTTGACAAGAAAAAGATTGAGAAAAGTTGAGAAAATGTTTATTTTGACACTGTTTAAAATTTTTGTTCTTTTGAATGACAGCTTCTGCAATATTTTTTTAATGCAAGTTTAACAACTGGAAAACAAAATCAATTCAGATTTCAAATTGAATGCTGTGAGCTTGGAGGCTAGTAGAAGTATAAGAAAGGTTGTTTGGTTTTCATTAGGAGATGTAAAAAGAACCTTCCTTCTGATTGTAGGGGAACACCTCTGTAGAATTGTACAAACTGGACACAAACCCAATGCCTCTCAGACCTGTGATGACTGCAAAGAGAAGGGAAATTACAATGCCACAGGTAATGGTAGACCTAGATCTCAAAAGGTCATCCTGTCCATACTTTTTGCCACTCAGGGTCAAATATACTTTCAAGATCTATCAGACTGTTTTAGTACATTGCTTAGTCTGAGAAATTATTTTTTATAATCTAATGTGACTTTTCCTTTTTTCACTTTAAATCTATCACTTTGTTTGTTATAGACATGGATAGAACACTTCCCTCCCCATTTTTATGTGTTTAAAGATCACTATCAGTTTCCCCTTCTGTTTTTTCTTCTTCGGGCTTCACAGCCAAGTTTGCCTCCTGAGGAAGGATGGGATCTATTTTTGAGACCCCTGAGCCTCATTGGAAGTTAGTATACATAATTGTTCTGGTCTTTCCTCATCTTCTGAACTTGTATAAGACTTCACTCCCTCTTTTCTGCTCTGAAGACATACACATACTTAAAATAATATGCAGCTTCACAGGGAATTTCTGTGTCTTTACTGAAGTCTAAAGCTTTAGTGAGTGGAAAAAAAAAAAAAAGAAAATTTGAGTTCCATATGCAAAATCAAAGACTTTTCAAAGTGCTGTAATCCTAGATGGAAAAGGATTTCATTGAGGAGAAGAGTTTCTGCAGCAGAGGGACAAACCAGTGATGGAATATTTAGTTAGGAATTCAATCACTGTAGAGATTCTCAGTAGGCCTAAATTATACTCCTCCATGCATGATCCCACTAGCCTTATGTAAGCAAATTTTCATTAAAGTTGAAGAGAGATTTTTATTGCTTGAGAATTACAAGTTTAGTCTGTTGGCATGCATTGATTTGCCTGTTTAGTTTTGCGTGGTTTAGGTGTGTATGCAATACTTAATGTTTTTAAGCTGCGTGTGTCAAACATCTGGATCTGCTGAACTTTTATGAGGTAAATAAGGACAAAACTGTACTTTTCAGAGCAGTGCAGTAGAAAGAATAATACCTGGCTATTGCTGCTGATCACTGGACTTCATATCTTCAGAAAAAAAGTTCTTCAAAGTATGTGACTTCCTAGTTTTGCCAGAAAATTCCTCTGATAGAAGGAGCCAGTAAAGCAGACAGGGGGGAAAAAGGTGCAGAAGATTCTGTATAGGTATAAAAGCAACAAAATCTGACTAGGAAGCTAAATCATATTGCAGAGCTGGAGCAGTATGTTGTATCTTATTGGAAAGTTCTTACTGGTCTTTATACTGGAAGCGCAAAGTAGTGGCAAATCTTGCTAGATACTCAGCCTCGTAGGGACTGCAAGCCAAGTGCACAAATTCCCTGTCATGAATATCTGCATGATGCCCGTTGACAAGCTTTCCTTTGCATTCTTATATAAAGCTGGGGAAAAAGTGTTTGAAAAATATCTTTTCAAAGCCGGAATAATAAAAAAACCTGCTTTTTTTTTTTTTTATTTTATTTTAACATAGCTTCATTCCCCTCCCTGCCCCAAATGCAGAGATGACCTTATTTTCTGAAAATGCTGAGGAGAAAACTATAAAAATTCATCGTCTCCCCTTTCCATGCTGATGGAGGGGGATATTTTTGATAATCTGTGTAGAGATATGAAAGTTTTGCTTGTATGAGGGAGACTACATTTATTTTTTTTTTATACTGAGTTTTCAAATTTTTATTCAGTGAATCGGCTATAGGATGGCAGGGTATGCATTCAGGACTGGAGATGAAGTGTTGGGTTTGAATGAGATGATTCTGTTTCTGGTTTCTGATTTGGATACTGCATTTGACAGTACAGCAGAAGCAGTAACAAATGACATCGAAGTTTGCAGTGGTATGGTTAAAGTTTGCTGCCTGTGCTATGGAATGAGTTACACATCCTGTGGCATTTGCAATTGAAATCATTTGGAAATTATTCACATAAGTAATATCCAAATAATTGTGTATAATTGAATGTATTCAGTAAGGTCGTGATTAGAATTGGGTAATTTGCAAAGGATGAAGAACAGGAAGAAGGATGGGGGTTTATCTGTGAAACGCGTGATCCTCTTACAGCATTCACTCCAGAGAAATGAACCTAAGGATGGGGCAAGGGAAGGAAGTATCTGGTCAGGTAGAGAACATGTCTGGCTGCCCTTGAGTAACAACTTTGGTCACATAAATCTATGGCTCTGGCATCTGGATTCTGCATTGCTAACAAAACATGTTTCTGCTTTTGTGCCAGCATTTGTGAAGGACACTAATTCCCACAAGTTTGTGAGGTGCCCCATCACTTGCCTTAACTGAGACATTGGCCCTTCCAAGGAAATGTATTAGTTCACTCAGTATTGCATCAACAACTGGTGGTTTTTTTTTTCTCAAGGGCTGCAAACTGGGACTTGAACCAATTAGAGCTAATTGCTATTCTGCCCCACAGAAGCAGAAACTGCCTGTCAGTGCCTGGTTTATTAAATCAAGCTTCCAAAGACTGATTAGGAGACATACACATGTACCTATACTGTAAAGTTTGCTTTCTACTATATTCTTTTTTCTCCCCCTTGGTTGTTAGCTTCTGCTCCTTGCATTGTTTTTCCTTTTTGAAATAAATATTTTCACAGGCATAAAAAAAGGTAGAAATGTAAAAAAATTAATTACAGTAACTATATATTGAGAGAACTGTTTGTTTGATCACCTGTCCTGAGTTTTCAGTTTTCACTGATATTTTACAGCCTAATTCTACTGATTCATCCCCTCTGAGAAAAAAAAATCATGTGAAGGGGAAAAACATTCTTGTGTTTGTTTTTAATTGATTGTAGGTTTAGGTCTTCAAGGGCAGCAGAACAAATATTTCTTATATATCAAGAAGGAAATACTTTTCTTTTTTTACCATTAGGTGAAATTTCAAAGGGGAGGATAAAAACTTAATGCTTTCCTTGTGGCTTCTTTCCCCATTGTTTCTTACATCAGCTTTCTAATCTTTGGTAAGCCTTTTGTGGGGCCAACAGCTACCTCTATCCCAAAACAAGATGACATTTCCTAGGCTCTCTTGAGATCTCATATGTAGAAATTTAAACAATGGTGTGGGGCTGCAGGCAGAAATGTGCATACAAAATGGTACATGGAGAAAAATGACTTCTTTCAAATATCTGCAGTGTTGCTCTGGACAGAGGTACTTGGTGCAGCACATACAAGTTAAGGTATCTGTGACTTTCTATTTTAATATTTTTAAGCCTTTTCATTTGGAATAAATCAAGGTCTGTTATAGATTCTCAAAAGATCCTATTTGTCCAGTTTGGGTAGTAAAAAACCAGCACCTGAAGGAGGAAGTCGAAGGAGATAAGCAAGTGCAGCCCAGTGGTGTTCAGGCAGTTGTATTCCCTCACACCCAAAGGCGAGCAACATGGATCCTACACACAGGGTAACACTGCCTGCACACATGGTACTAACCTGGAAGCGCAGCCTTGCAGGGGTGTTGCTTATAGAAGTGGTCTTAGTTTAGTGCATCACTATGATTCAGGCTTTGCAGTTCCTTGCTGTTCTAACTACTACTTGAAAGGCACTGGAAATACACGTCTGATTTGTCTCACTGGTCTCTCTTGAGGGTTGTTTATTAATCCAACTCTTGTTCTCAAACTTTAGGAAAGATTTGCCTTTGACTGAAACGGTGTTGTCTGTTTACTCATTCCTCAGAAAAGGTCCTGATCCACTGTAAGATCAGACTAGCTCTGACAGATCTGCTTTATTTATCGCTATAGTCATTGACAATTACTTTGGTAACTATAACTACAGACTAATTAGGAAGAAGCAGTATTAAAACGCTAAATAGATAAGGGAACTGGAATTCTTTTAGCTTGTCAAATTGGTCCATTAAATCTGTGTGTGTTGTACCTGTAATTGCAAAGCTTCAATTATCATACACTTAGTGAAAGGAGTGATAAGGTTTTCTGGAGTGGAAAGTGATAAGAGATAAAAGTGAAAAGTTGCCTAATAATAACTTTTCCTAAAAGCTATCAACAGCAGACGTATACTTCTGATAAGAACCAGAAGCCAAGAACTTTAAATCCTCCTATCTCCAAGCAAACAAAATGAGGGAAAGTAGAAGCTGGGAGGAAATGTCATCACCTTGTTTGTACAGGTGTTTTAGACTATATAAGACCCTCTAGTCTTCATGGTCTACTCCTATTATTCCCGGTAAGTTCTATATTGGTGTCCACGTAGCACTTGCAACAAGAGACTGTGGCCTTTGGAGAAGCTTAGCACTTAATGTTATCTAGGATAGAGTCATCTTCCATAAAACCACTAGAGAATGAAGGATCTAACTTAAGGTGACATTGTTCTTTCTTGCTGGGGGTTGTTTTTGACTGTAATCATCCCTGGGAGAGGGCCAGCTCATAGGGCTGGTTATAGTTTGTTTTGAAAATACTGTTGGCTTACACATTCTCTTGAAAGTCTTTGGGGTAAGATGGAAAGGAATGACCAAAATGCAGGTGTGAATTCAGGCACTGATAAAGACTGGAGTTTATGTAGAGGAAAAGGGTATTGGAGGTGCTTCTATTTCTGCCATAATTCACAATGGTAGAAGGTTGAATAAAGGTATATCCTGTCTTGATACCTTTCTGTGGTTCTGAATCTTTGAAGTGGGAGCTGGAGAGGTTTTCAGAAGGCCTGGAATCCATTTGTGAATGGGTATAAAGGTGAAAGATTGTGTGAGGGACTCATAATTTTGAGAAATACATAAAAGGAGGAGAAGGGTGGCCTTACAAGCAGGCAAGATAGAAAGGATTGTTGTCGTTAAGCAGAACTTACTTGACAGAAAAACAATACTGAACTGACTGTTATTTGTGAGAAGGGGGGGAGAAAGAGAGTCATTCTTTTCTGAGAACCCAAGAGGCTTTATCCATTTTAAAACCAATTCTGTGCAAAATAAAGGCAAGCGAGCATATGTATTCTAAATGGCACTTCAACCTCTCTCCAAAAAAAAGTCATCAGTGTTAAAATAGACGTCATTACTCTGTGGTGTTGCTTGCTTGCTTTCGTTTTCTGTTAGTGGATTGAAAATGACAAGCCTGACTTCTAATTGGTTTTAGAGATATTGTTTGCAAAGTTTTGCATATAAAGGGAAGGAAGCTGGATTTTTCTGCTTGTGTCAAAAGAGGAAAAAAGGGAGAAATGATACAGATAAAAGATAAGAAAAGGGTGATTATTTCTGCACTTAGAGTGGCTTTGGAAATTTGACTTTAAATGAAGGAATGTTTTCTTTTCAAAGGCTGAGATAATACAATAAAAAGGTTTTACCTTGGAGGAATCAAAATGTTTGCTCAAAGTGAGGGAAGACTGATGGTCAGATGGTTAAAATTACACTTATAATGACTTTTTAAGCTGAATTGTATCCACTCAACTAGTGTCAGTCATGCGTGATACTGGGGGTTTATAGGCAGTGGGATGGAGAAGGAAAGAGCTGTGGAAGAAGGAAGGAAAAATGTGCAGTCAGATTCTTGTATTTTTCAAGATGTAAAAAGGAACTAGTGTACCATTTCTCCAATTTTTGTTTTGCAGAACCTCATTCTGAAAGGGATTATTTTTTTGAAAACTTTTAAGTTTTGTATTAAGTGTTAAGAAGGACGGAGGAAGCAACGGTGGCCTAGTGCATAAAGTGTATTTGATGGCAATAAAAGCATCTACTTTGCACCAGTTACTGTAGGAAATGGATAAAGGAGAAAGAATAATTGGTGGAATTCACTCCAGAGTATCCATGTTTAAACTGGTAGTGACCATCCCCGCTGCAGTAGAGAATGTAAGCAGTTTGAGAGGAGGTTTTACAAACCAATCATCATTTAGTTGCTTCAGAGTGATTTTTTGATTGGTACATTGGAACAGTCATTTAGAAAGTAATCTGGCTTCATAATAGGACCACTTCAATAGCAGTGGTCCTAAAATTATAGATCAGCTGCCATAATATTTGTCTCCCTGTTCTTGTAAATATATACCAATTTTTCAGAGGATATTAGTAGCAGAACAGGTTAAGAATTATTAGATGGTGAAAACTGAAACCTTGAATTTAATTATATTTCCTTAAGTGGTGCGAAGATCTAGTCATGTTGTGATTTATACTTGACAAACTGCTAACATCATATCTGACAGGACAAAGGGGAAGGCAATTATTCAATTTTTAAAAATTTATGGTACCTTTTCTGTGTCTTGGATCATAGCAAATGATTCCTGGAACAATCTAGTATCAAATTAATAAATGAAGAATTGGGGCACTGACAGAAGGGGTGGGTGGTGACAGCTGGCTGAAGATTTTCATCTGTGTCGACATGATCTCAAAGAGCACACTTTCCCAGTGCCAAAGACTGTGTCCAGATCCACGTTACCCAAAAAGCAAATTGTTATTGGAGAAAGGTACAAGATCTAGCTGTTCCAATATTGTCTTGACAGGAAGCTTTCCACATGGAATAAGCTTGCTCAACTTCCACATGAACAGAAGCAACCAAGCAATATCCTTCTGTAAAGGGAAAGCAACAGCTTTCACTGTGGTTACACCCAGCAATGTGCTAGCACTTTTGGCTTATGCAAGTATATCTGCCAAAACAGCCCAAGGAATTTCTTACTAGCTATTGTAAAATAAGGTGTCTTGTTACTCCCTTCCTCATGGTGGGCCTCAATGCCTCAAACTTTTGAGCAATGTGATTTGCCTACATGAGTGACAGAGTGCCTGTGGTATAAAATGGGATGATGGAATCTACAAATGCTGGCTGCTCATCCACCTCTTTCATCTGCAGCAAGCAGTTTGATTATTGCTATGTTTATATGTTTGGAGATTCAGTGGGATAAAATATGAGAACTTTATTATAAAAATAAGAATACCTGAGAGGCTACAAGTATCACTGGGAACTTTTATTAGCTAACATTTATTAAGTGTGAATTAAAAACTAAGCACTGCATCAAACAAAGGTCTTCAGTGACATTTGCAACAAACACTTACACAGGATAAAATAATCTGTCTTGGCCAATTTTAAAATTGAAAAAAATCTTATGTTTAAATCCAGGCACTTTGTTTGCTATTTTTTGAACAGCACTTTTTTTTTTTCCCTTGGGAAGTGAAGGATGACTTCTGATCGCATAAAGGGGTTTCTTCAGGGAAATCAAACATTCTTGGAAGACTACAAAGTCCCTTCTGTGAACTGCAGCTGCAAAAGGAGAGCTTCAGACTACTGTGTCATGTTAAACGTTCACAGCAGGAAGAGAGCCAGGTACTTGAGCTGACATGATGGATTCCTCCTTCACCTGCTGCCTCTATCTCATTAAACTGCAGTGATTAAAGAGTTATCAAAATTTAATACTTCAAAATGACTGCACAAAAGCAACTTCTCCTTAGGAGAAGCTGTTTTTATAAACTGTCACCTACATACACAGAATGTCTCCCACAAATCTCTTCCTCTGTGCACCCCTCCTCCCCTACACATTCAGTCCTTAAATTTATGAGGAAGCGGTGAAACCTTTAGCCAGCAAGAACCACTCCTGAGAACAAATATGGGCTCTAAATTATTTGAGCCCATTGGGCATATTGGTTATTAAACCTCATCTGGTGCAAGAGGGCAGATGGATGTGCTGTGTCATTGCCAGCTATATTAATTGCATGCTAAAGATTTTCAATTTTTTAGGTAGAAATATGGATCGGAATTATAGCAGGATTATTCAGGTGACTCTGACAAGCTGTAGCTTGAGAGATGTATTGAAACAAATTAGGAGCAGCTTGGTTTCAAAGGGCATTGGAAGTTGTTGCCTTGCTGCTTTTTCCTTTCTCTGTTCTGTGCAGTCCGTGCACAGGTGAGATTAGTCCAACAGAACACAGACACTAGACTTTGGTGATAAACCAACTAATTCTTAGCATTTTTCCATCAGCAGATCTCAAAGAAGTAGATCTGTCTCCACCTTCATTACTCAAGAAGAAATGCTAAGAAGCCAAATGACTTCCCAAAGCCACCTGGAGGGAGGTGGCAGTGTTACCTATAGAGTCTGTTTATGTTGAATCCCAACACATTGTTTACTAAGTTATGCTGTTTCCCTATATATAACCCACTGACATGAAAGAGAATGGTGCCCGGCCCAAAGATCAGTACAGACCATGCCAGCAAGTGGCATTGCCCCTGAATGATATTGTTTGCTTGTGCCAATGAGGGCAGCTTGGAGCTCTCTCTGCATCAAGCTGCGGAAGCAAGGGAATGAAAAGTGCGGAGGAAAAATGCTTTGGAGCCTCCAATTCGTCAAGTCTGCCTGCAGGTGACATAATGTGTATTTTTTTTTTTTTTCTTGGATAGCAATAGATCCCATGAATTATGATATAGTGCCTGGCAAAATTCAGCTATACAACATGGGTACTGATAAAGCTGACAGTCAGTGCAGGATGGGGACCCTCAGTGCTGTTCCTTGTGCACTGTGGTCTTAGGCTGGATGCCTTCTGTGTTTAGGTGTGTAACACTTTCATTAACTAAGTTCCTGGTGGCAAATAATTAAAGTAAACTATGATGCTGGTCAGAGGTAGCAGTGGCTGGGGGATACCTGTGGGACGTATGTATCATATAAAAGCTGGTGATGTGGTATTTTTTTTGAACCTGGAGGAGATGGAAACCCTCCCCACCTTCATTACCATGTGTCAGCTGACATTAGAAAGTGCAAATGATAGCAGACACAAATGGTGGGAATGGAATTAATTCTATTTATCTCATACAAATAACACAGGTCTAAGCAGCTTGCACAAGTATTAATAAGCAGCAGAAGGCGAGAAACATTGGGGAAGCAGTAATTATATCTATAATAAAAGTATGAGAGAAGACAAGTTTATTTCCAGGCAAGCTGTACAATAGTTTTCATGATCTGCTGTCTCTCCATATCATGCAGTAGTTTTTCTTATTGATTGCACTTATTTATGGTGCAGGCTTAAGTGGCCATTAGGATAAGATGCCCATCCCCTGGAGCTCATAGTTGCAGGGCCATGGCTTTGCGTGGCACTGAACGTGCTCAGTCTCACATAGATACTTATACTCAGTCCACTTGCTACAACTGCAAAGATAAGGAATTTCATTTGTTTATGCACAGACACCTTTAACACTAGTCTAGAAGCATAAAGGGGTATTGAACATGAGTATAAATGACCTTACACAACATACTACACCAGTATGCAAGCTATTTTACCCTTGGAGAAACATAGCTAGAGACAGCTTGTGAAGTCCAGCGTTTTCTGCTGTAGTGTGAGTGAAAGATGATTACAAATGGCGGCTAAGATGGCCGCCAAGAGGTTTGTGTAGATAAAATGCTGGAATTGCTAAGTTAGTTGCCTGCTTGTGTTGTAATTTGTTTTACTCTGACCGAAACAGAGGATGCTGCTGTTAACTGGATGCCCCAACGATCTCAGAGCTGTTGACTGTGGGTATGAGAGTTGTAGCTATTCTGTGCAATAAGGAGCTGCACAGAAGCAGAAGTGATAATGATGGCATGAATATGCAAGTAGTTCTCAATGCCAGCATCATCATCGCAGATGTTCTCATGCATCTGGGGTCCATGCACAATTCATTCATTTTGCACATGTTCCCACTCAACCAGCTACTCTGAATATTTTCACCCAATGGGGGATGGCTGATTGTTCAGCCTTTATCATATTTTCCTCAAGTTTACTCTAGTAACATCTGTGTACAGTCATTATAGACCTGGCGCTTGTTCTGAGTCGGTACTAATTTTCTCTTTTGGTGACAGGCAATGCTCTCTTTTTCTATCGCGTTGAACACATAGACTAAAGCAACCAATGCTATCAGATACTGTCAGGCTACATTCATTCCACCTCAACTCTGAAGTGTTAACTCATCTTATCACTTCTATGATAATATGTGGAGAACTAGCAAAGATTTTATTCTACTAGGTGACCTAGGCTGTAATTTGGCTGGTGTTGCCCTCAAACTTTGTAGGCCAGTTGGATGTAATGCTACAGTGTCAGCATTTTCTTAGCTTTGAGACTGTGAGATGCTCCACCAATATACCTATCAGATTTTGCACCACTTCCTCCATTTCTAGCATATCAAAAAAAGATGAAAACAGTCTATTACTGAAATAATTACAGAACTCTTCTTCTGAAGGTCTGGTGGAGTTAATCCCATTTTGGGCAAGGAAGGCCTACAACCCTGCTTCCCTTTTTTGCGAGTTGATGGGTGTTATGTAGTTGTCCAAAAATTACCTGCTGCTTCTACCACACTGTGTGGAGAAGTGAGTGCAATAGCTGTCAGCTCAGCATGACCTTACCTGCCCCTGTTTGAGTTTTGAAGCACTTTCAATCATGTTACAGGAGGCTATGAAATCTTGCAGTTGAGAAGTCAGGTGCCAAACAAATTGTGATGTTTGTAGGCTCTGACAATGACCGTAAATACAAGATTTGTAGCATTCTCTCAGGTGCTTACTAAGGTACCTGTCTTCCTCTTGGGCAAAATAGAAATAGTTTAAATGAAGGATCTGAACAGCTTTGAGAATTCCCTATTCCTAGGAGCAGAATTGGGGTGAAGTTATTGAGTATATAATTCAGTTTAGTTATCAAAATATATTTGCAGTAGTTTGGCTGTTTGGAAGGGAGATTGTTCTTGACTTGCTTGTTAGTGGTGTGTGCTTTCCATGAGCAATAATTGAGATTAAACATTCTCCAGGGAAGTAAGTAATTTATTTTGTAGAAAACTGATATCTGTTGATATTTTAACATTGCTTACATTATTTATATGTAGATCTGCATCCATGAACTGGAAAATATAATCTTTTATTTCATAAGAAAAGTAATTTAATGTTAAAAATTTAATAAAATATTAATTACATATGAAAAGGCTTATGTAGCACACAACACGTACTGTATAATATTACAAATTGTTCATGCTGAATAAATTGCTTTGCAAAGGAAATGGGAATACATTAGCACAAATAGAAACAACGGAAAGTTGGCTGTTCTGTTTGGTAGATTGGCAGGTATGGTTAAGCAAGTTGCAGGTGTGGATTCATCTCCTGTACCTGAAGACAGCAAAGCAGGAGAGAAATTGGTGTATTGCAGCTATCTATCCTTGTTTCTAAAAAGGATCTTCTGGGTAAAAGCTTCCTGGCCGCAATGAGCTGTGTTACTGCAATACATAATTGTTTTATGGCTTTTTTCCCCTCTTCTCTTGGACTGTTTGAGAACCTGCAGTTGGGAAATTTTGGGCTTCCAAAATACAGTTTTCCAGTTCATCAGGACCCTAATGGTTCAAGCAACAATATAATTGGGCAAAGAGTTGGATTAAAGTTGTGACAATTAATTTAAGACTTGAATTCTTGTCAGGCAAAGGACAAGCTTGGCTGGTGTTGGGGAGAGTGGTTAAATGGTGTTGGGGAGAGCATTTTGTTTCATTGACAATACCAATATTTAGAGAACATTTAGCCACAGATTTCATTGCAAGCCATCGCACACAATTATCCCTGGATTGTACATTAATTTCTATGTTGAGTCTTGGCTTCACTTAATGTTTTATGTGCTGAACCAAATGACATCTGAAACAAGGACCTGGTTGCTTAGATGGATAATCTCCTGGTAGTAAATGCAATACATGTGAAAGTTGTTTGAATAATGTGCATGCTCTCTCAGGCAGAAAAACCTACCTGATTCTCATATGGTTAAGAAAAGTCATGCCTTTTAACTTTGCATTGCTTTTGGTCAAGATGATTTATTCTGAGGAAATACTCTTACCTCATGCACTCTACCCTTTGTGAAGCTTGTTCCATTACACGTTCATAGTCTCTTCTACAGGAATGGCAGTTCTCCTTCTAACGTGCTCTGTGGCTTTATAAATGGCAAGGTCACATCTTTGTAGGATTTGCGACAAAGATGAAAGTTCTCTCCAAGCCTCTTTTCTGAGAGCTAAATCTACCATAAAACCAGGGCTTTCAAGAATTTTTTAAGCTGAGAAACGTTGAGCACTCGGATAAAGATCATATGTCTTTTTAATTGCAGCAACTGCAAAAAGACGTATATATTTAATTCACAGATGCTGTGCATACATTTGGGACTTCCCCGCAACTCCCATCACTTTTCTGCAACCACTGTAATACTGAGCTAATTTGAGTAATTTTTCTTCTTCTTGTGTAAGCCACATGTTTCTGTGGGCTGGTTGTTGAGTGATTAATACCTAATACTGTGTATATTTCCTCTGAATATCTCAAGGCTGATGATTTTTGCAAAATCTTTGAGTGCTTCAGATTATCAACTGTCAGTTAAAGTTTGTACACATAAAGCAATTGTACAATGTATGGAATGAGACATGAATACTTGGGCTGTAGCTAACTACATTTTAATAACATCCTCACCAAGTGGTACAACAATATACATGTTCGTTATGTGTAGCTGTCATTGTGTGTCCATTCCTTATGTTTTCCATATCTTTCTAAGGGCCTTTATGTCAAAGACCCTCTTTGGCGCATGCAGTAATGCATATGTTTAAATTCACCATAGTGAAATGACTTTCCTAGTATTTCTTTGTACAGTTGGTGGTAAAATTTTAGTGCATTACTTAGTTATGATTCAGGGTGATTCCTGCTTAGTTATCTCTCAAAACTATCAATATATTCTATATACATTTCCTCCTTGTCTCTCTGAGCATGAAGGAACAGTGATGAATTCCGCTCCTAAAAATATGCTGTCATCTGGGAACACAAACAGAAAAAATAACATTAACTATTTAGAACATTATGAGTTTGAGGAGAGTGCGTTACATGTCACTAGCTGCCCACAAACTATGTTCAGGGCAGCTGTGGTGGAAACAGTATCTTTCCTTTAAAGCTGAAGTTCACCTTCTGTATGGCTACAGCAATACTGAGTCACTGCAGATGGAAACAGAAATTCCTTTATTTTAACATGTGTTCTCATGAACATATTAAATTAATATATACCTCCGAATCAAGATGTTCAGATATTTTCTCATAGGAATGCCACTGGGATTCTATGTACCTGTCATAACATTGATCCAGGCAGTCTGCTCCAATGGATTTGTTAAACAGGTTTTTACATCAGCACATAAAATCAGGAATTTATAGCTTGCCATAAGGCATACAAAGTGAGATCTCAACTCCCTGTGGTGCACAGCACATCACGCATCAGGAATGTCACTATTCCTTGTAGCATCTATTATTCCAACCTGCTGCTAAAATGCAATTCTAGGCTGTGCTTCATGTATTTCAGGAGCTAAGATAAGACAGGAAGATGGATAAATTGCTGTGGGCTGATGGCACAGAGGTGGTAAAGCCTATCATTCTCCAAAACTTCTTAAAATTTTATTTCTGAACATGACCCTTTCTAAAACCATTTTTGATAACTCTGATTGTTCAGATGCCCACAAACAGAACAAATTAAGTAGAAGTGAAAAGTCAAAGCACACTTAACGCATTAAAAATATCAAAGCTATGGCATTTAAAAAGCACAACAAATAAATGATTGATAATCAGTCTGAAATGAACTTCTATTTCATGCCAGCAAACTCTTCTGCAAGCTCCATTTGTATATACCACCTGATGTTAATTGCTGCTAGGAGTACTGCTTGGGCTCTCCTCCAGCGCGTCTTTGCTGAAGGGCCCGTTTCAGTTCTGAAGAGCAATTTTTGTCCCCTGCACAGCCAGCAGCAGTTACCTAGCAAGTCCTTGCAGGGTTTCAAAAGCTTCTGCCAAGACTTTACAGTTTCGTTTCATCTACTCAAGATCTCTAATCCTAGTTTTCTCAGTCACAATAGCAATTATCACCAAAGAGACACTGAGCATGGTTGTGCTTTAACTGCCATATAAAAATATCCAAACTTAACACCTTTAAAACTAATGACATGCTTCATAGCAGGTAGCGTTACACAAGCTTTCAACAGCCACTGCTCCAGGTAATTCATAGTCAAAGTTAACCTTTTGTTTTCTTAAAAGAGGTGGAGGATTTAGTGATGGTGATACTTTGCGGTTCACAGGCATAAAATCAGGTGCAGATTGTAATTACACGTGATCTGTGTTTCTCTATTAGTCAAGGCACCAAATCCCTCTTCACATGCCTCCAACGAGCCCTTGAGTTGACTCCTGCTTGCCGGATGAATTTCAGTCTTGTTTCATTTTCATTTCATGCACCGGTGTACAAATTTCCTATCAGCTTCTTGCCAGAGTAAAGCATGGGCCATGTTAGGGAACTGGATGTCAGAGTAGTGAAAAAATAAAATTGTTTTTCATTGGCTGAGTTTTTGGAATTGGTTGTGAACTGAAAAGCCTGTTATATCCTGGCCTCCATTTCATATGCTTCTCATGTAAATAGTGACCACAATCAAATAGTTGCCTGCTGGCTACTTGATACCTGTTATGAGGAGAAATAGTAGCACTTACTATGCTGTCAGTTGACAAGTCCTGTGCCTTTTACAGGTCACTGTCCTTGTTACCACTTATCCATAGAAGATGCCAGGGATGCCACCATATAGAGTATACTGTATATATTTATGCAATCAGACTTCCTGAGGAAACTGCTACTCAGTCTCTCTCCCATCACATCCCATCTCAAGCTTTCAATCTCAGTTCTTCAATGTGATCCAATGTGACTCCGGAATGGGAGAGTGGATAGCAGTAGGAATGCTGGTTGGGTGCTGGCTGAGCTTCATCTAGCCCTCTGCTTCTCATCCTTTTGGGCCATTCCAATAACAGAAATTTGTTTTCTTTCAAGATGCACACACCCTCCCTTTTATACTGGCAGCCCATATTCCAACCTAACTCAAGGAGGACAGACCTTGAATGGAGTGAGGGCTGGATTTTGTGCCATCTTCTTAAATGAGTGAGGGTCAGTGATTGCGACAGTTGACTTCCTTTAGCCAGTCAGGGCTTCTGTCCAAGCGTTAGCAGCCATCATGCTGAGCAGAGAGAGCAGGATCTGCCCACGCTCCAGACTGGGAATACATTTTCCTGCTATATTTAGATTTCCAGCTGCATTTGCTAAGAAGACACAAGAAATTGTAGCTTTGCCCTCTGAACTTTGGCTCTAACCTCCCACATTAATGGAGAACATGGATTAAAAAAAAAAATATCCATTTTTATTCACCATTACGTAACTTCTCTCTTCTGCTTATTTATTTTGACATTGATGAAAACTGAGGAGAGGCTACAGTATCACTGCTATTTTTTGGCTCAGTTTCAAGAGAAACCTAGTTGATTGAGGTTTCTGTGCTAAAGGCAGCTGGTCTGCCCTGCTCAGAGGGATTTCAAAATAGCCTGCCAGCCTTTGCATGGATCCATGCTCTGCTTCTTGGACTCCAAGGCTGTATTCCAATTACTCCTTCAGAAAGGCTCATGTAAGAATGAGGATAGGCATGCCATAAAGCCATTTTTTAGCTTGCTAGCTAAAACCAGCAGGTTTGATGCTGCTCTGCTGCTTTCTGGCTATGTGGCACAGAGTAGCTTACTCCACAAAATATCAAATGTTTCCTTAGCATAGCTAACAGGCTGTTTTGTACAAGGCAGGGCATGAAGAGGGCTAGGTTACAGCAGGAACACAGGAGAGAGGGAAGAGGACAAGGTTACCAGTTAGGTGGAATCCTATCAGCCTTACTTATCCCTATAGTGTTAGCTACAATGTATAGCCAGAATGCCCAAGGTCCATGGCTTTGAGGAACAACTAGTTACGCTATATGCTTCTGGTTACTGTTGGCTACTGCCAGCTGCATGCTACTAGCTTTTGCAGTGCAACTAACCCTTTTAAGGTTGAACTTTTTCAGTATTTATACTTTGAGATGGAGAAAGAGTATAGCTGTAGGACAGAACTGACATAATGGAAGATCAATCTGAACTTCACTGGGTAGCATCTAAGTGTCTGAGAGCTTACGAGGGACTGATGGCTTTCATGTGTCTAGTGAAGTTGCATAAAATCAAAGCTTTGTCCAAGATGCAATCCATTTGAGAAATGAGAATTCATTCACTTCTCAATCCATTGGAGCAGTCACTTCAATACTGTTTTCAGTAAATAGGCAGGAAGAAAGAAACAGAAACTCCGGGAAGTGATGTGCTGGCAGAGGCTGAGAGCCAACATTCCATACTTCATTGCGCAAAGTGCTGTTTGCAAAAGTTTGGTCCAAATAACTTTAATAGGTAGCCCTATGGGTAAAGGAGTTAATGAAGCCTGTTTATCCATGTATTTGCATCTATGGTTCATTGATCTGGAAGACTTTTTTTTTTTTTTTAAAAAATCTTTAAAGTTTGCATTGTGGCTGTACCCCTGATCAGACATCAGGGCCCACTTGGACCAAATTCTTCAGGTGCTTTAAATGGCACTGTCAAGGTTTCCTTCTCGTTGGAGGTAGGAGAAGCCTTAAGAGTCGATGATCCAGTGTCCAATAAAGTGCAGCCTTTTTCTCCGTGGATAATCTGTATAACCTCTCTGTTCTCTGTGTGCTTCCTCTTCTCATAAAGCTTGCAGGAATTTTCTATCTTTGAGACCTTTCCCCCATCAACTTTGATTGAAACTTGATGGACAGGCTTGAAAGCTGTTCAGTGGAAAAAAGACAAAGTCATACACCCACTCACATATCTTATTCTTTGATAAGATTCCAGGCTAAAATCTATAATCATAAAAGGGCCACCCTAAATTTTGCAAGTTATGCTTTGTCACAAGGGGGAAGAAGGGATAAATTTATTTGTTTATTCTCTGGATAATGTTTCAGACATCATTATTCTTGGAACCCTGTAGTTTGCCACATCAAGTGAAGCATCAGTTTCTAGACACCCTGCTGACCACACAAGGAAGAATGCCAAGTCCTTCCCAAACCCAGGACCTTCACGCAGCAAACAGATGTGCTGCCTGCAGTGCTGAACCACTGAGTATAAAGGTTGGATCAGTTTCTAGGAAATTAACATTATTTAGCCTTTAGCGGAGAAATCCCATCCCTGTTACTCTTTTATTATTTTTTCTAGTAGCCTCTGTTCCATTTGAATATATTCCCCAGTGTCACATCTAATTTTTATATCTGTATAGAATCCATTGCGGAGGATCAAACAGCAGAGGCTGAAAGAAGCAAACATATGAGCATGGGTGATACGGCAAAGTAGTGCAGTCTCCGTACTCGGTTGGTTATTGCTCTGAGCACAACAAAGAAAATCACTTTCAGAATACAATACAATGACTGTCTGAAGCCTATTCAAACCAATGCCGGACAAACCTCAGAAGGGCCTGTGGTTCTGTTTGGCTCAGATAAGCTTCAGAAAGCATCCAACTGTTTTGATGATTATCAGAAGCTCTTGCATCTGCCAGGCTGAGCTGGAAAACTCATAAGAAGCTCCCAGCTTTCTTACGAGATTTTTGCTCCTACCTGCTTTGAGCTAGATGTGCCTCTGGAAAGGCCTCAGCAGTAAAGATGAGTGGCACACTAGAAAGAACTAAAATGGACAGAAACATCTGGTCTCCAAGGAATGTGGCCAGTCATTTACTGCTTCCAGCTGGGAAGAGAAGATAGAAAAGTGTGTAGAATGGAAAAACAGCCATTGCCTTTTAGATCTCAGTAACAGTGATAAAACATCCTGGTTTGCAACATTCTGGTTGCAAGACTTTTCATCTTTTTGGGTCAGTTGTATATCTCATGCAAACCAGAGCAGAGTGTGATCTCCTCCTGCCATCTCTATAATTTTAGATGGAACAAAACACAGATCCTGGCTAGCATTCTTACAAAATACTATAATATAAACATATGGTGTTAATTTGATTGCTCTCTTTCTTCCCTTGACTCTGATCATCTTCATGAGATGCCTAGTCCCGTGCAGCTCACTTTTTGTGTTGGTCCTGCCTTTTTGCTATTTGCCACCGCTCTTTTCCCTGGTAGCATATAGAAGAATTGACAAGGTTGTAGAAGTCTAAGTGTTAGAAAGGAATGTCCTTTTAAGAAAGTATACAAAAATATCCTCATCTCATCATAGAGATTCTGAACTTCGTGCAGTATTTGTGGGAGTTGGACATACACGTATTCTCAAGACAGTGGGAGGGAGAAAGCATTCTCCAAAGAAAATGTAAACATGTGGAAGTAGTATTTATCTTTCAAATCTTTTCTGTTCACTGAATTCCAAAATAGTTCTTTCATTGCTTAAGCTTGTTATTAGGTTTCCCAGTGTATAAAAGTTAGATACTTAAGAAAAAAGGAAAACCGTGAGTTGTCCCTACTGTCTTTCACATTGTATCTCTGTGCTTTATGAAACAGTTCTGATGACTGGACTATCTTTATTTTTACATAGCACATTGTGTATAGGGTAATGTATTTTGTAGCTGTAAGGCTACCATGGTAACTCCTGGCCTTTGGCTGTACAACTTGGGTGTGAGGCCTATGCAAATGCCTCATGCTGCTCTCTCTGAAATTGATAACTGAACTCTCCTGGTGTTACAGGAGATGTTTCGGTGTTACAGTGTGAAACTGAAAGGCTTACCCGTATTTGGCCCACTCTGAATAGTAACAGACCTTTGTTTCCCATTTCTGAAAGATCCACAAGTGGTGAGAGTTTTCTTTTAAAACAGATGTATGTAAATAGGGAGCTTGGGATGCTGACATCCTGAAACCTTTGGAACAGCTTGCTTTCTTAAATGGTTTGAAAAAAAATTGCTGGGATCCATTAACATTAAAAACTTCATGCTAAAGCTCAAACGTTTTGCTTCAAAAAAAAAATATTAATCAACAGTTAACAGAGTATATTACATTTGCTAAAACTCCAGACAAGCCTAGATTTGAGAAGAGTTAATTATATGCAAGTATGAAACTGAGATGGTTTTGTATTTGAGTGTTTCTTTGGCCTTGCTTGTCAGGGACCTGATTCTAGAGGCATCTTTAGCTTTCAAATTATAAATTCTATTTCTTCTGGTATTATTCTTTCTAAATCTGAAGGCCCCTTGGCCACAGCTTCATCCTTTGTCTCCCACAAGACCCACTGATTAAGTCAGTGGGAATAGTCAGAGTTCAAACACAAAATGCCAGTTCTAGTTTAAAAAAGAGTGGCTTAAGTAGGAAGATTCCACAATGATGCTTTCCTGTCACTGTTTGAATGTATTTGGGGTACATGAATTTCAATATATTATTCTCTTTGGTGATCTGCAATAATATATTGCATGTTGAAAAGAAGCTTTTTTTAAAAAAAAAAAAAAAGTTACATGTTTGCTTCAGAGCTGTGGCTGAATTAATTCTTAATATTATCAGGGTTAAAGCATCGTCTTTATTTGAATGGCAAGGGAAAACCTCAGGGTTATTCTATTTAGATACAAAAAAATATTTCTAGCAATAGCATTCTCCAGTGGTTTCCATGTTATCTGTGTTACTTTAAGGAACTTTTGTGCAAAGGAGTATGTTACTATATTTCTAATTCTGTACTGCAGTAACTCCTGATGAAATTTTATTCCTTATTACTTCTGTTGTCTGCATTGCATTACCGGAAGAAGACAAACAGATCTGGTCTTCACTCTGTTATATCCTGGACAAACACAGGATAAGTGACTTGGAGATTTTGCAATCTAGAAGTGATAAGAAGAGGTAGATTAATCAAGAGGAAATCTGAGGTGAAGAATCATAACATTAACAGACACACACGTCTGAATAATAATTGCATTTTTAGCATTGCTAATGCTAAATCTGCCTTTTTTTCCTTTGTTTTTTAGCAGTTATAACAGGGATTTCTCTACAAGTCACAATGCCATCCTCAAAAATTCAGTTAGGGATTTTCTGCTAGCTCACTCACAAGGACTGTTTATTTTATTTTTAATTTTTAGCTCTGCAACACATCCTCTATCAACTCGGACTGAAATTAACTGCCAGAAATAAAAATTCTAATTTAGATTCTTAATTACCTGCCTTCAGGTATGCTCATGGATCATCAGAGGCTAAGGAAAATCTGTGATGATTGTGTAATAATTTTGGACTGGCAGTCCATTAAACAAATGTATTCAGCCACGGAGGTTTACTGAAGCAGTTACCTTGGGGACAGCTCCCCAAGCTGTCACATGTCTCTGTAACCTCAAAGGTACTTGAATTGTTGCAGATCTGTGGGCAAGAACAGCTATGTGCCTGCATAAGAATTTAGTCGAGGGGAGAATAGAGTCGTAATGCTTGAATGAAGTGCTTTTGTAGGTTTTGTTCTGTTAATGTAGAAGAGAGTCTTTTTCGTAACTAGCACATCACCCTGTTTAATTATATCCACCCCCTAACTAGTTCTGCGCATTCACAGGTCTGCTGATAGGTAGGTGAAGTTCTACGCTGCTGTCCCTCAAGGAAATCTATTTAATCAGCCTGTCGTTTGAGAGACGAATCCTGCTAATTTTGTCCATGCTGATGGCCTCCTTATCTTTAATGGGACAATTTCTTTTGATAATAACCTGGATTTTTTTTTTTGTTGTTTCACCAAGAGAAAGAGATAGCAACAGTTATTTAGACCTTATTCCATTTAGTTAACTACAGTAGTATAGTACATCACAGTTTCTCTTTGATTTTACTGACAAACTTCTGTTTTGATATATTTAATTTACATGGTAATTCTAGTAATTAATTTTTAGCAATCCAGCAAAACTGTTGAATCAAGAGGATCTTAAATCACTTTCTGCAAGCTGGCTGGTAATGCTAGTCACCTGGCAACAAGAACAAATAGTGTGAGAGAAAGCACTGCACTAGTGGTAGTGGCAGCTGAAGAAGGGACCTCTCTACAGAGTAGTGGATTCTCTTTTTATTTTTCCTAAGAATTAGTTAGATTCGGTGCATGATGTTGGATGAAGGGTTTATGTATATTTTATGTTTTTTCAGATTTGGAAAAATATTTAATTGAGATACTGATTTTTTCCTTTGCTTTATCAAAACAAACGTTATTTTTTTTCTCTCTAATGAGTGGACTCATTAGCCAGCATATCTCTGCTTCTACACTGTATGGTCTGTGCTGGGTCAAATAAGAGTATCTGAAAAGTAAAAATGTGGGGTGAAGGTTTGCTTTGTTGAGAAATTAAATGAAGCTACAGTGAGGTGGGTTACTCTGTTTCCTTGTATCTTATATGCCCTGCAAGTGCAAAGTTGTATGGGATAGTCAGTGAGGAAGGTGTTCCTGTTTCATAATTGCTGTATGGCTCTTCATGAAACTGGAATAGGCTACACAGGATTTTTGCACTGATTTAGTGAAGTACCTTTTGAAACAAGACAGCTGATTAAACCATGTCAGCTTAAGTGAGAGTGCATAATGAGGGTCTAAGGTTTAGGATGTACTATTAGATGGTGATTAAATATAATCCAGCCTTGTAGCCCAAACAGGAGTGGTGTAGCACTGATTTTGTCCCAGTCTCCTCAGAAACTTGGCATCCAGTGTGCCAAGATGGTAGCCCATCACACTGAACAGCACTGTCTGCTTTTGCTGTGACTCAGCTGTGAGATAACTACACCATGTCTGCCTGAATTGTTGTCCGTGTGGGTGAGATGAGTTTGGCATGGAAGAAGAGCACAGTGAAGTTGTGTGTTCCGCAGTGCTTATACTTCTCTTTGTTCAGCTCTTGCCTTTTTAAAAACTCTCTAGGATGGGAATTAGTGTACTGGGGAGTTGTTTATGATGAGGGTTCCTGACCTTGCTGCAATACAGTAATTGTATAGAATAATATTTTACTTGCAAATGCTTCCCCATTGAATTACTTGGCTAAGTTTAAATTAAGCCACTGTTCAACGTGAATGAGGATGACAGAATTTAACCATCAGAGAATAAAAAAAAAATCTACCACAATTTAAATTGTACTCCCTACCACTTCACCAGTTTTCTGCAGGAAAATGAGCTTCCCTTGTTGCCAAGAATAGCTCTCTCTGAGATATTCCAGCCGAAGCACGTAATGTATGAGTCAGCCTGAGTTTGCCTTTGAACCAAAAGGTTCATTAAAGTCTAAAAACTGGTGCTGAGTTTCAAACAAAACCCAAGTGATGAAACAGGGCAAAACTGTTCAGTTTTGATGAGTTCTGCTTTGAATTTTGGGTGCATCTATAGAGCTTTGGATGTGGGAAACCAGGCAAAGACAAAGATTACCGGATGCATATGAATCTTTTCTTTAAGCTTCCCTTAGAGAAATAATCTTAAGGAAACATCACCTAATTTAAAAATTTATCCAAAGGCCGTTGGAGTTTTTTTTCTGTTGACTTCAGCAGACTGAAATGTCTGAGTGTCACAGTTTAATCTGAAAATATGTTTCAGTGAAGCAAGCCATGTTTGCTAATACATGCCAAGTAGCTTTTTACCTTGTTAATATAATGAAATATTCAATTTGAACAATAGTTTAGTTTAATTGAGCAGTTATCTGATAATCTGCACATGCTTAATGGGGTAAATGTGTAAGGCAGGTGCAAAAAAAAACATTCAGTAAATTAAACTAATACAACATTGAATGAACTAATGAGGTGCTGTGGGAGTTGCATTTCAATTAAAAATCTATGAGGATATAAGCAACTCATGAAAGTTGTTTGTTAGTTTTGCCTGCTTTCAACGGAAGGGAGAACTGGTCAAAGGCTCCTTAAACACATGACTGAACTGGAAATGAAAGCTGAAAGTATGTTTTAATGAAGATATAACAGTTTCTCTTCCAACTGCATTTGGCAGTCCTGCTTCTTAACAACCTGCCTGTCCTCATGTTCCACATAGAGCAGCTTGGATTTTCTCATAACACTTTATGAAAAGGCCAACTGTAGAGAAGGACCAACATACGTCTCAATTCCTACAGGCACAGTAGAGACAAGCTGTGTGTCTGAGAAAACCATTAGGTTTATAGACTTTAAGAATGAGTAACTCCTGATATGCTTGCAATAAGCTAAGGGGATTGATCTTTAATGGTTTTCCGGATATGTTGAGAGTTATTCAGCAATTTGAAACTCCAGAGGCTGCAGCTGAAGCGGCCAAGAGCAGATTTGATTGTCAGCCTTGCACAGGTCCAACGAGGATATAGATCATTTGTGAGTAGTGTGTTACAAATGGGTTATCTGAGGAGAAGCAAAGCAATAGGGAGGAGATGTACCAAAGGGAGTGCCATCGACAGGACTCCTGTGAGTGTGAACAAAGTTTTTTAATGTTTTTGAGACTCTTTCCTGTTAATTTAATGAAGATTAAACCACACATGATCTCTCTTTCGTGATGGTCTAACAATGCTTTAATGAATTGTAATTGCACTTCTTGAATTGTGATTACAATAACATTAGCTTATCACCAATATCTATCTCTTTTTCCATCTTTCACAGGAACAGCCAAGGTGAGGCAGAATTTATCTTGGGCTTTCTGTTCTCCTCATTTTGTAAAATGGGGAAAAATTCAGTTTGGTTAAAATTTGTGATGTGCCCCTTTCACATATGGAAGGCTTTACTGAGAGAGAGGGATGGCCTAGCAGGCTATTAGAACTCAGATTACTGATTTTGTTTGCTCTAGTGTTTTGGTGCGGAACAGATCCCCAAATAGTAGTAAAATGATATTCAGGTCTTATCATGTTGGTGTGCCTTCACTTATCAACCTGTAAGTTTCAGTTACAGGTGGGTCCCCCCCCAAAAAGTAGAATTATGCTTTTACAGGGGACCTGATGATGGGCTTTCCACAAAAAAAGTTACAAATAGTCTTCTAAACCCTCAAAGTGGTAGGCACATCATTCTATACTAGAGTAATTAACAATCAAGGCCTTAATGAGTTTGGAATTTGCTGTTATTTTGTTAACCTGGGTGCTTATAAATGTCAGTTGACATAGGATCATTCTTGACAGGTGGACCTGTAATTTAGCATATCTCTTTCCTTTTCTTATTATAAAAATAATGCTTTATTCCAGGAGGAAATTGTCATACTCAATGTGTCAAAATATTTGGAAAGTTGCCCAGACCATGAGTTAACCAAACATCATACGATAGTTTTAATGTAAATTACATTAGTTTCTATAAATTACACAGTGGTTGTATTTCCCATGTCTCTCCTGGTTTATCCCAAGGAGCAGGTCAGCATGAAGACTATTTTTAGATAATGCAGTAGAAAAGCTATACAGAGATATGAAAAGCCTGTGCTTTTGAAAAGGATCAGACTTTGGGCTGCAAATGGTTCTCATCCCATGTTCTACATGAGCCTATCTCCAAACTCTTTGAAATTAAAGGAAAAACTTCTGCTGACATTGGTGGCTATTGAATCCATATAACTTTCTGAAAATACCTCGAACCCCTACATTTTTGAAATCCATGGCAAAATTCCCGAAGTTTGATACAAAATACAAGTTTGATACAAATTCAAGAATGAATAAGAAGTTCACGTGGCTGTCAGCGTCTCATGGCATATGCTGTTCTGTTTACAGATTCAGTGTTGCATTACATTGTAGCCCTTTGTTATTTTTACAAGTGCAGCTATTTCTCTCAGTAGTTTTTTTAATGTCAGCTGGGGGTTTGCATTGTTATGCTTAGAATCAACATTTAGTCTTTCTTAATATGTTACATGACAAAAATAGAGCTTAAAATATCCATCAGTTTTGGCATTGTCATTGTAGCTAAGTATTTGAGAGATACCTGAAAGTAGTCTATGAAAATAGATATTTCAGAGGAAGCATAATTCTCTTTGATGAAGAGCTTATTTTAAAGCAAAGACGTTATCTGTATTACAACCTGGTATGCTTTGGAGTTTTGCATAATTTCTAGCAATCTCGGTGTCTGAATTCTTCTCTATTACGTATTCTGCTGGTTAATTTATGAAGTGTGAGGAATAAAGCTGGTTAAAAATAAATTTACTTTGGTGAACTTAATCTTTTTCCACAATACGTGCTGTAATTAACATATTAATCTGTAACAAATGCTAAAAGTTTCTTCCTAATCGCTTTGCCATACATTTAATTTGACATTTCAGTCATATTTCACTGGCTTGCCCTATGAGCATAAAGCGATAAAAAAATTCACTGAAATCGGACATATTCATACTAAGAATCTGATTTTTGTATAAGATTAATTTGATTTTTGTGAAAAGACTCCATAGTTGGGAAGAACGTGACTTACATGAACAAAAATACCATTTGCTAAATGCCAAGAGGAGGGAATAGAATAAGAACTTGGAAATGATTATGTAACATTGTAGATACACTCCCAGCTATCTCAGTGTAAGTTAAGTGAAAAGCATTACAGAGACACATTAAGTTGCGTCTTTATGGGGAATAAAAAGCTTACAAATCACAAAACCTGCTACTGTCTGGAAATGAATGTATAAATATGCTGGCATCATACTGTGTTGTGGGTCAAATTCCTGTCTTAGCACAGCAGCTCTGCTCAGTTTAACTTTTAGAATAGTTTGAAGAACTTTAATAAGATTGAGCGATTTGTTTTGTTACAATGGCAGAAATATTTGGGAATTTAGTTTCCCCTTTCAGTGTTGGGAATTAAATGCAAGAGCACTGAGCTTAATCTGAAAGAGTTATAGAAGCAAGGTGATTACAAAAATGCCTCATTTAGTTTCATCAGCGTTGTGTTGTATCAGCTCTTCTCTCTAGCAACTGAGAGCATTCTGGTAGGCAAATTATTACAGTTATTTTATTGTTTGTATTGCAGTAGCAACTTAATGTGTTAGTCCTGGACAGTGTTCCGCAGTTATAGACACAGCAACATAAAATCATACGTTGGGCCCTGCCTCAAGTTGTTTATAATCTACAATAAAACAACAGTATGAAACCTTATGACAGAGTATTGTGGTGGTACTTATGGCATAACATTCAACATGGTATACCTAACTAAGCAACCCAATTAATCTATTTATTAATTTTGAATCAATTACCGCAAAGCCTCTGTAACAGATGCTCTAATTATCACAGAAGGGAAAACCTTTTTTGCTGGGATTACAGGAAAAGTGTTTCATTAAATAGGAGTAGGAAGAGGTCAAGATTCCAGATCATGTCAGAGCATTGACCTGAGAAGTGAAAACTACAGCACAGTATGAATTTGTTCTGTTTGTGGCCGCCTCTGTCATCTTTTCCTGAATTTCTCCTGCTGACTCAACTTCTCCTCATGGTGTATTTGTGTGTTTTAATTTTCCTTCCAAAATGAAGGCATTTGCATTTGTCTTTTTAACAAATTTGATAAACTTTTGAGTATTTTTGTATTTTATTAGCTCACTAATAGCCTTTTTTCCTAAGTGCTTATTAGATACCTGTCTAATTTTGCATCATTTTTACAGTTTATGCCCGGACAAACCCTCTATGGCCCACTTAACATATGACAGCTCTTAGAGAAGGTTTATTCAGCTAATGTCCTCCTTCCCTCCAGTAACTGAATGCTGGATGGGAAAATGCACATGGGCTGTCCATGGCCCTCCAGAGGAGTTGAGGACTCTATGTATTCCCCTAAAGCACTCTTCCCTGAGGAGCTCTGCTTGTGGGCACCTGGTGAAGATTATCCTGATGAAGGTGGCACCTGGATGACAGACACAGTGGCATGTCCAGGTGCACATCAAGCAGTATCTGCAGCATAAACCCTTCAACAACAGCTTCAATAATCTATGCTGCTGTGTAGGAATTATTGATCAGAAACCTTACTAAATTTAAGATGCATGACATCTACTGCTCTATCCATTAGGCAAGTTACCTTGCCAGAGATGGAAATCAGGGAAGTTTGACATGATAAATTCTTGAAAAACATCAGCTGTTTCTTGTCACTTATTTATTCCCCAGGCACTGACAAATTAATTCTCTAATAATTTGTTCTAGTATTTTTCTGGGCACTGAAGTTAAACTAGCTCATCTCCAGTTGTCTGTATCTTCCTTTTCACCTCTTTGTGAAGTTCGGTATGATATTTGCCCTTCTTATTCTTCTGGGGCCTCCCCTCTTCTTTGAAAGCGAGCCTGAGTATGGGAACTGAGTTAATCATCCCATTTTGGCTTAGAGTTACTGCTGTGGCATGACTGGCGTTTGATTCAGCACTTCTCTGATATTAGCATTTGAGAGCATACAGAAGAAACTGCTTGCTCTCTTTTCCTAGTTAGTATTCAAGGAATGACTGGAGCAGAATAGACAGAGATGTCCAGGCTTAGCAGGATTATAATTAAAAGAGAACAAAGAAACTGAGAACAAAGGTGAAAAATAAAAGGGAGGGATGAGAAAGGAAAAAAAAGACCTAAAGTGTCAAAGAGTAATAAGAAGTGGATCTCTTGATTTCAATCGCGGATATGTTTTTAGGTCATTTTTGGCTTAAAGTCTTACTGTCTCTCCCTCTTTTTTTGTCTTAAACAGAAAAAGGAAGTTTTACTGTGTGAAGTTGCTAAAAAATACTAACATTGGGATTTCCTTCTGCCGAGGCATCAAGGTATGTTGCATATGCCTGTATATATGTATATTTTATAAATAAATAAAAATAAGTATATATACACTCACCAGAATATATAGTTGCTTATGATACTGCTAAGCCTTCAACCTACATAGAAATACATTTTAGTTGGGATACTGACTGTAGCTCATGGCAGTGACTGCACGTGAGATTACACTGTTCCTGAGTTGCAGTTTAGTTGCTGAAAGAAAAATTCATTACAGCTTAGCACTGGACAGCTTGTACAACCCTTCTTTGGCAGTATGTTGTTACAAATCTCCTCTAATATTCTGGCTGGAAGATGGCTGCCAATGTACTCGGCATCAGACCAGAGACCAGAAAAAGCTAGGGTTTAAGTTCTCATTTCTTATGTAATGTAACACTCTGTGATAAGTGATTTGGCTCTCTGTGCTTCAGAGGAAGAAAATTATCCTGTAACTGGTGTATTTGTAACCCAAATACATTCTAGTGAATTCACCACTGAAATTTTGCTTGGTTCTTACACTAGGAACACTAAACTGCTGATCTGGAACGGGCTTTGTTTCGATTTTTCTTTTTTGTTTAATGACCCATTTTCTAGTCAAGGTGAAGTAAATAGCCGCTTTCCGTTTTTCAACCTGTTTCATGCAGGTACAGTAAGACAGACTCATTCTTCTAAAACATAAATGGTTTTTTTAAATAGTTGTTAAGAATTCTAAGACCTTTGCTATTCTCCTTTTCACTCACAGAACACTGCATTTATCAGTTAAACACTACTTGCTCGCTATGGTTTATAGGGAAAGCTGTATATCTTCAAAAATCCCTGTAAAAAAAGAAGGGGATAACCTTCAAAAGGATGGTGGAAGAGGAGAGTAATGTGTATAAGTTATCCACTTACTCTATTACCTGTGGTTTCCGGTTGACTTTTTTTGTTTGAATGCAGCAGGGGTTAATTTAGTTATACCAGGTGTTTCTGTTCTTATACTCAATGCATACAGTTTTACTGTAAGCAGCATAGAGGACCATCTAAGAACATCCTCCTAGGTTTACTTTTGAAATATGCATCATACATCTAACAGGAGATGCTCAAACAGCTTTGGAGACCTGCGTTGCCTGAGCTCTGCTCTTGGGTTTGCATGGTGCTTCTGGCTTATTTTCAGAGACATTTTTACCATGCTAATAACATGCCCTTTTGTGGTTTGGAGGGATGAACCCCACTGAAAGATCAGGATTGGTTATAGTGAGTTTTTAGGAAGGGTGGCTAATCTGAGATGAGCACAGGAAGGAAAGGTGTCTGCCAAAAGTCTGTGTGTTCAGGAATAAGTGATCAGTTGGGTTGAGTAGGGCACCAGGCAGAGTTGAATGCAGGTCACAAATCACAGAAGTGAAGCCTCAAACAGCAGCCTCCCACTGGGGATTTGTGCTAGAGTTTACAAGAAGGACTGTTCCTTTCTAGGTAGAGTAGGGCTGTAAAGTTGAAAACGCAAAGGTGGACATGTGTCACCTGGCCAGACAAAAGGGAGAGGTTGGAGGTGCTGCTGGGCTGAACCAGAGGAGAAGGATGTCTTGTCCAAGCTGTGTACTGCCTGCACAGCCATGCAGTGAGTGACCCTTCCCCAGTGGGGGGTTCCACTGTCCAGGGCAGGGCAACATTTGTGGCCTGAGCAGTGTGCTTGCTTGGGGTCCCTCTGCTTCTTGGGGTCCTGGAAAGAGCAATTGTTTTCCACTCAACTTTCCTGAACCACATGCATCTCTGCATGCTCCTGTCATGCATCCTTTATTACTAAACTGAAGAACCTACCTTATTCAACCAGTGTCAGTACAAAACAAGGCATGGAACCAACCTGCAAATCAAAAAGGAGAAGATGAAGGATTGATGACAGAATGTCACACTATGGGCACAGATATGAGTTATGAGATTATGGCTGTAAAGACAAAAATGCCTGAAGGAATGAGATCTGGTTATTAAATAATGGGGTAGTGCCAAAGATTTTCACGTAGCTGGAGCAACTCGTATCCTTGGGGGAAGTGCTATAGTGTCTCCTGGGTGGAGACAGAAAATGGATAAAAATTCTAATGTGATCTGCTTCATCAAAAAAAACCCAAAAGTAAAAAGTTACATGTTACACAGAAATATTGTGAAAACTGGGTATCGTTGAAGGGACTGAGGGGAGGCATATCATTATGTAACTCCTGGGAGGGAAAAAACAAAACCCCATTATCTCATTGGATGTGTTCAACAGCTGCTAAAATATGCACCAGATGATCAGGAATGAGTATATTATAGTATTGCATATGCTTTCAGATGCTGGTTATAGACTAGAGAATTTATGAAAAGGCTGCTCTATTATCAACAAAAAGAAGCTATGATAAAAAAGGCCAGAAAACTGAGTGGATAAGCTTTTAAGGAAATTAGGTGCAAATTTATCAGCATATCTGTGTAATGAGTTTGGAATGAGGGGAGAATAAAATAAAGTAACCGAAATCTGGAGCAGGGGGAGGATTTGCCAGCGTCAAGACATGGTCTGCCCTTTTACACGGTTACGCTCTGCACAGTACCTGTGTCACTAGGCAACATTATCGTGGGGCTTCGGGCAAGTTAATTCTCATCACCCTCTTAATTCTCATCTCAAAGACATTGCAGAAAGCCTTCAGGCTATTTGTGAGAGCATTTTTACTTTATTAGGAACCTGAACCAGGGGTGGCAGGATTCTCTGAAGTAGTGAATTTCGATATGAGGAATGAGGATGCTCCACAGGGATTGCTAAAAAGCAACTCTAAAGTGGAATCAACAGTTTTAAAAAAACACCCCTCTTTCTAACTATACCAAACTAAAGGATGCTGGACAAATGAAAAGCCAACATGTCACTGTAAAAATCAGAGTTCTGAAGGCAGAGGAGGATGAAATGAACAAAGTAATTTTGCAGGTGCTAGAGTGTTCATGTGTGGTCTTTGAAGGATATTTTTTTTTTAACGCTGAGTAACATAAATCTAGTTCTTTGTTATCTCTTTGATGCATCTGGAGAGCATACGTATGGAACTCAACAATTTGTCACATGTGTATTTATATTAAAGTAGGCCACAGGTTTGCAGGTTACTTAATGTAATAGAAGAAAGTGAAAATACAGCTAGTACAGAATTTTATAACAGAGACTTACATCAACAAGGAGTATAGTTACTAGTAGAAAATAGGAAATGTATGGCACTTATAGGTGAAGACAAGTAAGTACCCAAAGTAATTTGAAAAAATACTGATGTGAGAACTGTAATACCTAATATACTTTTCTCAGATAAAGGTCTTAAATGTGAAAAACTGATGTCTTTGGGGCAAATTCTTATCTAACGTAAATTGCTATACCTCCAGTGTTTCAGAAGTATGACATTCTCTATCAGCTAAAGAATCTCTCTAAAATTGTACTGAAAGTAGCATCTGAAAAGAAAAATAAGACATCCTGGTATTTAAACACACCCAAATCAAAGAACTGTTATGATCAAATATTTAAAAATTTAAACTTGCTGCCAACGTGTAGCTCATTAAAACAGTGATTAAAAAACTGTTTCATTAACACTGTTGCAGGACCTGAAATTTTATTGGATTTCAAATTTCCTAATTTTGCACAAATGTTTTACCACTTTAAGCAAACACTATTATTAAATTGCATTAAAATTAAAAAACCCACCTTAATTACCCATTTTTCCCCATATAAATAAAATTATAATCAATGCTATCTGTGACCAAAAATGTACACATATACTCATGCATAAGCCCCAGTGTCACTGTACTATATTTTGCAATGTTAAAAATCTGGCAAAAGTTTCTGGCAGCATTGCAAAACTATCAAAATTATTGCCATTTCCAAAAAGCATTCATTTTCAAGGAAAAGCCGTTTATCATAGAAAACACATTGTATAACAAAGTTACAATCTCTAATTAATACAGGAGATTTTCACTGTGCATTGAATCCCAAATTTGGAATTATCAGAGAGAAAGGTAATTAAGGATAAAGCTGCTGGAGATAAGTAACTCTTCAGCCATCTTCTGGGTGACATATGAAAGCGTCTAAACGCTACTGTGAGCAATTAATCTTCTATAACTCACACAATATGCAGATTAAGAACAGATCTAATACTGAGCTACACAACACATGCTGAAGTTTTGAATCTGTACATACAGTCAGCATCACATTTCTAGTTTTCCCTTAGTGGGTCTTCCATAAAAGGTTGGTTCTGGAGATGAGAAAAATAATATATGCTGTTAAATTGTTTATTAGCACAAGAACTTTACATAGTGGAAGAAATGATTGTTTATTGAAACAAGACCTTCAAGGGACTCTTTAATTATAAAACAGCTTGATATTTTAAAGAAAATGACACAGACAACAGAAAGAACAATTTACTGTGGGTAGCAGGTTGAGTATAGCTTGGGGCCTATTAATCAGTCATGCATAACAAGTATCCTGTAAAGAAATTGGAATAAACATACAGAAAATACTGCTTTTGCAAGAGGATTCAAAGAATAAGGGTAATCTTGCCCAAACACAAGACATTGGGCTACTCTTTGACAAAAGGGCAGTAAAATCTAGTGATTTTTTCTTTTAACAAAGGAGACAGAACAGTGAGGAGGTATGATGACAAGCATGTTATTGGACAGATGAGATTAGTTTAGGTAACTGACATGAGGGCTTTCAAGATATTCGAGGAATTCAAGAGCTTACAAATATTTCAGACATTTTTCAATTTAGATTTACAGCATTGATGTTGGTTTGTTTCGTCCCTTGAATTGTAGCTTAGCTATGATTATTTTGATACCGGGTATGTAATTGTGTCTAGTTTGGCTGTGATAATGCTTAGGTTTTCCTGCCCTTCTGTCTTCCCACTGGCTGAGTGGCAGGGCAGCAACTGAATTGTCATCTGGTTCGCTTGTGATTCCCAGGTAGGCAGATAATATTCTGATTAGTGTCATTAAGGGTATAGTGTTTGGTTGCCAACATTAACAGAAGAGGTTGGATGGTACATTGAAGTCTCTCCACAAAGTATATAGACAATGCTAATGAGATTTCCCATGTTGCAGCAGGTGGTAACGGATGCAGAGAGCAACGAGCAATGATTTAACATTTTGCAGTGGTAGCATGTATTTCTTCTGGAAATAATTTTGCTGTAGCCATCAATAAGCTGGGCAGCTAGTCTAATATAGTCAACAGTAAGAAACTGGCCACTCCAAAGGGCAGTTTGTCCTGTCCTAAAATAAATTAGATGCAGTGATTCACACTGCCTGCAAAGGAAGGCTAGATAATTAGCTCAGATTCAATTCTAGGGTTTTAGTCATCTGAAGTTCAGCTGGGCTGAATGCCTCTCAGATACTTTTCGGAAAGGGAACAGAGGCACAGGAAAGCTTCTAGCAACAGCTCTCTGTTGATTATCCACATTCACTGGAAAACAGTGCTAACATGTTGAGCAAGTTGTCAGATTCTGTGGCTTAAGTGTTTAAGTGCAGGCAGGTAAATGCTGAAAATACCATTTCTGCCTGCAATTACACATCCTTCAATAAATCAAAACAGACTAATGCACGCATCAACATGTGTAAACTGTGTAACTGCAGGGGATAGTAGCATGCATAGCATGCATGTGGCTAAAGGTTGAAATAAGTAAATATTCCTCTCGGTCCCTCCATATACAATGGTTGGTCCTTTTTCAAGGCCTTACAGAATTCTGGAGGTGGAGAAGAGACTACTTGCAGTGCTTCTTACCCTCTGTCAGGCTAGAATTTTAGCCACTCTGTTTGCAGCGTCTCCAAATTAGATGCATTTTACCTCATTAATCACTGGTAGGAAATACCACATTTTATTCACCCTGAACCCAGAGTCTGATCCCCATCATTAACTGCCATCTGCTACTTTGTGATAAAGTTATCCTCAGGCTTCCTCTATCTGAGTCAGGTAAGAATGTCAAAATGGCATTATTAAAATTGGAAAGACTGTTTTGTCATTAGCATGCCTAGAATAAGAGACTGTACATAAAATTAGGTGGGTTCAGCTGTTTGCAAGCTGCACATTGGTTTTGTTAGAGACTTGTAGTGACAGACACCCCTGACTTTCAGTCTTTTACAGACCTGCTGCTGAGGCCAAACCCCTGTACAGGACTGCCAGGGAAGGGGACGCTAGGCCTTGTAGTCTGAGACAGACAAAATGAACCAAAGAGGCTGGTAGCACTGTGCTGTGCATCCTGGTAGCCCATCATATACAGTGTTATCACTGGTGGCGACAGACCGTATGCCACATTGCTTTGTTTCAGCTCAGGGAATTTTCTTGACTCCACTTGCTTGCCTCAGTTGCAGAGCAGTTGGGTAGTTAAAGACTGGTAGCAAAAATAGAAGATGAGGTGGTTATTGCTTAATGATGGGTCTTGTTCACTAACCTTCATCCTTGCAGTTATTTGGACTGAAGCATCTCTCTTATGAGGAAAGGCTGAGAGACCTGGGTCTGTTTAGCCTGGAGAAGACTGAGAAGGGATCTTATCAATGCTCATCAATATCTAAAGGGCAGGTGTCAAGAAGATGAGGCCAGACTCTTTTCAGTGGTGCCCAGGGACGGGACAAGGGGCAACAGGCACAAACTGGAACACAGGAAATTCTGTCTGAACATGAGGAGGAACTTCTTTACTTTGAGAGTGACAAAGCATTGGAACAGGCTGCCCAGAGAGGTTGTGGAGTCTCCTTCTCTGGAGACATTAAAAATCCACCTGGACATGATCCTGTGCAACCTGCTCTGGATGAACCTGCTTTGGCAGGTGGTTGGACTAGATGATCTCCAGAGGTCCCTTCCAATCCCTACTGTGATTCTTTAATGTCTCCTGCTACTCCAAATATGTTCCACCTCTTTTTAATAAGCTTGTACAATCTCACCTAGAAGTAGTTAGGGTTTACGAGGCTTTTCTGAGCACCTCAGTGAAGAGAAATTTTATTTTGGTGTTTTTCAAATGTTCGTTTGTAACCATGTGCTGTCTTCTCATAGGAGTGCAATAGAGCTTGTCCCTGAAAGGCCTGAGTATGTCCACTGAGCATCTAAGGTCTCTCCTCAATTGTCTGAAGTCAGACCAACATATGTGGCAGGATTGGGACCCTGGGCAAGGTAAGTGAACACGTGAAGTCAGTCTACCCAGTGCTTTGAGGGTTTAGCATCGATGCTAATTGACTGTTGAACAAGACGATCTTTAAGGTCCCTTCCAACCTAGAAGATTCTGTGATTCTGCTCTCCTACAGATGTACCTCCTGAGAGTTAATGAAGATTAGATCTCATCTAGATATATAGCTTCAACATACTGAAACTTCCTTAATAAATTTTAGGATAGACTTTAGTGCGGAATTACAGTGTAGGTCTCTAGCCATTAAAAAATGAATTATTGTTACTGATGTAACTCAGGAGCAGAGCACCCAGACAGCAATGGCCTGAGCTAATTCCCCCAAAGATTAGTCTCTGTTCCTGAAAGATAAGTGCTCCAGCCTTGTTTCCTTATGTTGGATTTTTATATAGCACCTTGCGTAGCACTGCACCATTTTCATTTGCACATACTGTACAGGACTCTATCGACAATATCAGGGAAAGTATTATATCACATCTAATTTGGAAAGACTTGGTGAAGGTTATCTCTGCCTGAAGCAAAGATACTACTAGACTGAATATAAAGCTGTTAGAATAATTTCTAATGAATAATGTATTGAACACTTTTACTTCCCCTCCTCCTCTCTGTGTGCATGGATTGTTTAAATTTTTTTTTAATAGAAAAAAGGAACTATTTAATAATGAAACCAAAATAATGTTGAATACATAAGTTAGTTACAGGTGGCAGATCCAGAGATAGTCTTTAGTCTGGATAGATACTTTAAATACTCAAACTACTAGCTACTATTCTTTGCTGGTAAGTTTTGATTTGCAGGTCATTTATGAGTGAGCCGTTATAGGCATCTGGCATCCCAGTTTCAAGCTATTTTGACTTAATGTTCAATCACCTGTTGTCATTTTCCCTCCCCAAATGGCTAATGATGGTTCATAGGATTTCATGTTTGGTACCCACTACTTGTCAGCTTGAAGATGAAATTTAGTTTATACCAACAAGCTGAAGTACCCATTGCTCTGATAGCCATTCCCTTTTTAATATTTGTACTTTTTAAAGCTAATGGAAACAAAACATAAAATGGGGAAAAGGTGAACTTTAAGTGATATTTTTTTTTTTTTCAGAATATGACCCTTTGCTTATGATGATCTTTGTAACACTCAGCTACCTGTTTACAGGAAGATAAATATAAGAGGCTCAAAGAGAGAAAATGTATATGGAGAGTATTTGTTAAAGTACTCAAAAATGTGCTAGGTTGGCAGAAATTCAATGATATGTAGGAGTAGTCTGTAATGTACCTGTTTTCATGGTAAATTGTCGTTATGCTGTTTCACCGTCAATGATGATGTGGTCATCTGGGGCTCTGGTGTCCTGGTGAATGACAGCTGTGGATTGACTGTTCAGCCAAATATCTTTCATGCTTAGGTACAGGCTGATCTGGGTGGCATTAAACCTGTGAGGCAACACGTTCCCTTTCCAGAGTTCAGGTCTCTAGAACTTCTTTTTGAGGAAAAAATAATTAAAAAAAAAAAAAAAAAAAAAAGAAGAAGATACAGAGAGAGAAGAACTTTATCTGTGAAAAGGGAGAAGCTTATCTCTGCTCAGAATTTAGTCAAGCTTGTTCAGATGTAACAACCTCATTGATAGCAAGTTGCTGTCATTTTCTTGAGGAAAAACAGGAAGGAAACTGCCTTCAAAGATGTAGGTAAATATATTTTCATGATATCTTCCCATTTTAGTAGTCTCACCTGTGTTTCAGTGGCAGTTTCAGAGCAGTCTTTCTTCCTTTATGTTGTTCTCTTTTTTTAAAAAAGCAAATTTAAAATTGCTAATTGTACCTATATTTGGATGTATGTGGTATATTTCATAAAGATGAGATAGATTCAATTAACATAATATGCAGACAAAGCTCATAATGTTTGAGCCCCACACGCATGGGGGGTGCATGCTAAACCTTCTGGCATTTTTTTTAATAAACAGAAAGGAAAATAATTTGTGCAGGGCTGATACCAAAAGAGAAGGACTTAATGCACAATTTAATTGAACATTTGTTCTTAACTTTACTCGGGGACACTTGACATGAAAATTCTTACCATATTTGGCAGGAAGTCCCACTGATTTCACAGTCAAACCAGTTGCCTGTATCCAGAAGTAGATGGTTTAGGAAGGCGGTGGAAGATGATTGCATGTTGTACAATCTCCCAGGCTCTCAGGGGCAATTAGAAATGCAAACTTGTTACCTTGGCAACTGCAAAATTTGACAGGACTTGAAATCTCTGATCTCTTTGGATAAGGCAGCAGCATTTCTAAATTTTCTTCATTCACCTTACTATAGTTGTGATGAGAAATTGCATCAGAATAACCTCTGCTGAAAAGACGTCATATGATTATAGAGCTAATATAGAACAGCAATTGTGCAGAATAGAAGTTCCAAAATTTCACTCAATGAACCACTGGTGAACTGTCAAGTGCCAACTGGCTGCAATATGGTGGCTCACTCCCTGTGTTTCCAACTGTTACTATTTCACCAAAAGGCAGCTAAAGACATTATATGTTCTCCTAATAGCTCTGGAGAAAAATAAAATCAATGGCGAACATCTAAACTGCTAGTACCAAGCTTGTTCTCTACTAGGCTCTCTCTTCCCCATCCTCTATTTTGTTGTGGTCATGTACTCTCAATTTTGTTGAATTTGGAGCCTTGGCTGCACTTGACCACAATAAAGTAACCTTTGCATAGCTGCAAGGTTCAAAATTGAAAGTGGGAAATTCTGTGTTGGATGGAGCTGCATTCTCTCTGGAATTCTGGAATGTGAAGAAATAATTTAGTGGGATAAAAACACAGCAGGTACAAAACTATGCTTTTGCTAAGAAAACAGATGACAGGAACTAACTGCTAGTTAAACACAGAGAAATTAGGAGCAAAATAAAATTTTTTAACTGTAACACAAACCCTGTGCATAGGGAAGCTCTAGATTCCCTGACTTTTTGAACTGTTTAAGGAAAGACTGAATTTCCTTTTTTGTAGATGGTTGACATTAATTATTTGAGTCAATACAGGAGTGATATTATAGGTGTTTTCTTATAAAAATCTGACAAGATTAATTTATATTCAAAACCTTAGTTTGAAAATGTTCTTCACTCTCCCCCTGCTTAAAAAAAAATTAAAAAAATATTCCCAGTTAATAATCAACATCACCATAATATTTTTATACTGTTGATTGGCCTACTTTAGAGTGTTTTTTATAAATTTATGAGGCAGAAATGGAAGAGTTCACTGCAAAAAAATTGAATTGTTGACCTTTTTTTCATACCCCTGAGCTTGAAAAGGGCCTGTGTTCTCTTTGCTTCCTTGAAGTGTCTCCTGTACTGGGAAGCAGTTCCTTAAACTTCAGGTAACCTCTGACTATCCTGGGTGAGGTTTCAGAATTATCAGAATCATCCATCACCCCTTAGCTAGAGTCTATCTCAGATTGTTAATCTTGGTTTACCTTCCAATAACTATTAAAAACTCAGTCATAAAACTCTTATTCTCCTAATTAATGTTTTAGATTCTACTCATCCTCTTTTAACTTTCAGCAGATTTGGCGTGTGTGCCCAGCACTGGTTCATAGCCTTAGGAATAAATCCTTCTATGCAGGGAACTTCCCTATTGCCTAATTTTCTCACCCTTATTGGGATAGAATTGCCTCCAAACTCGGGTGCTAATTACGTCATTGGCTCTGTGATACAGCTGCTGACTTCACTTACTCTTCTTAATAACTAGCACTAACTAATGACTTGGCTGCTATTAAGCTCTGGCTGAT
>VXAK01008299.1:64058-164725 GCA_013399435.1 Arenaria interpres
CCACATGCCTGCAGCTATCTAAACCCCTGTAATCTTAAAACTAGATTATAATTTTATCTTCAGAAAGAAGCTTCATATAATGACATTTACTTTTCTTGCAGATGTCAGTGAAAGGGCTGAAGGATTTCATCCCAGCAGCATCATGGTTTCATTTACTCTTTAGAAAAAAATTATCTAGTAGCTTTTTTCAGAAGCACTAAGATTACTTGTATATAGATTTAGAGGTGGAAAATTCTGGTTTAGAGTTTGCAGTTTTTTGTCTTTTGGTTGTTTGGTTGTTTTGTTTTTTCCATTTCATTTGGGGTTCTGTGCTTTTAGTATGTCAGCTAATTAGTTTTTACGCAAATTAATCTTCAAGTGACACTAGGAGGTGGGAAGTTAATTCTCACTCATTCCTTGCTTCTTTATGACTATCTAATTATTCATGTATGTTGTAGGGGTTATGTTCTAGAAAGGCAACTCAGCATGGGGTTAAGCAGTGCCCCAACAGAGGAAGAAGGGTAAAAAATTTACATATTTGACAGGCATACAGCTGCTTTGAGATTGTCATTCTCCAATTTTCATTTCTGTCCTGTTGGTATTGTAAATTATTAATCAAACAATGATTACCTGTACAATCCTCTGAGCTTTGTTAATATGAACTAAGACACCTGTCATATGCTCAGGAGAAGTTATACTCTGAGCCAAATTTTCCCTTGCATTACGTTTATGCAACTTGCTTATGAATCAAGGAGTTGTCATGCAGGAGGAAGCATAATTTTGATGTGAATTAAAAAGGACAAGGAAAGAATTTTAATACAGGTTGGGATAAGGCCTCTTAAGAACAGAGGGAAAAAATTCTGGCTCGGGTGGTCATAAAGAATCTGTACGATGCAGAAAAAAGTGAAAAGAAAATTCTGCAGGCACCAGGGTTTAAAGGACAAAACAGAAAGTGGATAAAAATAATAAGGAAATAATTTAAATAAAAGTCTCAGGAAGAAAAAGGAGATACAGAAGTAGTTGTGGAAGAAATAAAGTAAATGAGGTAAAAATTTTGTAAAGTCTTACGAGAGTATGATTGAATTCCAGGGGTATCTAATACAGGAAGTAAACATTTGTGGAGGATAAGTGATGTCATCAAATCACAAAAAAAAAGGAAGGTGGACACAGCTGCAATGTCTGAAGGCTCTCTGAAAAGAAGGAAGATGAAGCCAGAGAGGTAGGATTGGGAAAGGTTTGCATTGTTTTATCTTTTTAATTTGCAGTTGCTAGAGTTGTATTTGATCTTCAGGTAGTAGAGATGGGCAGATGTGTTTGGTGACTAACAGAAATAAGGCCCCCAACAACTCAGGTTCAATATTTGCAGTCAGAATGAGGAGGGAAGAAATGCCTCGATATAAAATAACCTCTCCCCAAAAGGTAAATGTAAAATAACCTTACTAATCTGGACCAAAATCTGACATGTATGTGGTTTCTTTCAACTTTTCCTGTCAAACTGTCAAAAGACAAATTTTTTACTTTTCTAAAACCAACATGTATTGTTTTAATTTTGTCCCAATTCAAGCTTAGAGCTCTTCAGGACTTAAAGAGCAAATGTAAAAAATGTTTTTCCCCTCCTCTTCTTCCCTTTTGACCTTTTTGGAGAAGAAGAGAAGACTGGCCAGTGTTGAGACACCAAAGCGATGAGATGTGTAAGAAAGAGACACCAAGGTTAGGAAAAAGGGATCTCAAACTCAAACCCCAGCTTTTATCTGAATGCAAACCAAAGCAGAGCAATGTTTGAAACAGAGAAAACTCAGCAAGACAGATTAAAATGACAGATCACCTTTCTGCTCTTTTCATGCAGGACCCTAAAGATCTTTCCCATTCCAACAAATTTCAGTTCATTTCTTGTTGCAGCAAGTTCTACTTTAAGACCCTCTGGGACATGGAACTTTCTTCTTTCCATCACCTCTAAAGCTTGACATTGCAGCTGCTCCTTACCAAGACCAACAGACTTGTGTTGCAGGTTTCTTGTTCCCTGCCTGTTTTTCCCATCTTATAGTCCAGAATCCCCTCTCACCCTCATTTTACACCACTATAAAACAAACACATGGAATACTTTGCGGAAAAAAAAAGAAAAAGGACAACATTAATGAAACTTTCCGTTATTGCATGGTCAAAAAGCCAGTGTTCATTAAACAATTCATACTGTGATAGCTTTGAAGCTGGTTTTAACTGTAAAGGTACTGAAAAATGGTCATGTACTGACCACTCTAAAGAAGCAGATGAGTGTGCCCATCTCAGTTTCAGGTAAACAAAGGATGAAGGCATTAATAACATATTTGGGTGTTGGTTCGGAGAACAGAGAAGACAACTGGATTTTCAGGGGTGACAGAATAAAAGCTGAGGATCCCGTTAGAGGAAGTAGTATTAACTAAAATAGGTAAAGAGGGAATTAGCCTTCAAACTTGTCAATAGTTCTAAGGACTGTAGATAAGACTACAAAAACACAACAAAGAGTATGAGCTTTTTCTTTGTCGTTTCATTATGATCCATCTCAGGCAGAATTTATTTTTCAAATGGTGTGTATCCAGCCAATTTCACTACCTCCTCCTCCTCTTGTTAAAATCAAAGCGATATAGCTTTCTCAAAAAAAAAAAGGCAAGAAAAAAAATGCAGCATAATATCTTGATGGTTTCTTAAGAGATCTCTTCTCACAGTTATAGGTATGTTAGAAAGGAAATTGATGTATCTTCCTTTCTTCTTTGTGTGTTCTTGGTACCACAAGCTGTGCACAGCATGCTTTCAATTAATTTAAACTAACTTTCCATCTGCTCCAACAAATGTAGGATTTGAGTGAAAGACAGTATGATGGAGTGACGTGAAATACGCTAATAGCAAACACTAATGTGAAAGCCAGTCTTCTGTGGAAAATGTAATATCCATAGTGCACTCTTTCTTCTCCATATTAAAGGCTCACTTCAGTGAAAAATGATTATTGTTTTCAATATTTGCCTAATCAAGATGGGAAACGAAAGCTTTAGCGATGGAGATAGAGATTTACATTTTACAGAGCATGGTAATGTGAAGAACAGGATGTATCAGATCGATTCCTTTTTAATTGCCACTTTCATCAAGCTTCATGTTACGGAATTATTTCTTAATGTTTCTACACTTAAAACAAGAGAACACAAATGCTGAATATTATGAGAACTTGGAAAGCTTTGGCTTTGTTATCAGTTTGATCAGAATACTGTGTATTTTGCAAATATTCTATTTTTCCCCAACAAATTAAAGTTCCAAGAAAGATATTTAAATTAGAAAAGCCAAGGCCACAGCAAAACAGCTACAATGCCTACATTCAAGAAATGACACAGACTAAATTATAGTAACTATGTACAACAAAAGCCTTTTGCTACTAAATGTGTGCACTTTTCAGACATTACTGTAGTCCTTTGTCTGTGGGTTTTAGTGGTGGGGTTTTTTGTGCTCTCTTATTTAGGTGGAGGTTTTGGGTTTTTTCTGTGTAGGTTTTCTGTATTTTTTTTTAGTATAAAGTAGGAACCTAACTGTGATTCTGCCACCAGCCTCTCAAGCAATAACTGTTTAAAGCCATGTGGTAATTAAATTCTACCTGCAGCCTAATCTTGTTCCCAATTGAACCCCTGAGAATAGAGTTATGGCCTTTTTTCCCAATTTAAATTAGCATGTGAATTTGCAAAGTGGAATTTATTTTGGACCATGGTTCCTCCTCCCCGTATTTCTTACATTAAATGCAATACTTTTAACCCTAGTTTGACCACTTCAACTCATCAAATAAATGCAGATGAAAAATCTAGACTTGGTGAGGTGCCCAGGGAAGCACGATGGCAACATTACTGTGAACAATAGCAAGTAAAGCATAATAAGCTTATTCTTGATAATTCGTACCTCAAACTCAATACCACGTTCATTTAAAAGTAGAGTTCCACAGAGGATAATTCTCCATAATCTTCTGCAGATCCATGGAAAGTAATGCCATATTTTCATGGCAATTATATATCCGAGTCCAAACCTGCAGTAAAGACAGATACTTTTCAGCTGCTGAGGTCTATAGCTGCCATTTCTCTCTAGGTTAAAATTCCTCAAGCACTGACAGTTTTTTGGGGTTTGGGTTTTTTTGTTTGTTTGGTTGGTTGTTTTTTTTTGTTGCTGTTGTTTTTAAAGACCCACCTGGAAGGCCTTCATTCTTGGCAAGGCAGAGCAAGAGCTGAATTGCAGGTGTCCTCAGAGCCTACCTATAGATCAAACAGTGTAAAAGATAACCTGTGGATGAAGGAGAGAATCCTTCAAAGTGAGAAAATAAACACTGCATTTCTTTCTTTCCCTGGGAAAGCAGGGAAGCATCCAGCACCTAATTCCTAGCGTTTCACAGCAGCGTGGCCTCATCACCAATTTATGGCAATTTTGAGGGAGAGATTGCTTGCCAGAGCTCTTCCTCCTGCAGAAAAGAATTAAAGATTTCCCAGGGCAAGATGGTATGGGAGTAGAAACTGTTTAATTTCCTTTATTTCCCTTTTAGTTTGCCGTAAACAAACCCAACCAAAGAGAATTCTGTTCATCAGCTGCTTTTCTTCATTGGATGCACTTTAGATGTAGCAATAGTTTCAAAGATAGAAGGATATAAGACAGGAGAGGTTTATAACACTTTCATCTGACCAGCTAAGACAGGTGAGTAAGAAAAAAATGGACATTCTTTTGGACGTACAGTAAAATCATTCTTCGTTGATATTTAGCAAAGGTTCTATGTGTCCAAAATCCTGTCCGTTTTCCCAATCATGTCATACGGTGTAAGAAAAAGTATTAAATTTCCCTACAGACCTTTCCTCCTTACTATTCTACAGGACATTTATATGCCTACAGCAGATAATGTCCTCAAGAATTTATATGCTCAACCTGAAACCCTTGTAAGAGGAGTAATTAGACAGGCTTAATTAAAGCTGGCATGACAAAATATATGTCAGTAAACCTTCACAATTCTGCTCAGAAAGGCATTTTCAAAGGGCTCTGACTGCTGTGTTAGTCATGCTCATTTTTCAGGTAGTATATACAACAGTATAATATTTAACCACCATAAAATGTTTTTCCAGTTTGGACTGTTCCATGCGTAACTCAACCATTTAATCAATCTATCTCATTCATTGTTAGATTACAACTGGTGTGACTGCAAAGAAGGGAGAAGAAAGGAGAAAATGAGATGCTCCATTAGAAAACACCATCCGGAAGTGACAGATTAAGCTATTAGAAATGAAGGCAATTGTGAATGATTTTTGGGATATTTTATTTTATGCGTAAATTGGATCATTGGCTGAAAAATAATCACTTTGGTCCATCAAAGACAAAACCCAGAAATGAGGTGGCGATAGAAGTTAACAGAGGATGAGTAATAGAGGTAAGAGATCAAGCATGTAGTAAGGCAGGGATGATAATACAAGTTATTTAACACGCGGAACAATGGCAAATAATGGTAATTAGCAGTAAAGCGAGCACATTTTCCCCTTATAAATCTTGTGCTGGTGTCAGTGTGACTTGCCTGGATGCAGGTTCAGGAGAGAACATGCTCTGAGATGCTAACAAGAAAGCAGGAAAGAATTATCAGAGCATGACTTGTGGAGGGAGAGGGGGGAGTCCAAGAAGATTAGAGGAAGAAAAAAAATCAGAGGAATGTATCAGGAAAAATGTGCAGTCTACTGGTTTATGTGCTTCTAGATCTTTCCTGTGCCCAGCAGAATAAAACTCCCTTATGAACATAACTCTAGAGATCAAGCTATATATTTTTAGCCTGCAGGTTCCAAATTACACAGTGATAGTCATTATTGAAGAAAGATGTCTTTCTTGTGGGACTAATTGCACTCCCAAATACAGTCCTTTACATCTCTTACAAAATGTAAATCATATCCTTAAAACTATTCCTAGTTTATGTGTCAGCAAGAATTTCTTTTCATGTTATAAAGAACGTAGTATCTGCAAATGTTCACTGTTATGTGTGGGTAAGTGTGAGCTGACAGAGATGAAGCAGTATTTTGTGAGAGGCTCCCTTTCAGAAGCAAAGGAAAAATGATTTCTTGCTTCTCCCATCTGACCTCGTGTGCCTGTATGTGCAGCTGCCACACCTCAGGCCTAATAGCAGCAGATTATTCTAATATAAGACTATAAGCAGCAAACTTTTCTAGATTGTCCTAATGTTTGATGGCCATAACAGCTAAAAACTGTTCCTGCCTGTAATGGAAGAAAGACTTATGTGCAGTTTCAGCATTTCTTGCATTGTTAATACAGTGGTATAGATTTTTCCTGGAGAAAGGAGAAAACATCTTAAGTAATAGCTCAGGTGTTATTTTCAATAATATTTTAGGTCATGATAAAGAATAACAAATATTTATAATTTAACCTGCCTGTTTATGAGGCAAATTACCTTGATCCATTATCTGGCTTTACTGCTTTTTTTCCTAGAAGCTTAATTTGAAAGAAACCGCACATATATGGTGTGTATACATTTACATATGGGGGGTGTGTGTGCAGACCTCTCAATTGTTATTTGAGCAATTTCTATAATGGAAAATATTTTCAGACACAGATTATTCTGCATAGCTTACAAGAGACAATAATTCAGCTATTAAGTATTCAATATTATTCACTCAGTCATGTGGTGGCAAATTATCTCTTTCATGTCCTCACCCTTAGGAATACCCATTACTTGAAATAATCATGTGTCCCAGTCCTGAAGGATGTGAAGGATAGGATTTAAGATTAAATACAGCTGTTTGTGGCTAGAAAGACATGCCAATCTTGAAGCTTCTAGATTCAATTCAGAAGTTAAATTTGTCTAGTATTATCATAAAATGGAAATATACCATTCTTCTGTCAAAGTAGTCAAATATTTGGGAATAAGACCATGGTTAATAGGACATTAATCATTAACCATTATTCAGAGACAGTTTGGATCAGACTGGAGGAGTTATAAAAAGTACAAACGAGCTCTGAAAAAGCCAGCTGAGTTTGGGTGACAAAGCTATCAAGTGGACAGGAAGAAAAAATTTGCACAAGTGACAGACCCATGGACTATAATGAATGAACAACTCTCTGGCTGATTGATTTACTCAGATGTTAATTAACAGTGCACTATCTAGACTTGTCCACAGTCGCAGTATGCCACTGGTCTCCTGGGAGTCATTCATTGATGGACTTTGGGCTGTCCGTATGGCAGCAGGCTGGAGAGGCCACTGCATTTCAGCAAAACTCCTCCTTCTGCTGAAGAACACCTTCTCGAATGGCTCCTTACAGGGAGAACACGCTGCCTTCCCGGGTGGTTGCAGGGGCTGCACAGATAGGTGAAGGTGTGCCTAAAAGTGGTAAATCACAGACCGTGTGTCAGCTCCCGATGAGTGCATGAAACTTCTCCGGAGCAGGAGAGTTGTCTCTGCGTGACTGCAACCCAGAAAATGCGTTCCTTCAGGGCTCCCATATTGTATATATGGGTAAGAGCTGGAGTGTTTTTAGGGCTGCGCATCATTCCTGGGCCACTAAATGAATAGAGATGTCTTCTCATTTTATAGACTGGTAATACAAATTTATCTATAGTGCAGGCAATGGTTTAAAACTTGTAATGCTTTTTAAATACTTGTAGACATTAAGTTTTAGCTTCACAGTCTAAAAATGTTGACTGTGGTTATTAAATATTCAAAGTATTCCACTCTTACAAGAAAGGTTTTCTGGATTTACCTTTTTCTTTGTTCAACTTAATTTCTTTCTTTTTTTTAAAAAAAACAAAACAAAACCAAACAAACCACCACAAGAAAAACCAAAACAGGCAAACCTTTCGCACATGATTATAATCACCTTAGAGGTAATTATTAAGATTAAGCACCTGGCTAATATAAATTGTCATCTCAATTCACATTCAAATAAGCCAGAATTGCAACAAATAACAGGTTTTTCTAGAATCCTTTTAAAATGCTAAGTTATTTGTATATTCCAGTTCCTTATATTCTCATTTTTGTCTTGTTTTGTGAAGACTGGTTTTAAATTAGTAAACAGGCTTTCAAGGCTCGTGGTAGGTCTTAGGTAAGGTGCAAAAATGATGCTAAAATATGCAGTGATAATTGAGTGTCAATTTAAGAACATGTTCACCATTGAACAGGTGCCTGTTGTTTCCTGTGAACTTGAGGTTATTGTTAATACCCTGTTAACAGGTTCCCAGGAGTTTCTATGCAGTTCATTTCGCACTTGGACGTTGCAATATTTGCAACAATTCACAGAGTTCAGAAATGTCCAGGAGACTTTGGCAGGGACAGCCAAGCAAAATGCTAATGAGGAAAACAGTACAGAAGTCTGAGCCAGGATTTGACTGTTGCCAGACTCCGTCAGCGCTACACAATGTTGACATGAAAAAAAGAGTTCTTTCATCTCTCCAATGGGAATTTTATTTATTTATTAGCAGAGAAATAACAGAATAAAATACAAGGGACAGCTTGAAAGAAGCCCATTGTGTTAGGCCAGTGACATCTCTCTCAAATGAATGAGTGTCTGTGAATGGATTTTGCTTCATAACAGAGCTATATAACACAATGATCTAACAGTCAGATCAGTGTTTGTCATCCTGCAGAGTAATTTATGACTCTACAGACAGGGAGGAAAATACTAGTGAAGAAAAGCTGATCTGATTTATAAGCGTATGCTTTGATGTGAGTTCACCAGTTGTATAAATACATAGAGGTGTAAAGCAGTAGCAAGCCAGCCAATTGGACTGCCAAAGTCTTAGGTCAGTTAAACACCAGATGCTAATGAACATCTTCAAACCTAGCTTTACTTCTGCTTGGAATGGCAAACAGTAGAGTTGTGTTATGTGATGAAAGACTGGCTCCAAAGGGCAGAAATCTGAGTAGGCTTGTGAAGCTCCCACCAAGATACAATACACAGGCTTCTAGGCAAACAGCTTAAGAGCACCAACAGCATCATCAAGCTTTAGCCTGGCTCCTAGTCTGAAGCCCATCCTAGATTTGGGTGCAAGCAACTATTTTTAGCAAATTTCTGCAACAGGGGCGTCTTCTGCTTAACTGTTTGTGTGACACTAGTACTATCAAAAGTGAGCGGCAAGTTTTCAGAGTCTTGACTCATGTGCCATCCTACTTCTAAACAGGTTCCCTTTTGGACTAGGTGCTTAAAGAAAACAAAGAAAAGGCTTACAGGCTCCTTCAGTGGTGTTTCCTTAGAGATTTGGCATCCTTCTTTCATCTCAATTCTGAGAAAAGCAGCAAAATACTTTTCGTAAAGTCTGGTGTATAAGTGGTAGATGCCTTCTAACTCACAAGAAATTGGACAGCTCATAAGAATGGTTCTTGACATGGCGGCCTTTGGTAAGAACAAACTAACAGGGATCTCCCATAGGGAAAAGATACTAAATGACTGAGGAGCTAAACAAGCTGAGAATTTTATATTATTAAGTCTTAGGGTGTTTCAAATCTATTTGCTTGAAGGAAAGATGCAGAGTGCCAAGAGCAGGTCGCTACAGAAAGAAAGTGAGAGTTGACTGTGTCATGGGGTTAAATAACATATCAATCTATTACCTTTTTTTTTTTTTTTTTAAAGAGTGGTTTTCCAGAATTTGTGAAGATCCACATTAGAAAATATTCCCCCCTCTCCATGCCCTGATTTCATTTGAAACTAAAGCCAAAAAAATAGAACCCTCAGCAAAACCCTAAAGTAGCAGAAAATCCATCTGCTGGGCTAATGAAGATGACCGGTACAAGTCCGGGCTGCCTGCTGTCCCCCACTTCCATCTTTTTAAAGGTAGTTGAGTTGCCCCAATTCCCATATTAATTAGTCTATAGTACAGTTTAATTGCATCGTACTATTTTTTTCCCAATGAACTAAGCGTTCAATGAGTATTCACTGTTTAATAACCAATTAAAAGTATAGCCTATTATTTTGTGTGTGATAATGAAACTCATCACCTTAGCTGTTTATATTTGTGTATATACACACACATGTATCTTAATACTTTGATTTGAACAATAAATCTGTTACATCCATGTATCTATCTTTGTTGTAAGGAAGTTATACCTTCACTAAATAATGACATTTAAATGTACGTCTCTCTTCTTTAGCCTAAGCAGGACAGCAGACGAAGAAGAGCTGCAGTAGCAAGAGGGTTTTTGCTTAAAATTGAAGAAAGAATGAACTGAAGAAAGCAGGTCTTGGGTTGCATCCACTCAACCCCAGAAGACAGAGTTGTGTACAGCACACATTTTTATTAGCTTCAAGGTACTCAGTGCTCATTTACTAAAGAACAAAGTACGCAGTGCCAAGGAAGAGATATTAAGAGTGAAATACTGCAGTCCACAAGTTGTGTGAATGGCGACAGACAACCACAATTAAAAGTAGGTTTATCACAGAGCTGATAAAAGAGTAAACCCTGATGGCTCTTTAGTAAGGTACCAAGCTACAGCATCAGTGCAAGAATGATGACTGGATGTCAGTGGCACAGAAACCAGATGATGAGAACTGTCTTAATTGAGTGAGGAACAGGGGAGGGGGAAACCAACCAACAAAAAAAACCCCCAACCCTTTCACATAACGCTGTTGTTTCATTAACTGGGGCAGGGAAGAGTCTATTCATCTGGTACAAATGCTGAGTGGCAGGGCCTGATACACACATCAGGACTGATAAAGGGTATAAGGTCTGGCAGGAGAGTGGACAGAGTCTGCCACAGGGCTACTGAACATCCCCTGCCCTGTGTCTCAGTGGCTGAGGTGGTCGTCCCTCCTCTGGGAAGGGTTCAGCTCTGAGGCTGGTGTCTGCCTGAGGTACTGGCATGAGGTGCCTCTGCATCCTGGCTCTTTGGTCATCATGCTGAGGTGGCTGTGCTTGCCAGGAGGGTAAGTCTCCGAGTGGCTCTGTTGCCAGGATGGTTCTGTGCTCTCTGACGGTTTCTGTGATTCTATCTTTATATTGCAGTTCTGTCCCTGTCACTGAAACAGAGTGAGAAGAGGGCGCTTTGTGGGCTGATGGGAGTAAAGACACAAGAGAACACAGCTTGGTGGGTACACACAGGTCAAAATCCTGCAGGCAGGTCTGCCAGCGTGATGGCGAGCAGCTGCACTAAGCCCTTGGCAGGGCTGAGGATATAGGGGGTTTTGCCCAACTCAAAGGATTTCTCTCTAAAGACATTATTGTTTTGACTTCTCTGTGCAGGATCCAAGAGCAAGCCATTTTCATATGGATTAATGCAGTTTTTGCCATTAGTAACTATGGCAAGACTCGCCAGGCACCATGGCTGGGCTTTCCAGCACTGGTCTAGTTTGTACATAATGTAGCCAATAGTCACAGTTTGTACATGTGAATTTTATTGCACCAAAAATTCTAAATCTTTCCTTTAGACTTATTATCTCAGAACAAGGGTTATTCTAATTACTACAATATATCGTTTCTACTTTGCTGTATCTGTGTCGTCTGTTACATTCTCTAGGATCCCCATATGAATTCACTGTCCCTGATCTTGTTCTTTTTCTTTTTGGCAATCCAGTATATGAAAGGCTGAGTATCTGTTAATTGGGGCACCTCTTCTCCAGAGGTTTTGCTGGTTTTGCTCAATGTGAAAGATAATAACAAGTTACCTTGGAGATACAGGAAACATTTCAGTGTATATTAGCTCATGATGACTTTAAAAATAAGAAATACTTTATAGTTACATGATTATTTTATCAGTTGGGGGCAGGGGGAAGTTTCAGCTCTTAGGCTTCTGTTTTTTCAGTGATGTCAGTGGGAACTAGGTGTTCAAATCCCACCAAAGGCAACTCCCTTGGTACAAGCCAAGTCAATAATACATGCTGTAACCCCCAGGCAGGTTATAATCCCTGTTTTATGGCTACGTGGAGGGTGTCCTACAGCACCGTTGTTTTACTGGAGCTCATGAAGTAGCACAAGGAGTGAGACACAGCTGATGCAATTCTTTATTTGTGTACAAAGAGGCACTATTTGATTTGCTGTCATTTCCAAGTGCAGCGAAGGCTCGTTATCTTACCACTGTCCCCAGCAGATCAGTTACAGCAAGGGTGAAGCTGGCAAGATAACTGGAATGGCAAAATTAGCCCCGTATAAAATTTGCTCCCAAGTGGCTGCTGGCATGAAGCAAGGTAACAGGTGTAAAAAATAATGGACAGGTTTATAAAAGCTGAAATTTTAAAAACCTGTTAGTGACATGAAGATTTAATCCAATCCACGAGCACTGTCTACTTGTGGAAACATATTTCATTTTACTTCTGTTAAAAATATATGTGGTCAGTTTGAAAAGACAACACTGTTTTGCTTTATTTTTCTTTAAATGTGCCACAAAAAAAGCTGTTTGTGAACATCCCTCTTCCAAAATCAATTACTCAAGTATTGTAGCTGCATTGCAGAACAGTGCAATTCATTAATTATGTGTCCAGCTATATTTTACATTCTGATTTTCAGCATGCCTTGTAGTAAACAAGGAAACACTTTTGCTTTTCTTGTTTTGGACAGTTACAAGTATATAAAAAGGACATGCAGGCACAGCTGTATTGGTGAGTACTCCACAGTTGTGTGTGGAAACAGTAAGCTGCTGACATGAGTCACAAATAATAAAATACACTGTCACATGATGTTGAGGTGTACTGGACTAGAGTAACTTACTTGCTGTAATCACAGGAGCAGCGAAGGTCACCAGGCATGGGAAGGTGGATGAGTGGAGTCTGGCCAGAGGCGTGGTGGTTGAGGAAGAGCATCCCAATAGGAGCAATGACCCTTGCTTTGTTTCTGCAGGTAAGAAGGTGGTACAGAAGCCAGAAGGGACTGTTCTGATTTACTATGGCTGGAGAAAAAAATGTAACGGGATTGAACTGTGCAAAGTTACTGAGTAAGAGTAGACTGCAATCCAGAAGGTGTGGTGTTAGATGAGACAGAAGAAGGTTGAAAGTGCAGCGAAAAACTTCTACCAGGCTAAAAACCATACAGCATTTTCTATCTCTGTTAACATTTCCTTGCTTATGATTTAACTTTGTACTGTTTCAAACACTTCTTTTAAGATACGAGGCACAGCATTAGTTTAGGACAATGATCTCAACTGAGAACAAAAGAGGTGACACTTTTTTGCTGTGGCTTTCAGGTAATGACCTTTTGCTCAATTACACCGCAAGTTTCACGTATGCTCTTTCATTCTCTACTTATTAAGGACCACATAAAAAAAGCCCCCTTTGGAATCAAAGTCTGATAAAGCATTGGCAATAGGAGCTGGAGGTAGGTCTCGGTGAAAGCAAGCTGTGGTGGCTTGTACTCAAATGTGTCCTTCAAATGCTGCCCTCCCCAGCTTCCCCTAGTCTCAGATGGCATAAATGGCTATTTTCAGGGATAGTCTATCTTTATGTGTCTCTGTCACTTCAGATGACTTCCTAGAAGATCAAAAAAGACAACTCACAGGAATTTCAGAAAGCCAACATGCTCTAGCTTTGTCCTGGAAAAAGAATTCCCAAATTTCCTGCAGGATTTTCATTCTCTTACGCTATTATTTTTTCTGCTGTTATTTTTTGTGATGTGGATTCTGGGCCCACATTACTAATTATTTACCTATTTATTTCACCTACTGGGCCCTTCTGCAGTGTCTGGGAGCAGCTGACAGCACAGGAAAGCACACCCCCACTTCATTTCCCTTCAGATTATGAGAGCTCAGTGAAAAAAGAAAATAGTATCTTACAAACCTGAAGTCCTGCTACTGGGAACGCAGTGCACTAACATGGTAAGCCTTGTCAGTGACGTCTGTGGTTCCAGGTACAGAAGGGCATTAAAGCAGCGCAAGCGTTTTGGGGCTACTTGGCCCAGAGCAGTTCGGGCTTGAAGGCCGTAAGGGCTCTAAATTTTGGAGTAAGATTTTCTGAATCAGGGCAACAAGCAGAGCACCTCTGCGTACACATCTTATGGTGGAGATAAGCACAGGGAAGGAGCATATCAGACATGGCTACAGACTATGGCAGCAGTACCTGTTAAAAGCCATCTTGTAATCGGCCATGACAGCAGTGACAGAAATGCAGTCCTGTCGTATCCCACGGTGGTCCTCGCTGATTGACGTTTGTCCAGCCTGCTTCTGTGCTGTTTACAACGTTCCCTCTTTGTGGCTGGCTGTTCTGTATAAGCTGCTGATGGTGGTAGGTGGGGAAGGTGGCCAGGTGAAGCAGAAAGGAAGCGCAACAAAAATCCATTAAAGCTCCTGCAGACAGGACAGCTTAGGGACATCTGCCTCAGAGTGGGCTCAGGGCAACTCTCCATAACGAAAGTGGGGCTTTAGAAGGCAAATCACTGCTGTTACCTGAATGGATGCTGAATAATCTGCTACTGCTTTTACGTGTGGTCAAACCTTATTTACTGCTCTAACCTCCAGATTCTCATTCTATAACCATGGCATGGTGATGATGAAGGCTGCAATTTATCTCTTTTATCCATTTTCTAGTATTTAGCGCAGGCTGTTCCAGCCCTTTTGCAGTCTCAAGGTCATTTCTGTAGTCCTCCACTCCTGCTGTACTGCGTCAGGAAGGTCTACGCCCAGACAAAAGGTAAAAGCCCATACATCCTTTATTTGAGCATTTCACAAATAAATTACAAGTTTCTTTGCAACCACGTCATAAATCAAAACGTTTATTTACACCTCAGAAACAGCAAGCAATTCAGCAACTAGGGCCCAAAGAAACGATTAACTGAAAAAGTAGCTGAATTAAGTCTCTTTAAAATCAAACAAACTATTTTCCTCCTTGCTTGAACTTAAAAAAAAAAAAAAAGAAAATAATAAAAAATAATCTTGGTGGTAACTTAAGGAGACAGAGTTTGTTATGGGGCAAATATGATATCACAGGAGGGTTCTGTCTGAAATGGCAGTAATAACACAGCGTATTTGTACTGAATTCACCACCACAGTCCACCAGAGATGCTCTTAGGCTACAGTCCCAGGCAGGGTGTGTATGCGAGTACATACGCATGGTCTGTCTTTAGACTACATTCATTTTAACCCTAAGTCATCGAATACAGTCATTTGCTGATGCAGAGGAGGAGTGTAATGTTCAAAGGGTGGATGAAACTCCGAAATAGCTGTCCCACTGAAAGCACGCTAATGCAGAGTTCTGGCTACAAACCCAATCGTTTCCACTAATGGTGACCTGCTGATACATGGACAACTAAAAATGAATCAGTAAAACAATTATGCTTATCTTCAAATTACGTGTTATGAGGGGACAGCTAAAGGTAGCATAGATACAACATGAGAGTTGGGATAAGTCTGGAGTTTAGTGTGTGGTTTTTTTTGCTTTTTTTCTTTAAATCAGACTGGTTTGGTGTATGTAACCCATCCTGTCCCTTAACTCATATATTAATCTATAATTCATGGAATTAAACAGCTTATTCCAAGTCCCCATGTTGTAGTAGTCTCCCTCCATCTGCATATATTTTATATATATATATATTTATATGTGTATGTGTATATCTCTATATATCTACATATATACACACACATAGCAATTGTGCAACTTTCCACTGAGAGCGTGAGTGTATCTGGTTTGTTTAGACAAATATAAATCAACTCATGTATCTTGATGTGAGGCAAGAGAACAGGGTAGTCAATGGGTTATGTGTTTACATAGCAAAATAGTCAGCTATTATCTTCTTTAAATAGAATAGTTATAATGGTAAGTAAGTACTTATGTAATTTGTATGTTAATACTAAAGATTATAGATTGCGGAGTAAATTGAAAGAAAATGATTGCTATTTTAGTTATTTATCTTTTTGTTAGCATTGGACAGTGTATCTCTCAACAACAGAGTTTCTAGAGATTCAATAAAGGGAAGATTGGATCAGTTTTGCCTTAGACTTGGTGTTCTCAAGCTGATGTGACTTTAATATAATTTATCTTGTGGTGGTGTTGTTTTTTGTTTTAATTAAGTAAGACACTATTAAATCCATTCAGAAAGAAACAGCCTTTAGACAAACAGTGATATAAAATTATTTGTGTATGAAATTCTGCTATGTTTCAAGTGGCTGAGTGTATTAGTAGCAATTGAGAAGAAAACTGGCAGCTTTCTCGTATTTCAGATAGGAGGCCTTTGCAAAGGTAAGACCAATGATGTGAAAGTTGTTAATATAACATGTATTTCTTTTTGTAGTGCTAAAACATTTAAGCTAGGGCCATACAAACTTATTGTAAATCCATAATGTAATAAACGAGGTTTGTATTACAGTGATCTCTAACTTAAATGACTACGCAAGAGAGCAGGACAAATTATTTGACTACAGGCCAGAGTAATTCAAATAAAGGCTAAACCAAATTATGCTGGGTGCCTTAGAGAGACGGTAAAGTGGTCGGTGAAGGAAGTGAGTCATCTGTGGGAGGCATCTAAGCTGTAGGCTTCTCTGTATGTCACAAAAGAGAGACTTTTGATAATACATAAGTACTCAACGATCCTGTGATGAATATTGCTGCTTTACAGTTCACAGCAGACCAGTAAAAGCAATACGTGGGGAGGTTTAGATGAAAAATTTCATCTAAATATGATTAACTGAATCTCAAACAATTCTAGTAATGGCATTGCTCTTTGATTTATACCAGTGTAAATGTGATGAAAACAGGGCTCAGAAAGCATATTAGCCAGTGTTCCACTCCTCCCTAGTTTTCCTTGATACTCAGCAGGAAAAATTCAGCTCATTTCCCTTTGTTTTAATCTTCAGACCTACAGTTACTGAATAAAATGTACATTAATAAATGCACATAGGCATATTGCAAAAGCACACACATGAGGTGTACAGACAAGGGTTCAATTAGGAAGTACCCCAGAAATGAGACCTTTGTCTTGCTAATAAACTGTGCTCACTGATTGTTACACCCAATTTGTTTTTTAACAGCAGATACTCTTTTCATGTGAAACGTTTCTTGCACAAGGAGTTCTGTGCATGTTACAAAATGAAGATCAACATGTTCACCACCTTTCTCACTCTAGACAGCATGATATGTCTACAAACATAGGCTGAAATAAATCTTGTAGTGACCAAAACAGCTACATAGAAATAAGTGCTGTGTTATAAAATCAAAAGCTTGGCTGAACAAACGTTAAACATGATTAACTCTAAAAAAATGACAACTAATTTTTTAACTTCTCTACTAATAAATTGATGTTGCTCCTTTGTTTCAGGAAATGGACATTATTTTTTTGAGCCAGAGACGAAAATCTTATTCAGGTAGGAAAACTCAGATTCTAATACAATTCCTTACTTGTATAACGCTGCAGAAAGTGCCTCAATCTCTTGTTAAATGGGCTTTGTTCTCAGGTACAGAGAGGGAGAAACATTAACATGGCAGCTTCATCTCTTTGCATGCCTAGGTAGTCCAGCGATTAGCTCTGTCTGAAGCCTAGAAACACACAGTAAAGGCTGGGAGGCTTTAATCTAGGTGCAGAAATAAAGTGATAATGGTAAATGAAGGTTTTGATGCATCTTGAGTCAGAGTTTCAGCCATGATACTGACCTCGCCACGTGTTAAAAGGTCGCAGTATAATCCAAGAGGAAAAATCTCTTGTCTCCGGGCACAAAGTGGTAGAAAGAGTCTTCCCATTGTTAGTGCAGTTCCAGGCAGAAGAGATTTTTTCTTTGTTCCTCATTTTGGATACCCTTGGAATGATCCACCAAATGCTATGTGAGCCTTGGTTTAAATGAGAAAAGACTAGCTTTATCTGGCAGTTGAGAGAAATGACACTAATGTCAACGGGTGTCTTTCCGGAGGTGGGTTTTGCTGGATAGAGAAAGGAAGAAAGCAAGTAGAAAAGAGTATTTGTGGGGGAGGATATTATAATTTCTTTTATTCAAGATAGAGGTTTTGTAGATCAAAGCATAGTTTATCTTTGGGTGCATTTGGATGCATTCATTAAATGTACAGGTTGAAAATCCAGTGGTGTTATCCATTCGTTGATTTTTTTTTTTTTTTCCTTTTGAAAAGTTTGCCTGAAAACTATATATTTTTAAGATGTGATTGTTGATGATAGAGCAGCAGCACATGATTATTACAAGGCATGGGCAGAGAAAGACAACTAGAAGCATGCCCATGTTAATGTTTGAGATCAGGCACTTTCCTGCTGAAATGCCTGCAGCTGCCTAACAGCCTGCTCCTGAAGCCCTCGCTCAGCAGAAGCTGCCACTAACCTCCAAGTACCGCTTTGGTGAGTGGGATACCCGGAGCGCGCTGCCAGAGAAACAAGGTCAGTGGGAGTTTTTCCTTGGCCAGGGCTGCAGGAGTTAAGCTGGAGAAGAAAAATAGGTTCCTGTCTGAAGGCAGCTTGTATCTTACCAAGAAATCTACAACGTTAGGAAAGTTCACAACACAAACTGATTTTTCCTTTGTCGCTGTTGTTATTACTCCTTTTGATTAAAAAAAGAAAAAAGACCTGTTTCATATTTGGTACAATACAGGAAGTCAGAGAAAAGCTATTGTACAGCAATTTTTAACCACCAACACACATTTAATATCTAGTGTAGCATTATGGAAAACTAAATATATGTTTGGACTTTTTAATGCTTCCAAAAAGCTTTACTATTGAAACATATACGTGGTGTGGAAGATATGCTCATAATCTCACTGTAGTAAAGACAACATACAGTATGACCCATAAGTACTGTAAAAATGCTAACTAAAGAATGCAGCTGCAAAGTTCTATTGCATAAGGAAGCTTTCTTGTTTAAACTTTAAATAAGCAAGTTTATTAAAATATTCTAAGACACTTACCTTACCCTAGTTACTGGCAAGCTCTAATAAAAGCCACAGTCTGTCACTAGTATACTTCTTGTGTTAATTTTATAAAAATTTGGTGTGAGCTTTGATGGATCATTTACAGTTTATTAACAAGATGATCATCTTGATACAGTTAGAAGGGTTTCTTTTTTTTTAAACCTTACATGCTCACAGAATAAAAAAGGATTTATATTCATATATAACGAACACCCTTTTTTTCCATGTCTGCAAACAAGTGTGGTAAGTTTACACACACAAAGAAATGCTCTTGTTACTCTTAACTGGAAACTGTGTGTACATGTGTATGTATGTATATATATATTCAAAACTATATATATGTGTGTGTGAATATATTTATAGAACAGGGCATCTGTTTTCCTCCTTGCACTTACGTCTGTAATGACAGCTGCATAGAGGCTGGGAGAGAGACCAGTGCTTCTGAGAAATGCTTTGCTTTTGCTCTTCTAATCAGCGTCTCACAGGCAGACACCAACCAACTTAACTGGGTCTGCAAAGCTGACAAGAGATTTAAATTTTGTAAACTGCCCCGGCAAATAATTATCTGCAGGAACATAAAGGAAGCTGACTTTAGCCCCTTTAAAATCAGGTCCAGCACTCCCATCGCTGTAAATGGTGACCCGTGGAGTGCCGGTCGCGGCTGGCTGCTTCCCGCTTCCTCACAAATCAGAGCTGCGCAGAACCTCCCAGCGCTGCTCCCACCGCAACGGGGAGCGAAGTGCTGTGCTCCTGCTGGATCGTAAATTCCGTCTGGGGCATAAGGAAAGCAGTTCAGACCAGAAACAAGCCGGGGGGACTTGCATGTCCTGTTTGCTGAACCTGAGGTACAAGAAGTGACACGGCAGAGCCCTGGGCCTGCTTTATTTGGTGTCAACAAAGCGGCTGTCGCAGTGGTATGATGGCAATAGGCTCTCTCCTTCTGGCCACACTATAAACAGCAAATACAGTAGGTTTAGCCGTGGTAGAATAGTTACAATTCATCTGTGGCTGTATTATTTTGCTCTGTCCCTTGCACATTCCAGATGAATATTTTATAAAAGCTAAACCTGTGGTATAACTCTTCTCTCTATATAAATATATATATATACATACACTCATACATATACAAATACTAACCCACAGACAAAATATTTTCTGAACAGTTGAATAGCAACAAGTCAACAGATAGAAAAAAATGGAGTCAATCTGTTTTCTGCTCCCCCAAGGTCCAGTTTAGATGTCACGGTCTTTTAACATTCAGAGAAAATTTGCGTAAACCTTGCGTCTTGCAAGAGGAATCCATTAATAAACGGAAGTTAGGGTAGAGGCTGTCAAACACCAATGTGTAGTCGGACAGATTAAGTGAGGTTGCAAATTAAACTGAATCTGGAGCAACTGAGGCCTGGTAGTGAAGAACAGTAACTGTAAACTGCAATCTTCAGATCTGACGTTTTCTTTTTTCTCGTTGCCATGGCAACTCGGTAGGACAGCTTCAAATGTCAGGAGTTCTTACAGACCTAAACGATGGGAAATGTGGGTGATTATTACTACAAAGATCACAGTATCTTTTAACTTTTGGGGTTTTCCCCCAATAAAATTACTGGTTGAATGTGTGCGTATTTGTCAGTAATTAAATCTAAATTATCCAGGTTCAAAAGCAATTATTTGTGAAGACGGAAATTCCAAGAGGAAACCCCAAAATGTCACCTGTAGCACTCAGGGACCTTTGTAGGGCAATTCAGGAAGATGTAGTACAGAAGTCTGAGCGTAAATCTCAAGTCAGGACAAAATTCTCCCCCTTTGACACCTTGATCATCCATGTTAGTGCAAGTGAAATGCCAGAGTCACTCCTTTGCGTGCACACACACTAACAAGCTCTTTAGCAAACAAACCATATCTTTTCAAAAATAACAGGTTTATAGTGCCTTATAGTTTGTGCATATACCAGGGAATAAATAAACTGCCATATCATATTAATGTTACTATATAAATATAATATCTTATGTGGAGTCTTTTTTTTTTTTTAAGTAAAGTGAGGGTGGCACAACTTGAATGGTTTTACCTATTTTAGATGTGCACTCTGATAATACAAAGGTAGTGAAAAAATTCAGAAAAACAGATCAGGAACAAATATAACATTAGCTGTAGCTAATCACGAAATCACGGAATTGTCAGAGTTGGAAGGGACCTCTAGAGACCATCTGGTCCAACTCCCCTGCTAAAGCAGGAACGCCTAATGGTCACTTTCCTCCAGTTGCACTCGGACACTAGTAAACTACAAATCGTGGGCTTCACAATAAAAACACATAATAATAATATTAGCAAGATACATAGCTAAATTTGATCTGGCTCCTCTCCAGGAAATACAACTTCTGACTTTACAGTGTTGGTTTACTGGTTGTACTGGTTTTCACTGGGCTGGAGTTAATTTTCTTCCTAGCAGCTCATATGGTGCTCTGTTTTGGATTTGTGACCCAAGCAGCACTGCTAACACACCAATGTTTTAGTTATTGCTGAGTTGTGCTTACACAGCACAGCATCAAAGTGTTTCTGTTTCTTCTGCTGCCCCACCAGTGAGTAGGCTGGGGGGAGGACGACGGGACAAGAAGCCGGGAGGGGACACAGCTGGGACAGCTGTCCCCAACTGACCAAAACTCACAAGCACCCAGGAAATGTTTGTCTAATCTATATTGCATTTGTGCATTTAAATAATGCAATATCCATAGTTTTGTCACAGCCACAGACACATGCAGCAAAACCAGTAACTTAACGGTCATTATTAGATGCTGGCTCGTGCTCTTTACTCATTTCTAATTATCTGCTTTTCTTTTTGGGCAAATCAAGTTTAATATAATTATTGATAAGGTATTTTGCTTTATCTGTTTGTTTCTTGTTATTTAGTATTATTTGAATTGACTTCAATATTAAATTCTTCCAGCCAGGGGCCTGTCCAGATGGGCCACGCAGCAAGGCAGCGCCTGGATAGCACACAAAGGTGTCCTTGCACCTGCAGCACCGCCTCAGCTCTTTAAACAAAGGTAAGTCAAGTCAAGCAAATTAAGCATTTCTAAGAATCCATAGAGGGACTGATGGATGGAACTCACTGAAGTAAGAAGGATCACCGAGATTCCCAAATAAGACAAAATCTGGAATTGCTTGGCGTGTGAAATTTTGGCATGATGTTCAAAGAAAAGATCTGGCTACAAAATTAGGATCCAGACTTACATATAGGAAATTTGTGATCATGACTACCAAAATTTGAATGTATTTGGATTGGGGATTCCAGCTAAGACTAAATTCTCATAAACAACTTGATCTCCTGGGTTAGCGAAAAGCAAGAGTTTAGGAATCTGATCTCACAGACCATCTGAAAAATAGCATTTCCAGATCGCAATGAAGCTTAGTGTCATTAAAGGGCATTCTTTCAGTCCTGACTCAAAGGAAATAAAACTCGCTTTTGAATTGGCAAAGCTACTCTGAATCTTTAGGAGATCCTTGGAGGTCTTCCTGCTAAGGACAGGCACTGGTATATGATGAATGAATACCGGCTGTAGTGCTGAATTTCTGTAAAATCCATAGGCTGAAACTTCACCAGAGGAATCTGTTAGCACAAAATTTATAAATATCACACAAATTCAAGCTGCTAGTGACTGCTTCACCAACAGCTTGTAAATAAAGGGCCATATATGTTGATTTATGTGCACACCTGAAGAAAAGCTTGTATATTTTACATCATATTGACAGATATAATGAATGTTACTACCTTATCATACACCTTGCCTTGTCTGAGTAACTATGTATTAAAACTAGGTAGTTCAGCTTTAATTATGAATATGCTTTTTCCTCTGCTAGTTTTTTATCTATTGAGGGCTAGCTCCTCTCTCTCACAGTATCAGCCAGCTTTTGATTCTCCCTCTTACCCCACCTGCCTCTTCAATCCCACCCCAGCTCTTCTCCCTTTCACCTCAAAGCTCTACAGTCCCTGCCTAGACTTTCTTTCTACTGGAATTGCTTCTCAACTTCATCCTTCCTGACCCACCAGCTGCCTTTGTCCCATTTAATCTTGTGCCTGGAAATCTAATGCTCTCTTGGCTTCTGTGACTATCTCTTCCTGTCATCTTACTATGATTTCTCCAATTGCTTTTCCAGCACGTCCTTCCATCTCACTCCCTCCAACCCACGTTTCTGGGAAAACCTTTTTTCCCCCACTTTAATTTCTTCCCCTTCTCCGTGACACCATTCATACAAATTCAGCAATCACTTCAGTGCTGACAATTCAGAGATCTTACTCTCTTTACCTGCTTTTCCATTTAGACTAAAATGTCGACCTCTAGCTCTGATACCTTTTCGATGTTTAGCTGACAGCTCTGCACAGCTAAAACCGAGTTCTTAAATCTATCCCCTAAAGCATTCCTTTCTAGTTCTTCCTTTGATTGCTCAGGACAACACTATCATCCTGCCTCCTATTCAAGCCTAAAAACAGAAACAAACTGGAGAAGGTTTCTGTCATGGAATTTCCTTTCTAAGTTTGTATATTCAGGTTATGTCTTAATCTAGAAGATTCTTTCCCACACATCATCCCAAAGGGATTTTTCTAGCCATTCAAACCACTAAATCTCCTACCCAGGCTCTCCTCAGTTAGCAGTTTTGCAACATATTTTCACAGCCCTTGACAAATTCAAGCTACTGGGCTCCTATCCTGCCAGTCTTTTGCTGTAGAGGGCATTTTCCTAGACTGCCACTTTGACAAAACCTGTTACTCTGAAACAGGCCTTCACGGCCTCTTCCCTGTTGCACCTATTTTCCTGGATTATCCCTACATGACCTTTTTCCCCCCTCTCATTCATAGTCCATGATGGCAGCTTTTGTTGACATGTTTTCAAAGAAACCTATTTGGGCTTTTCCCCATGCTTTCCCATGTAACAGGAGGAGCTCCCTGCAAGCATCCGTAAACTGCTGTCTCCTTCACATCTGCTTTTGCTGACACATCTACAAAAACCTCAGCGTTGGCACAAGGTGCCGAGACTACTATGAATTCAGCTCAGCCCTTTCACTGGCCTTAACTGATGAAGTTGCCTTAGAAGAATTATCTTATTCCAAACATTGTTTGGAAGGATAGTATATACCCCCTGCTCACTAATGATGACTTGACCCTTTTGTAAAAGTGGATTGCTAAAGGAGTAGGTTTTGGCTTTTAAATCAGATTCAACATTCAAAATTATGGGCTGTAAAATTTCAGTAGATAATAATATTTAGTAGTTCAAGAAAGAATACTTGAGATCAAATTTGTCTTCATTCTTTCTATTGCATGGAAAGTTGATACAAAATTGCTTATGTCCAATAGAGACATAAGTCTAACTTTTTTATCTGTGTTTAATAAGAAAATTTATCAGTTACTTATTTGCTTTCTAAAAATATTTTGATATATTCATATAAGGTGGCATTGTACAAACATTCCTGGCCTGTAACTCCCTTAATACAAAATATACAAGAATCAAGAACAGCCAAAGTATTGCGCAGAAAACTCAATGTTGAATGTAAGTAGATCTACTGAAATCAGCAGAAATGCTCTGTTATAAGTTCTTCGGGGATCTGATAAACATCTGGTCCATATTTAAAATATCTCTGTTCTTCCAACTGGATTTCCAATGTTTTGGTTTTTTTTTTTTTTTCTGTATAGGAATTGTAAGTTTCTTATTTGTTTTCTTGGGCATTTTTTTGTTTCTTTTTTTTCTTTCTTTATTCTCCCCATAAAGAAGGACGAAATGAAACTTCCAGAAATGCACCCACATTGCCAAATTATTAGGGTCTACTTCCTATTTGAGTCCCATCTCTAAACATCTAACCTACAGACTACTGACTTGCAGTGCTTATCCACTGACTTCAGGGGGGTTGTGTTGATGTGTGGTGTCTTCTTTTTTTTTGTTTTTGACCCATTCTTATGTATTTTATATCATACATGATTTAAAGTTTGCAGCTGGCAACAGCACATAGAAGATATTAGTGTTTAAGGAATACTGTGAGCATAAAATGTGCAAATAATGCATGCAGGGAGCACATTTGTTGATCCATGCTATCTCTTCTAGGAACTTAATGCCCTGGTAAGCTGTGCCTGGCAGGTTTAGTTCTGTACACTAATGAGCATTATGCCTAGTAATTATTTTATTTTCTTTGTATTGGCTGGTAAGAACAACACTGTCTCCATAGCTGGTCTCAGCACTCAGGAATTGTTACACACCATGCCTTGTTTCAAACGTGATTTCTGTCTAGCTACAAGAAGTAATTTGCTGCTCACGACTGCAGGCATGAAAGCCACAACAGCAGTTTGTGCAGCGTTGTTCTGTCGTGGTCACCCCCTGCCTTTCCCTTAAGGTACCCGGGGAACGCGCAAGCAGCATAAAGCCAACATAGCTATATATAACTTCTTCCTCCAGAAATCACTCTCACTGAAGTCTCTAATGTGATCATCACCACTTTTATCTCACAGTTCGCCTCTGCTCTACCTCGTTGACACTCCAGAGATACATTCAGCCACGTTCCTTTTAAGATAACAGTGAAATAGGCAGGCTTATTTCTATGTGCTTGCTGTCTGAATTATTACTGTTATGGTTAATGGGTCTCAGGTAAGAAAGCACAGCTCGTTATAAACAGACGGTGTCTGTTGGCATTTGTACTTAGGTGTTGGAAATTGATGTTTGCCTTTGCTGGTCAAGAAAACTGACAAACATTAAACATGTTTATCTGGATCTAATGTACTAATAGTATGGAGTGTAATAAGGCTCTAGGAGTATAGGTCTAAGTATGCAGTTTAGGGTAGGGAGATTCATAATGTAGAAATTTAAATGGAACAAACCCCCTTTCCTACTCCCACTAAAGTCTATTGATGTTGACTGTATTTGGAAGGTCAAAAGAGTTGTTGATGATGATGACAAACTCCACAGGACAGACCTGAATTGGCATCTAGTCATGGGGTTTTGGATGCTGAATTGGTTCAGAAAGGAGAAGCCACCACTAAGTGTTTATAATACTGACTGACTTCTTCAGTGACTCTAGCTCCCTGTTTCACAGTAGCTAATTCAAGACTCAATCCTTCTACTGATCCACATGATAGAAGAAAATGGAAAAAAAAAAATGCACATAATTCTTTAAGACAAAGTTTTGATAGTGCCCCGCCCTAGGAAAAAGGCAACTGGTAGCATGCAACCTCATTTACTGTATTTCAGGTTACCCAGAGCTTGTGTTCCAGTAGAACTCTCCTAATCAGCCAGTAAATAATCTTGTTTGCAAAACAACTTCTTCTGTTCTCAGAAAATGCGTTGGCATTCCCGGGCACTCTAGCTTTCTCTGTTGCAGCCTTAGCGTTCTCTGAACATATTTACATATTAGTGATTCAATTTCCTGCTTATTTTAAGGAAATAGGTCTGAACCGAGTAATTCAAAGCCTTTGAAAGATGTGTTCCTTATGAGACCGAACTCACCCCTCATTACACAGACTATGCTTCCTACACTGCAGTTAAAACCCCATAAAAATTAAAGGCATTTAAGTTTCATGCTGACCCTCTGTACAGGAATGAACTTTACCCAAGACGCATTCATCCTCTAATTCCCATTTAACATAGAGAAGAGAGTTAACACAGCTGGAATTTGGAGTTCAACTCATGCATGCTCCATTTCTTTCAGATTTCATTCAATTACCCTCTCATCAGAAATATTACATTAATCTTTGCATAATTAAAAGTCTGCATTACATCATGGACTTTATCAAAGCCTCAGTAACGTTAAAAAGGTAACGCGAAAATGGCAGAAGAGATCAGAACCGTGTTTCTGATTAGGCAGCTAATCAGCATCCAGGTACTTCTTTCCTGGATTTACCATCTATAAAAGGACATTAATTACATACACAGGTATTAGTTTAGCCTTCACGTAGAACTTAGAAAAACATAAATGTTTTTATGTACATCACTGGTTGATTTGTTGTGAGTAGTTTTCAACACCAAAACTGTCACACTGTTTGTGCCATATGCCTATAAATTATAATATTTTGCACTTTTGTGTAAAATAATAATTTAAGAGCTATGCTCTGTGGTCCAAAGCACTGTCTGCTTCGCTACATGTGCCAAAATCTAGTGATCACTGAGTTTTGACTACCGTGGTATTGTGTTCTCAAAAAAAAGAAGGGAAGCTTTTCACCCCAAATCTCTCTGAATTTGCAAGACTGACACAGCTATTCGCAGAGAGATACCGTGTGTCCATACTCCTGCAATTAACAAATTCGGTGCTAGTATCAGTAGGTCGGATTGTGACTAGAACAAATTACTGATCTCACTGAACAGTAATACATTGTGGAAAAGTTTATAAGGAAGAGAGAAGTAAATGAGCTTATCCTGAAAATTTGCAGTTTATAATATCATCACCTATAATTTGTTTCCCATTTATATGAGGAAATGATTTCCAAGTTCTTAATGATAGGAAAAGCACAGCATGCATTAGTACTCTGTTTGTGAAACGAGCATCTCATAATTCTACTCAAAGCTCCAGTAGGCTCTCATATATCAATGTCAATATTTAACTTCAGGAGCTAAAATGCCAGCATGTGCTATACAGTTGGCCCAAACTGGCAAGACAGCGGAGAAACATGCCAATCCAAACTGATCAGCTTGCACAGGGGGATAAGTTGCTCAGGCTGAAGTCATTTTCAAAGGGGAGCTGTTTGACACCAGCAGATGATATTTCCAAGAGCGTGTCTCACACTGCTAACTTATTTATGACAGGACTATTCTGGCAGACCTGAAACAGTGCTGATTTACACCAAAGTGCTCTTACTCTCCTGACTTCTGGCAAGGGCCTTGCTCCCTTGTTTCTGCTTCACCTCTTCCTTGTCACATACACATATTCACTCACTTTGTAATGGGCTGTTCTGAAGAAGTGCAAAACATATGTGGATATAAGATGCACCATTTGAGAGAAAGTCCCTGACATTAACTAAAAGTCTAACTACGTTTGCTTAGAAATTTAGAAATGCGTACTACCTAGTCCGGTGCAGCACTTATCAAATAAAGCATCTTTTAGTAACATTCCCATTCACTAGGGATATGGTGTATCTTATTGGAGGGGGAGGTGGTGGCTTCTAGGGTGAATCAGCTAAAATGTCCTAGGTTATTATTCCTTTTTAAAATTGATATGAATTTTACCTGAATACTTTGCCAAAGCAATGTCACCTTCATTTGACCAATAGGAAATAAATGCTTCCTTTCTTTTTCCGTTCTTTCACAACAAAACAACTGCAGAAATGACTGCCTGCAGTCTAGAAGTATATTTTCTCATGCTCTAATCTGATAAATTCAGCTGAACAGTTGAAAATATTCGGCAAGTGAAATGAATATAGTTTTAAAATAGTAGCACTGAACAAGTCTCCTAATTTTTCATATTTATGCTGAAAATGAAATGGCTCGTGTATCAGCTAGCCAGCCTTCTAAAGCTATGTATAACCGCTTAAGCAGTCAGATTTCATCTTCCACAGCAGTACAGCTTAGTTTACTATCAGTTTTTAATAAGTAGAACATGAACATAAGCAGTCCAGATCTGTAGGTATGCACTAATCCCAGCTCAAAATACTAAAAGAATCACCAGAAAAACATCTTATTAAGTAAGAATAAAAATGAGGGGAAAGAATTGTGCTTAGAAGCCATGGAAAAGGAGAAATCAAATTAGAAAATTGCCAGGTTTGGCTATGTTGATATCAACTTGACCATTTCAAAATTTTTCAAGGAAACTCTTAAGCACAACAGCTTACAGAACTACTAAGCAGTGACATAAACAAATTCAGTGTAGGGGTAAAGTAAGGTTTTAAGACATAGTCTGAAGTACTCCAAACATCAAAAAGTCCTTTTAAATGCCACTAAGTATCAGCTGCTTTGTAGAGAACATCATTAACCCCCATTCATCTTTAACATCACATATCACATCTAAACATCACATGGAGAGCGCATTTTAAGGTGTTTGGAGTAGGCAAATATCCAAGAACAGATACAGTTAAAAGAAGCAAAAATTTCATGGTATATAGTGGCCATTAATGACAGAAAAATATGTGAGCTGGTCATTTATTCAGTTCTAGTTTTTAGTCACAGTCCACTCCAGAACAATTCAGGCAGTAACTATCTGAAGTTATATATTTATGTGACTTTAAGAGGTTGTTCAGAAAAGAAATACAAAATATTATATATCAACAGTTACTGTTGAGAACCGTTGAGAAAATGAAAACATAAAATGTTCATTTAAATTCACAACATTGAATGGTCTATCAAACCAATCTCTTTAAATGTTCATTTCATGTCTACAGAATGACCATCAGGAACAATATTACCGCTCCTAGAGAAGGAGCTGTATTTGCTAGTAACATTTCTCTTTTGCATTCCAAACACGCATCTTCTAAACTGCCGTATTTTTTCACGTCTATACTTCTGGAACATGTTTAGATGGTTTAAAATGTGTGTAAAATGCCATTTCCCACCTAATTGACTCAATAAAATGCCATTAAGTACGTTTTAAATATACTGATGTACAATCTGAGGGTATTTCTATTTGTCATGTCTATATGACTGGGTATATAAACATCCTGTCTCCAATTATGTACATACATATGGACTTCTGTGCCATTTCAAGCCCCATTAACTTTAGGTGGGCTCCCAAAGCCAACCGCACAACAAATTGCAGGACTGAACACACCTGCAGAGAAATCAGAAGACTGGACGCAGACGTCTGTGTTAAAAGTCAGATTCAAACAAAGACTCTCTCAATTTGAATACAATCCCTTAACCCCCAAACCATCCTTTCCTTACTACAGTCTGATCAACCGAAATTTTAAGCAGGAAAATATTTTTTTTCTCATACAGGCATTTGAGAAAGAGCCTATATTCACTGCTAATTTCTCAGTAATAATAATAATGATGCTAATATGGACTAAAGCATTTGTAACAAAGATAATAAGTATTAGAGTGTTAGTGGTTATTGCTGCTGCTGTTGTTATTGGTTTTAGGAAGTGAGTTTTATATCACTGGAAGTCACTAAACGTCAGTAATTTCCAATTACTTGGGTAACATCATTTAGCTGCTACTTTAAGTACCCACGTGGTGTGTGTGCTCTGATGCAAGAGCATAACTTAAATTTGAGTAGTGCAAAAAAACCCACCCCAACAAATTGCCCTTCACAGCAAAACTCTCCCCATCTTGGTAGTTTTTGAAATTCTAGCCAATATAGGGGTATTTTACTTCTCACAAATGCGAAAATTTATCTTGCACAATTTCCTAATGTTCCTAATTAAACTGATTTTTTTTTTATTTAAATTAAATGCCACTGCTCTGAAAAGTAGAAAATTGCTACAGAAGATTAAAAATGCTAAAACAGCCAAGAAGATAAACAAACAAACAAAAAATTCCCAACAAAAAAAAATAGCATTACTTTTAGCAAATTCACCTATTGGAATGGTTCCTCTGAAGCTTCCTTTTTGGAACTACACAGAACATGAATAAACTTTTTGGTTTTTTTCTTGGGAAAAACAAAAATCCTACTGTAAAAACTAAACAGCAGTTGAGCCCTGAAAAAAATATACACGATTGTCTAAAACTAAACCAAGTAACTTACAATAAAGGCTGAAAAGTGTGAATCTGCACGTAACAAATCTGCATTTGTAACGGAAAGGGCAATGACCTTAAAGTTCTATTCTATTTGAAACCTGCTATGACTTGTCTTAGTCTTATGCCACTCAAGAATGCATTGCCTCAGTCTTCAGACATTTGATGTTCCTGCACAAATAACACGGGATATACAAGAGATACAGATGCTTCTGTTGCTTTGAAAAATGAACTTGGTGAAAGATAACACCACAGTTATTGGCTGTCTATGTTCAGGTAAATTCAATTCCACCAGTTTAATATAATTTGAATTTTTGTAATGGTTTAGTACCAAGTACAGAATTTTCAAGAAAAAAAAAAAAGACATTTTTGTCTATTATCCCTGTAGCTGCATTCCTCAAATCAGAAAAACATTATGGTGGGATACAGCAAGCATTAAAACAGGAAAAGTTAGTGGAAATTAATAGGAAGTTAAATTCAAGGGTATCTCTAAGGCTTTTCTGCAATCGCAGTACAGACATCTGCGTGAGTCTCTGTTTTTTCAACACACCTGAGGCCTTTCACCCTGTTTAACAAATTAATTTCAATGTAGAGACCTCCAGCTTATTTAATTTCTTCACAGCAGTATTTCCCCCCAAGTCCCTCACCTTACTTTCTGTTCATAATAATACAATACTTTACTTATTTAAGCTCAAGTCAACTTACAACTCTGTAGCCCACTGGATAGGTGAACAAAAAAAAGTTTCTTATCAATGGTTGACAGTCAACTAAGATATCAAATTCTTTTTTCAAGATGAAGTGTGTAAAGTCCAGTCGTTTTCTAGCAACAAAATGAAAGTAAAACATTATTGCTACTGTGGCTCAGCTACTAATGGAATTGCTCTGAATTCTGCTTGTTCAGGACCTGACTATTGCGCCTTTGGTTCTTATTGTAGTCCCTTAATTCAACACATTTGAATCTCATATGAAATATGAAATGCAATTATCATTCTGTGATTATGCAGTTAAGTGAAATGATTATTGTCAAATCAGAAGTCCAGAATTCAAATACTCCTTGAAATAATATAAATAATTTGTAATTGATCTGAAGCCTAGTCCTGCCAGCTAGAGTAGTTCTTGCTCAGTTTCCCATAGGGTCTAGGGTGGTTTTTGTTGCTGAGTTCATTATGACAATATACACAAATTTGGTTTTTTCTCGATCTTTTACTTTTTTAGCTTTTAGCTTGTTTTTTTTTTCCTCAGTCACCTGTATGTAACTTCAGGCCCAAAAGCTGTTTGATGTATGCTTTTGATTTGGCTTGTTCTGACCAAGTTCCCTATGGAAAATCAGTCTGCCACGTATCACCCATGAGCAAAAAGCAGCTTTACCGCCGTCAATATATCTTGAGAAAAGATTGCTGTTAAATGTTTGTTAAACATATATTTTCAATGATTTGTTGTGAAATTGATGATGCTTACGCAAAACTTTCAAGGACAGCTATTCTCTTTTTTAGCTATCGGTTCTCTCTTTTAGGTATTGTTCAACAAATACTTAAGTGAAATATCAGCTACCACTTTGTAGGTTGCAGCCACGGCCACATTTTTTCCCTTCTCTCTCTGCCCCTCATCCTTATGCAATGATGTAGATACTCTCTTACAATAAATGTTCAGGAGCCTTCCAGAGGGAACTTATTTATAATTCTAGTGTTGTTGCGCGTGTCACTTTGGTTGCATTCATTCTGAACAGAGCTATTTTAGCTGCGTCAGTTGAAAACATGAGATGACTGAGACAATTCAGCAGTAAGGGACAACATGGACAATCTCAGAGCCAGCACCAGACGTGCTGCGTAACACACTCTCTTTCTCCCACTTTTCCTCAAATAGTCCTCCCTGATTAGGAACCCAGATCTATTTTTTGATCTGCTCTTTTTCCTCAACCCGAATTACTAAATTCTAAATTATATCTGAGTGGTTTGGTCCTACCTTGTCTCAGGTAGTGACCAGAAAAGGCTGACAGAGGACAAGATGCCACTACACTTGATGTCATTTTAAACATGGTGTCTGCATTAGTAACAGATAAGACTTAACATTCTTTCCAATATTTATTAGCATTAACTATTTTAACTTTGGAAAGTCCTGTACCTGTCCACTGTACATCTTTCCAGCTTGACTTCAGTGATTCCCAGTGGTATTATTTAGGTTAAGTACAAAATATGCAAAGATGTTCCTTTTTCAATCAACTCTGTATTCACTGTCTTTTAATTCCACCAAACACTTTACTGTTTTGTTGTGGAGAACCAGCAATTTGCCTATATACTTTGGCATCTTATATTTTCTATTTCTGGCTGACAACAACAACTGAATTTCTCTTCTTCCAAGTATATCTACCTTTCCAAGGGCTTCTGGGCAACTCTGCAGTCTGTATCCCATTATCCCTCAATATACTGAACACAGTAGGGCAGCTACAGAAAAGGTGAAACTGCTGCTTTTTGCATGCATTACAGTTTTAATCAGGCTCTTCAGTTCTATGCTCAGATACTTCAGAAATCTACCACATATGACTTCTTCCATGATTTACAAAGGAGGCACATATTCTAAGTATGGATAATAGTGGCACCATTTAAATGATAATACCAAGATGTTTTGTGTGGGGAGGAGACTCATGCAGGGCATTTTTAGGATGAACGGCTCTTTCACAGGGCTATCTATCCTCACACCAGATGTCAAATACAAAAAGAAATACTTTGGCATGAATAACAAAGTTCATTTGACTGAAGGATTTACCTCCTAGGAACAAGAGCCTCATAAAATATAAACATTGGGAGCGAAGTGAGCCACGTAAGGGCTTTTGCAAAAATTAAACCCATAACTTGCCACTAGAAATGGGATATTTCATCTGTTCAATAAGCACTAAAGTTCTCTTTGTTTTTATGGCATCGTAATCTTTGATTACTCTGATAAATATTTGGGCTACACAAAACATTGCAATGGAACTAATCGCAGTTATAAAAAAACTTATGTGTGAAAATGAATTGGGAATGCAATGATACCAGCACATTTTAGAGAAGTTCAAACACAGAACCACGTTATTTTAACTGGCTCCCAAACTCATTCTTTTATGTCTCTGTGTAGTCATTTACACCTGAGGAAAATGGTTATGAAAGTTGTTACACTGGCTGGCTTCGCATAGGCATGATAAGTCTACTGGCCATGCAGTACCAGCCTCGCTCGGTGTGACTGGGTGAACCCAAACCACACAAACGAAGACTAGCAAATCTTAGCCAAAAAGTGGGGTCCTGTCTTGAGGATTAGGTCTCTTTATGCTGAAGTCCATTTGTGGAACTCGTGCTCTCGTTCACAACAACTGTGTATAACACACCCTCTGTCCCAAGAGGGAGATGTTTCCCTCCCCTTCCTTTCAGCTCTCCCACTGTTTCCTTTTGTTGTGGTTTTATTGCTCAGACGACAGACCGGACCATCGTATGCTGGCAAATTATGTGCCTAATCTTACTCTACTCTTTGTTTAAAATTGCAACTCTCTCCATCCTTATTACAGTACTCTGAGCGAATATAAGGTTCCAGAAAGGCTCTAGGCATGTCTGTATTGTTTCACAGTGTAAAGACTATTCAGTGCTATTTATTCTCTCACAGAAGGAGAGGGAATCCCTCTGTCATTCAGAGCACACATGCCATTCAGATGCCAGGGCCTACATCCCACCCACAGTTGAGCTGGAGAAGGTCTGTAGTCAGGAAGAGTCACTCAAGAAGAGCTGTCCAATACCTAGAACTGCTTTTTGGAATTCAGTGTAAGGAAAACGATGAGACTTCTTTGGGGGCTACGAAAAAGCAACGTGATTGCTTTAAAAAGCAAAAAGCTTTTCTCTACCTCATTGTATTCTGAGCAGATGCGTTAATGTAAATAAAGTTAAAGTGCAAATCATATCAGATATGAAAGTACCCCTAGTGGTGAAAGTTATGCCTAGTATAGCACCAGCAACATTTATGAAGTGGTAACAAGAATACATTTGAATCACTGGGCTGCATATTTATATCACTGATGCAATAGTGTCATGTACTGTCAAATATTTTTAACATATTACTTCTAACAGCTGAAGTCTGCGTTTGGTTCCAGCAGACTAAACCCAGAATAACTGAGCCAAGGCCAATGGAGATACTTCAGATGTCACTGACTGGAACAAAGAACGTGAATTTGCACTTAGCATTTATATAGTCCTTTTCATCTTCAAAGAGCATCACAAACATTACTAGTTCTAATTCTCGCACAATGACCTTCATGCTAACCTTTTGGGATAAAAGTAATATACTGTAAGAAAAAAACTGACAAGATGTGTAATCAAGCATACACCAAGCCTCAGATGTGTAAACTATCTCTGCCTTGACCTCTATCTCTGCCTCATGGTAGATTTTATCTCATCAAGAATATAAGGCCTTTCACCATGGCTCAGGTATTAATTCACCATACAATGAATTTTACTAACGTTAAGATGGTGATTATAATCCTTGAATAAGAGATTTACTATCACAGTTATAGGATACAGCTATTCCTTTTTAACAGATAAGGGACACAAAATAATACTGCATCACAAAATTTGCGGGGATGTGTCCCAGGACAAGCCAGGGACATATCTAGGTTAGATGTTGGGATTCCATGGCTTTGAATTCCTATTCTTCAGTCATGCTGGGATTTTTTTTTTTTTTTTACCCCTTCCAATTCAAATTAGGAATTTTGTAAGTCTCTGATAGAAAGCTTTCCCAGAAGCAGCAGGAGCTTCCTTTGGGTATCAGTTCTCTCTGCCTTCCAACCCAGACTTGCAATTTGATTATCAATTCTGGGTGGCTCTAAGCCCAGAATCTTGAATAAGTTCCTCATGTTCCAGTTACTCGCGCACGTTATACAGAGGAATAGATTGAAGCAGACAGTACTTCTTTTCATGGTGACCCAGAAGAGCTATTGTTACAAGAACACCTTTAATCTCCTGTTTCTGTTTTTGAATTGAATTCAAGTGGGGAGAGATGAAAGAAAGCGTCTCACAAATCTGCTACTACAGCTGGTACTTTTTAGTTTATCATATGCTTGCTCTAATTCTCTTTGATTCTTCTTAAAATTATTGCTTCTATTTCTTAATTTGACAACCAGGCATTCGTTGCTATTTTTTGACTATGAAAAAACCCTCCCCTCCCTCTTATAGCTACAATTCTTCAGGGAAAAAAAAACCCTGAACTTACTGCATTATGATATCAATGTATGAATTTAACTTCTCCCTTGGTAGGTTTTCTTATGCAGCATACAAATTAACAGCTAAATAATACTTCATTACATACAGTTCAGGAAAAGACTTACAGAATAAACTGAAGAGTGAAAGAAGGATGAGGGTGATGCTGATATGAAGGGCGTCGGTTGCGCTGCAGTCCATTTTGGATTTCTTGCAGGAACACACTTGTAATTTCAGTTCTGTGTTGTTAGTCAGAGGTGGTTTTCCAGAATCTGTCACTGAGATTGGGATGTTGTAATTGGCCTTTTTCAGGTTTTGAAGCAGGATCACCTGGGCATGAGTATCTGCAAAGGATGAGGTGAAAATCAGCCAAATAGTGGTTGTTTGGAAGGGAAGAGGAATCTGCAAACAGTATCAGGTATGCCACAGTTACTCATGGAAATGGAGAAGAAAATGAGAACACTAAGGAAAAGATTAAAGAATTGAATTGGCGGTAAGAAGGGTCAGTAGAGAAATTCTTTCATGAGCTGAGAGCTAACTGCAAACTTATGCCAAACCCCACCAAAAGAAAGACTTTTAGAGCCCCTTTTGCTTAAAGTACATTATTTGGTCTCGAATTATTGGCACAATTTCCCTGTGGAAACTAATATATTAATGAAATGCTGAGGCACATCATCCCCAAAGAAACACAATAGGTAAGAATATAACTGTTTACCAAAGAAAATAATTCCTCTTGCAAGGAAGTACGGGCAAATCTGGTTGAGAAATCAGCAAATTGAAGTAATGACCCCTATGATCCACAGATCTGCTCCACCTGAGCAGCAGTGGGTCACAACGGGTGTTGGTACCCAGGTGAGCATCTTAACTCTTTTAGGGGGTTTAATAGAGTGGTGGTTTGATGTTTGGAGTATGGCAAAGAAAATGACTCCTCCACTTTGTCTGTGACAACCTGCAGGCAGGTACAGACATCACATCCATCTTTATTTTTTTCCAAGAATATGAAATGAACTGCTAAAAGATTTGGTTGTGACAGAGATAATAATACCTGCTAGAAAACAAACAGAAATAATCTATATTAAAAGAAATGTAGTACTTTGTGCCCACAATTTGCCATATGAACCTTCTGCATAGCATGTACTTTGATCTTCTTACCAGCAGTGTATGGTCCCAGTGCGTTTGGGTATTTTATTTGTGAAGAGTTCAAATAGTTAAAATCAGGAAGTTTTTCAAGTACATTGCTAAAGCCTATGCAGAAGTTTCATGCTGTCCTATCCAAAGCCTTGTGCATCTCATGCAAACAAATTCCATGCCATGAAATATGGTAATCTTTACAAAACTGTAAGTCATTAGTAGCCTTCCTTTAATGCAAAGCTAAGAGAGAAAGGTTTGGTCAACATAATGAGAAGAGGAAAAAGGTTCAGATTTTGGAGAAAGTGCGGACAGACTATGACTATATCCTGCCAGGCAGTTGGTCCGAGCACAGAGAACAGTGTAAAGCAGCAGCAATGGATCCATCCTGTGGGACTTCCACGCACAAGTGCTCCTGAGTTCACATAATGGGCAGCCTCAGGGTGAGCTGACTGGGATGGAGAGAGAGGTGGGAGGACTAAATGCATAAGAAAAAAAGTAATAGACTTACTGTTAATCTTGGTGATTCTCCATAATTTTTCTGGGCCAGATTGCTTATTCAGTTCAAATTTGAATGGATCTGTGTTGGGATGAAGGTCTTTGTCTGATGCTCCTAGCACCACTACCCTGAGATCTTTTGCATCTTCACAAACTTTTGCCAGTGTTGGATAAAGGGACGGGACATTGTCATTGACATCCTCCAAAGTGATGTGTAAAGTTCCTGTACCTGTAGCGGGAGGGTTACCTATAGGAAAAAATGAAAAATGTTTAGTAAATCATACTTCCATAAACACTTGCTTTTATTTTTACCTGCTGCTTGCTAAAGGAAATATTTTTTATAGTTCTTACCTCTGTTACATGAAAATGTATGTTACATGCTACATGAAAATTACTGCTTTAAAAACCTGATGAATCACTATTGTAAACTCATTGCTGTATTTTCTGATTCTCTACAGTATTTCTAAGGAAACCTCTGGGAGAGGAATATTTTTGAAGTTAAAGTGAGATTAGGACATGAATAGATATCGGGAAAAGAATCTGTTCATAAACACACACTAAGAGAAACATAGAAGGAAACATCCCCGAGATAGACAGCACGGTATTAAAAGAATCAAGAACAAGACAAATAAGAGGGAAAATGACAGCAGAGAGGAATCAGTTTGTGCGGTGGGTGCCCATAAACAGAACAGGACCAGATCATTCCCCAGCAGCTCTTGGGGATACATTTACTTGTGTCAGGAGAAGTGAAACCTGTCAACATGCAACTCTGGAAAATTAGATCTTTGATTTACCCAGAGCCACCCTCTGTTAGCAGTGGAGTTTCAAGCTTTCCCAAATTATTTGCCATCCTGCCTCAGCCGTGACCTGAAAGAACCAGCTCCGGAGGTGAGGATGTTGTTTATTCACCACGGCACTGCTACAAGCCTTTGCGCCAGGGCTGTGACTGACAAACCAGCCGTGGCGCTGGAAGTGTTTGTAACAGAGGTGTCTGCCCACTGGGAGCCAGACTGGGACTAGCACCTCATTTCAGAGAGGTCAGAGAGGAGCTGACAAGTGGTAATAACTTTCAGTCACTACAGATGTGTGCCATAGTTGAGCCAGTAACCTACTGCTTTCAGCGTAAAGCTCGATATCTTATTACAGATCCCTTTGCCATCCCATTTTACCCGATCTCAGAGTTTTCTAACTGCGCATTACTCCCTTCATAGTGTACCGTAGTTAATAATTTCTCATTTGAAATGCTGCACTTCTGGGTTGTTTGTGTTACTCGTTTTTCTGGTTTAGTACACAAGATCTATGATCTCTGCACTTCCCTCAGCTATAAACCCTTAGCAGGTAGAAAGAATTCAAGAGGTTGCACTTAACCTGTAAAGCACTAGTGCAATGTGTCATGGCAGTTTTAAGTTTAGCACTGAAAGAGGTACACTTTAGCATAATCACCCTGCCTATAGCAGCCCAATAAACTATGGAATTATTGCTGCACTGTGAGTGCATTCTAAGGGAGAAGTAAATACCCTGTGGTCTGGATCTGATAAACTTCTAACTGTAGCAGAATGCAATTAGTCCTTTCAGTAACAAATGTTACTAATGGTGACACTTCATCCATTTCATGCACACATAAATGCATAACAAAGGCAGAATTTTCATAGTTCTTTGGCTTTCCCCCCTCCTCATCTTGCACTTTGTCATCAGAAGGGCTAGGGTTGAGTTCTTTTTAATGAAAAAGAAATTATTTTTCACTTTTTATTGGACTAATTGAATTTGCAGAAAGACTCCAATCATTTTTTGTTCTTGATATATTATTAAGTAAAGTCATACGGCAGAATGGATGAAAAGACATTCGAGTATTTGAAATATGATCATAAAAGCCAGCCTTTCATGCACTTAATTAAACTGCTGTCTTTAATTTTGAATGCATTATTTCCACACTGGACTGATAATGTCTTATGCACTGCCTTTCTTATCTTTCTCTGAAGTCAGTAATATTAAAATCTGCCTTTTGAAATTAAGAAGCCAACAGCATTATGAATGTACTGTTATTTTGTCAGGCGCAGATATGGCTGCATTTTCTCTGCCATGCTAATGTTTCACTATCTTTGTATGGCTCATGGGCCAGGCAACTATTACGCACAAATAGAGGAAAAGGAAATTGCTTCTGTCCATTCCAATGACTTATTCTCTGGTTGGTTTATTTATAATGATTTGAACAAAATCTTTTAGTGGTGTATGAAGACCTCAAAAGAAAAATAATCAAATGTCAAGGTCATAAACTGAAGCTTGTTAACATGCCTATCATAAAAAATACAACAAAAAAGGAATCAAGGAAAAATGGTCACAACATATCTATTGGGAATATATGACTTGTATAAATTTGACAGTACTATGCCTTTGAAATAATCCAAAAATCCCATGATCTCCAGACAGCTTTGGTTTTGAAATGAAAGATTTCCATAGCATATTTTAATTCTGAAATAAAACTTCTCTTAATTTTTATTGTAAAACCTTGCAGTTGAAAGCAGAATTAATGTGTAAACCAAGACATAAAGGGCTCTGTCCAACAGCCCTTGGGAGCAGCTTTTCAAAAGGGCTCAGCTCCTATTTTTGTCACTGAACTGAATTGGCCATTCCTCCTGAGGCTGAACACTTTAAACCTTTAGGTGCCTTTAGAGCCATTTGGGATAGAGGTAATTTCAAATTCCTGCTAAGGCTCCCACAAGTGGCGTAGCTGTGAATACACTATGAGAAACATAGGAATGAAACAGCATTACTCACGTGTGTAAAAGCCACTAAAAAAGAGACTCAAGGATCGATAATTTCATACTGAAAGAAAGTGAAAGCTTGGCATTGAGTGCTGATTTTGATAACCTAGGGCAAGACTGAGAACTTTAACAAGTGATCTTCAATGAGACCAAAATGTAAGAAAGATTTTTCTAGGTAGTCTGTGGGACTGGAACTTTGATCAGCAAAGCTAAAAAGTACAGATTCATCTTAGAGCATCCTGCAGTGGGAACTGTATGATACACTTATCTCAATCAGACCAGGATGGGTAATGTCTTCATATCCTGGCATTAGCCTGCATACAAGGCTTCTAATAGCGGTCTTCAGTTAGGCAATAGCCACTGCTGTTGTAAGATGCAACAAAATAGACTGACAAAAGTAGCTCTATTTCATGAGTTACAGAATGTCATAGAATATGATGGGGTCTATTGTCTGAGAACTAGAACCTGTAATGCAACAGACTGTTACCAAAAGATGTAAATGTTAAATTGGATTTTACTGCTATCAGCAAAAATGACCATATTGCTACCTTTATTTCAAAAAAATAGTTTCAAAAGAAGTATTATAGAAACAAGATACCTTGTATACTGGAATTTTAATGAAAGCCTTGCAGAATCATATTAGAATTATTAGCGTAAAGTCAAATTATAAACCCTCTGTTAAAACACACGGCCAAGAAATTTGAAAACTGGCATTCAGTTTTGGTCCAAAAAGTTCCCATAGGGACAATGATGTCATTTAGAGATCTAACTACTCAAATGAGACTGCCAATCAGGTAGTTAGTTTCTTAAAAGATACCAATTACGCACAATGATGGCCATGGAGTAGGATGACATTTCTCTTAAGTATCAAGAGTTGCATAAAACGGCATGTCTAACAAGCAATCACAGGGTTGAATGGGTGATGATGCATTTAATCTGAGCATAACATTTTTATGGACATGAAGAGCCATTTCATGTTCTACTTTCTAGTTTTTCTACAGAAATGTGATGCTGTTGTGTACAGATTTCTAATATGGCTGAGTTCTGTGAAATTAAAGACAGTATCTGGACTGCTTAAAAACTGAATTAAGACATTCCTAATCAGCGTACATTCAAACATCAACAGCTTTCATTTATTTGAAATGAAAGAAAAACCACAGAGTTACTATTGCCACACCGCAGGTGAGATTTTCTGATATGTCTCACACAATAAGAAGCCAAAAAAAAAAGCCAGCGAAAGTTGAAGACTTAATTTTTGGGGCTATCCAAAGAAAAACTCATAGTGTGACTGAGGGTTGCCTACACAGCATCCTATTTCTTTGCACGACGTAAACACACCTGCACTTCCCTCATCTCCCTACGATTGGCATCATAAAAGGCTGACAGAAGGATCCACACTGCATGAGTTAGTCCACAGTGATGTCCCAGTGTCTCACCACATCTTGCACAAGCATATCTACAAAAGCTTTAAAATAGTCAATGCAGATGCTAATAACTATGTAGCTTCAAATCATTAATATGAAAGTTGTTTTTAGATGTTTTAATTCCAAGTGTGACTTCCATGGAGTGTTTTGAGCTAATCTGTTTTTTTGACTTACTGCTAAAGGAAGCCTTGGGGAACACAACACTGGCTACACGGGGATCAGGGCCATGTCACCTCACTATTTTCACATTCAGCAGTGGTTTTCTCCACTAACTAAGCTATATCAACAACAGCAACAGTGGAAGAAAAAGTTAAGCACTTCACAGTTGGAATCACAACAGTTACCATGTTTAGACACTATATTCTCTTCTAAGAGTACAGCTGAGCATGAGGGTAGTTAAAAGCAGCCATCCATCTACACTAGATTGCCAGTGTGTACTTACAGAAGCTGGTCAGAAACAGTGTTCTAAGCTGGTAGAACATTTTCAAGATGGAAGAGTTGTTTAAATGCATTTCAAAGAGAAAAAACATAATGAAGATTTAATCCTTTTCTTCCAGATTTTCCTTTCCCAGAAAATCTCAAGATTAGCCCAAATGACCCTAATTACATTTTCCAAGCATTCAAAAACATATTCAGAACTTAGAAAATGAACAGATTTGGATATTTGAGAATATGGTGAGTTTAGATTGTCCTTGAAAATGAAGATGCATGTTCCTTAAAGCAATGGAAAGGTTCTTAAGAACATATCCAAGTAAAACGATTGCTTAAAACATCAAATCATATTCTTTGGTCAACACACCACCCAAAATTGAAGAATTAAACTGATATTGTCCATCCTACCTTGAGCTTTCTAAGTTCTGAAATTTTTAAATCTCTCTTTGGAATAACTGAGGTGTATTTGTTGTACTTTTTTTCTTTTAGAATCTGGTATTTAAAATATTTATATTTCAAGATTTAAAGGATATTATAAACTAAAAAAATTGGATATAATAAGAATATTTGTTCAGGTAAATAAAATTTCATTTAATTTGTGAAAACCAAGAGGAAAATCCTCAAGAAATATTTTCCCTTCTAGTTTGGTTCATTTTTTTTTAGTTTGACACCAAACTTGACTTGATCTAAAATAGAACAAGTTGCGCAAGGGAGAACAAGGATTATCAAACACAAAAAAGTACATTTCCACATGCTATGTGAAAATGGGCTTTGAACAAATCAGATGAAAGTCAGTTTACCTCTAAATAATGTAATATGTTTAATGGTATGGCTAAGGAACAAAACACTGATCATCAACTAGCAAGAAAAATGCCAGACACAAACCAAGAAATGTTAAGACTGGGAGACAATAAGACTGTATGTTTTCACTTATATTTACAAAGTTCACCTAATGGTATCAAAAGCTAAATATGGGAAATCTTCTCTATTTAGAACTCTAACGGTTTGTATCTTGATCATTACAGCAAAGGAATATTTATGTAAATGCCTTTACAAAACAAAATCTAATTAGAAATAAATATGAAAAAAAAGAATTCTATTTCAACTATTGTATACTTTAAAAAAAAAAATAATTAAAGACCATCAACAACCTTGGATTCTGGCAATATTTATCAAATTTCCAAAGAAGAAAAATGAACCATTGTAGAGAAACCAGCTGCCACACAGATCTAAGCCATAGCACTGCAGGAAGCCAGAACAGTTTTTGGGAAGAATGGAGCACGAACTGTCCCTTTTCACATGCTCATTATGAATGGTAAAAAGACTTCTGTAGTCATTTCGTCTTATTAAATTAAGTTCCAGCACCATCAAATTAATACATATTATCTATGCCCTTCTATGCCATGATGCAGAAATTACAAGGCCATTTAATTCCTAGAGCAAGCAATCAGGTATCCATTGCCATATAGATTTCCTCTCAAGCTGACAGAGTGGAAATTCATTTATTCTAAATTTTACTAGAATATTTATGGTTTACCATTTAGCAGCAGTGTTTAATCCACTTGCACTATCACTTACATAACCCAGAAAGCTCCATTCCAACTTTTTTTTTCCCTCTTTTACTTTTTTGCTGGCTAACAAAGTTACACAGATACAAAATGAGTGAGCAATTATAGTAAGGAAAATTTTTCTTCATAATCAAGCAGGAAAAAAACAGCCTTTGAGAATGTGGGTTTGCTAATTTCTGGCAAAATTACCTTTCCTCTGAACCATTATGAATGAAGATTATCTCTTAAAACTTCTACAAACTACATTTGAATCACAGTCATATTGAGGTCAATTTGGAATTACAACGATGCCAACAATTTCCTTCATTTTACTGCCCTGTATCTGACTGTATAGTGTAGGACTGCCTAGGATCTGTCCTTGGATATGAATTTTTCACCAATTTCTCTATTTTCAGCTTCAAATTTGCCTGAAGGAGAATATCACAAGAAAGGACGAGAATAAAGAACAAAAAGGGCATTGTAGAAGTTCCCAAATTGTTCGGAGGGAGCTGTGCAACCAGACTGTGCAGTGTGAGGTTAGGCTAAAAGTAACATCTCTTTAAATTACTGTACTTCTCAGATAAGGACTGTGAGAAATAACGCTTCATGCTTTCTAATGATATTGCTGTGAAAACTAAACAAAATTTGTTTCTCCTTCCTGATGTTGGGTTTTTTCCCCGCCTCTATATGCTGTTTTTCTAATCAGCAAATGTGTGCGTACCAGGTGATTTGGCAGCAAGTACCCTCACTCCAGGCATAAATTCCATTCAGGGAGGCATATTCCATTACATTTTGTGTTCAAGCTGAACTCTGTTAATGGTTCAACCGAAGTAAATGGAACAAATAGAGTGGGAAGATCCCAAGATTTGGGTGTGCTGCTCAGAATCTGACATATTTGAAAACTAGTCTCATAAATGCCACATGCTGACATTTTGTATAAAGAAGATCCCAAATTTCCCATGAGTTGGAATTTCCTATGTATTTCTGCATGTATTGGCATATAGATATTTTTCAATATTTATAAAATAAATAGTCTTTTAAAGTTTCAATCCTTCATTCAGTCTAATATATGCAGATCGTATTTTTGAGTAATTACATTTCAAAAGAGCACAGCTCTTTCAGCATATCAAATCGCTACTGACATATGCCATCCGTCTTAAATACTGTTTTCAGCATTCTAATTTCTTTTTCTAATCATGAGTCCATGATGACAAATTAAAACAATATTTTGTGTGCAATTCATATTTTACTGAAAGTTAAAATGGCAAGAAAAGGATGAGTATTCAATTTATTTTCTCTTCTCAATTAATACAGCAATTAAGATAAAGGGGTATAAAACTGGCTTAATTGGGTTGCCATGGCAACTAATTGCCTGATTTCTTAAAAAATAGCATGTTTTAGGTGGAATCAATCTGTGGTAATTTAATTATGTACATCATGAAGCAAGACGACAGGTTAGATACATGTAAGGAAAAGTTCTAATTGCAAATTGTTACACATCTCTCTGTTACTCCAGTTTTTTCTAGATTCTGTCTGTTACTTTTCACTACACATAATACAGAATGATAATTTTTCTTTTTAATGATTAGCGCTATTGAGACTTGCACAATAAATGAGCTTTGGAATTGCTTGGGTGTACTTCAGCTGGTCCTTGGAAACAAGGAAAAAAAGTGAAAACTAGACCCTCACTCACTTCTTCCTCATTTTGCTTCATCTGTGCAACAGGGAAATTGAAATAGTGCCACTCAGCTGGCTCATGTATACATCTGTAACCGGGCACAGGCAGAGAAGCCATATCCAAGTTGGCTTTTTTAAACTCGCCTTAACTCAAAGCAAACGCTGAAATCACACCGATCTAGAATCACACCTTTTTATAGTCCTCCCTGTCTCTTAACCTGTACCATGCTCAAGTATGATACTCCACTAAATAGAGGCTACTGGTCCTGAAGCTTCTTCCCTGCAGCTCAGCCCCCGATGGACACCCTGCCTGTGGCTGCGGGTGGCTGCCACGCAAACGTTTATCATGGCAAGGACTGGGGAGGGTGATGTCATGTAGAGGGCAAATCACTTTCAGAAAAGAAAACACTTGGTTTTGCTCATGTAGTATTGCTGTAAAAAACAGCTTACTGTGATTTAGGGCATTTCAAGCTACATCAGGTAAAATTCTGAACCCTTAACTCCATCTCTGATTATCTTTAACACCCAGAAGAGATGCCACATTTTAATGACATTTATTCTGCTCTGTGTTTAATGTAGTAGAAGTACTTGTATTCCTAGTTTTTGTCTCAGCAGTCCCCTGGTGATGAGAGTAGCAGGGGAGGAAGGTGGCACATTTACACTAGATGAGAGTACCTGTCTCAGTGGGAGAACGTTGCTCCCTGGCTTTGCGTGGGTGGTACTCCAGCAGGGTGGCATGAGAAGAGTGAAGCTGATAACTGGCATTTAACCAAATCAGCAAGATTGGGTATTAGTGTCTCATCACTCGTCACCGCAGCTGACATACTTGGACAGCGTAGGTGGCTTTTCCATGTATCAGGTAAACAAAGGTAACCAAAGCTTTTCTTCTAAAGAGAGAAAAAGTTACACAATGGGGACATTAACTCGGGTATCTTGCCCCTCCGCAATAGCGTGAGTGATTATTGCATAACTAAGGTAAATCTGGATACATTTTATTATTTATTCCTCTTACAGGAAAGGGAGAAACCAATTTTTAGCTTTTATAGATTTCATACATTTTGCAGATACTTTTTAGCTTCACCTCCAAAATTTTCATGTTTTTCTCCTCCCTTTTTCTAAATTGTGACTCAAAGTCTCAGAACACAGGACAAAAAAGACCATTCCTGGAGAGTTTTCAGCATAATTGACTTTATGAGAAAAACATACAGGTATTCTGCTTAAAAATAGTCATCCCAAATACTCCAGTGTATAATAGAATCTACAGGATGACACTAGACATGGTCAACACAGCAAATCTCCTGAAAGGTCTGTTCCAAGCACATTTCTCAAACTATTTCTCGTATTTAAGATATGTGGGTTTTAGAGACATACTCCCGATAATTGCCCTGTATGCTTGTGATACTGCATTGTTTTTAGTGATTAGAGTGCTAAATTCAGGAAATAAAATGATCACCATTATTGGCACTTTTGTTAATTGAATGAAACCTCTGATGTTTTGCAAGTTTGCATAAACCTGACTTTGTCCCATTAAGTGCTTATTCTCAGATTAAACACGGTTCATGACAGTTTAATGTGTTAACTCTGCTTCATGATATTTCCTACCAGTGTTTAATTTCTTCTTTAATAGGCCAGAGACTCTATGTCCACACAAGTCTTTAATAAAAAGAGTTTTCAAATTCTAAAGACACTACCTTGACCTTTACTGAAATCAAAAGTACAGAGAAAATTAGGATATTCATTCCAAAAAGTCCTTTTTAAAGTGAAAATTCCCACAATAAAAGGTCAAACTTTATTATCTATAAAATTAATACTGTATCCATCAAATTTGCTCTTATCCATTGTTTCAATTATTTTTGGGAAGGTACAGGAACTGTTTAGTTCAGAAATAACATAATTCATACTTAACTACCTTTCTCTGCAGTTAATTTGATAATGCTGAAAAATAATACCGTGAAGTTCAAAAAGAACATCATACACAACTAAATTATTTCCTCCAGTGGAATGACTCTGTTTTCTGGGGTCTATTCATGGTTACTGTCCTACTGGTAAAGAATAGTTTTGTGATTTACTGAGAAAAGATAAAGATGTGATGGATTTCTATAAAGAACTACCAAGCATGAAGCTCCTGGTTTTATTTCTGACAGAAATCTTCAACATTTTACAAATAAGAAAAATTCCCTGGCACTTGTCCCCTGCACTGAAGTGCAATAATAAGGCGGCAGTGCCTGCTGAATCCAGTGACAGATTCTCTATTGATGTCAGTGAAAGGGTATGAAAAAACTACCCCTGTGAGTTTTGGTTTTGGCTGTCTCCACTCTGCGCCCAAGACACCACAGGAATGTAAGGTCATTTTAAAAAGAGGTGATCATGGAATACGATGGGACAACAGTATCTTTTCTGTAATTATAGAAATTCTATATGCTACAAATACTAATAGGAATTAATATGTTTATAACTCTTCTAGTGCATGTCTAAGGTCCTTTAGCAAAGTCTAAGGTCCTTTAGCAAAGTATAAGGTCCAAGGTTTTAGTTGATTTTAGAAACTTGACGTATTACAAATGCTGTTAAAAATTAGTGCACAACTCACAGACACCCTTTGACAGTAATCATCGCGTTTGCAATCGCTTATACTGACAATTAGCAACGTTACACTGCTGAAACTCCTGTCAGTGCTGCCAGAAGCTGAACCTGAGGGGGATGGATCAGGTGTGGCCACAGGGACACACAGACCTCTCACTCAGCCAGCCTCTGCGAAGCCTCATGGGCACCAGTGTGGCACTGGACTGGACTGGGCTGAGGTGCTCTGTGTGACGCCCAGCACTGCGCTGGTACCAGTTCACACTGTAGTCTGCAGTGAGTGTTCCCTGAGCTCTCTGGTACTCTCCAGTTAAGAAAAGGAAAACATGTGGCAGCTCAGACTTCCTTGGTGCGTGTGTCAACACATCTCAGATTTGACTTAGGAAAAAGGTGGAAGGCCAAAGGAAGTAAGAATTTATATTGAACGCTTTTGAAAAAAGTATCTCTGATTACGGGGTTTTTGTTCCTCTCCCTCTTCACCCCAAGTCTGTTAGCCCAACCAAATGACTTGCTCTATTGGAAATGCCTCTGAATTTTCAATTTACTACCCTATCTCATTTGGCACATTTTAATCCTTCCTTTGGCTGCCCTCTCACATAAACGTCATAACCATATTCACTGGAATTACATAGGCTGCACTTACTAACCTGAAGAAAGAGATTCACAGTTTGTGGACAATGCCGTTTTAAAGAGAATGCATATAGTTATATTTAATTTGATTTTTTTTCCTTTTTAAGTTAACATAACCTTCTTTTAAAGTCCCGAAAGAATTTTGCATTCATTTCATATTTTTCTACCACCATTTGTCTTGTCATCTAAGGTAATATCACTTTTTCAAGATGGACATTAGCTATGATGGCTAGAAAAAATGAAGTGGGTTTCACAGCATAGCTAGTCGGCATTATCAGTGGCCCAGAAATAAGGTGGGGAACACCTTCCAGGGGTATTATCAGTCCCACTCGTAATTGCAGGGGACAAGGCAGACCCCAAACCTACCTGTTGAACTCAACCAAAAAACTTCCTTGGCTGCTTTAGTCACAGAGTCTGAAGTGAGACCTCAGACTGGCAGCACCTCTGTGCAAAGCCAGCACAGACCCCTCTGCGAATAGGCGCAGTCAAACTGCGAGTGGACAGTGTGGGAACTGAAGCTCCCCCGTCTCATGGCAGCCTGCCCCAAGGGACCACTGCTCGCCCGGCCAGTGGTGGCCAGAGGCAAGTGTCTGTGTGGGACTGAGGTGGAGGTTGGAGCTCTCAACGCCTACAAATTCCACTCCTACATATTTATACAGACCAACAGATAATTTTTCCAGTTACCAACCTGACTTTAAGTTTAGTGTGTTTCACAAGCTGTTTGGTAATTAATCCCGGAGCGATACAGACCACAAGGTTAATATCAGCTATTTAAGTTCTGCTGTTTATTGGCACTTCCACATGTGGCTGAGCTACATAGAGTGAAGCAGTAAAATACTCCTGAATGATCATTATTAACACCTTAGCATGACAGTACTAAATGCACACATGTGGTTTCTAATTACTTCATTCAAAGGAGTCAATAATGTTGGAGTAGATTAGCTCCTGCGCTAACGGTACTGCAGAATTACAAATAAACACAGTAACAGCAGCTTGAATGAGATGCTGACTCAGTACCTCAACTGAACAGGATTCCTTTTCTCTAACCCACGTTAAACATCTTCTCTTACTCTGCTGTTCAGTGCACAGACACCGTCCCTTCTCTCATTTTTCCAGAATGGAAAAAACTCTGAGAATAAGTGAGGTTCTTGGCTTAAAATTGATGAGCAATGTGTGTAACTGCCCTAAGGGCAACATAAAGGCATACCCAAAAATCCACTTTCATTCAGACTGGTTTTCATAGTTGGAAATATTCAGCTTCTTGTTCCATCTATTATCTTTGAGGATATTTGACTCCACTTTGTCCTTTTGATAATCTCCCAATAATATTATCCTGAATTTTTACATTTCCCCATGTACCAGATTTTAAGGTGCATTTAAAAACTCTTTATCCAATAGCAAGTAAAAGACAGAAATAAGTTTAGTGCTACATTTTTCCATGGAAATTTCCTAAGAAAAATATGTATATGAATATACAAGTAAATCACCATCTCAGCAGAATTTTTTTTCTTTTATACTTAAGGCAGTATTTTCTTTTTCCTGTCAGGCCCTGCAAATGTTCCCTGAGTCATGTGGTTACAAAAATGTAGAATTACTCTCCTAAAAAGAACATTTTACAATTCAACACCAGGGCTAAACCAGCTGCAGCTGTGAAAAGCGTTAGCATATTAGCTGTTATATTACAGACAAATCTTTTATTTATTTTGAGCCTTTAGCTCTGGAGATTTGGAATGTTCAGGATTTTCTCTTTCTTTCTCTGCTCCAAAGTCACTCGCTGAATTTTCACTAGATAGTTTAATTTTGATTATGTTTGACAGAAGGAACTTTAATTCACACAATATGTAAAAAATGTTGCATTTTAACAAGGGTTTTTACTTATGTTTTTATTGTCACCATCACTGTATTGAATAGAATAGAATTCAGCTTATCAGAGATGAGTTGTTATTGGTATTTAGGTGCCTTAGGCTTACTAAATCCTCAAATATTATGAGGAAATTAACTCTGATAAAGATGATTTATTACTGTCCAAGAATGTTCATAGACTATTTGCATCTAGCATTAGGATCTCAGTGTAGGAATAAATGTGTGAGATGTAGCCTTAAATCAAAGCTGTTCTAAGTTTGAAGTTTTAAGTTAATTCCTCTATTTCCTGTTTATCACAATGATCTCTGATACCTTTTGGTGCCCACCAAGCAAAGTGCTGAAGCATATGCTTAACTTGACATGAGCACCTTTCTGAATGGAAAATTTCAAGCAGGGTAAAAACTCATATATTTTAATGAATATGATCTGTAGTAGTTACTCACCACTGTCTATTGCCAGAAAGAGAGCCGTGTATATGTTATTCTGAACATAAGGAGATTCCCGATCCAGGATAGCAGTGGTGCCAATGGTACCGTTGGTCGGGTTAATTTCTAGCCAGCCCGCTGGATCCTTGTAAACAGAATACCTAATAAAAATACAGACGTTGTTAACAAATTATACATCTAGACATAATATAGACATTATAGACATCCAGACATTATACATCTAGACATTGCATTACTACAAAGACATTGACTCAAACCTCAAACAATATGAACTATGTCTTTGGATACATATGTCCCAAAGCTTAGTACAGAAATCAATATTTAAAATATTATATAGGACCTGTTTCCTACTGCTGTGTTATACAGCCAGAGTGCCTGAACGCTTTCACTGAACCTCTGTGTCAACACTGCTATTTACAAACTTCATGGATCCTCTCCAGTCCTCCTTTTCCAGACATAAAATTCCAGCTAAAGTAGGAGTTATATTTTTAATTTATTTTTTTAAGTGGTTTTCATTTTGGAAATATAGTAAATTGTGGAGTATGAGAGCAAAAAGAGGGCAAGAGTATGGATTCATTAGGTCTAATGGGAGCTGGTTATATGCAGACCCAGTTTGCATACATTTGCTCTGCAGTCTGTGATCTGTAGTTTCCTGCTTCTGAGGATTTCACGTAGATGCTCAGAATCTTGGAACAATTCGACCACATGCATGTTGTCTAAATAAGTTAAAATTTTAAACCATGGTCAGGATCCCACAATACAAAATTCACTGTTGTGCTGTCTTTGCATTAATCAGCACTAATATTTAGACCCTGATACTGGAAATATTTAGATATTGTGGTGTTTATGCACTAAGAAGTGACCTACTTGACTGATATAATAAACATGAGGATGTTCATAATTAGGGCCTAATTCTATACTCAGTTAAATATATTAAGTAATATAACAACACAGAGCTGAATTAACTGGTACCAATTCCCTCTCCAATGAAATGTGTCAATATTTTAAACTAAAGCTCCAATCATATAATCAATACTCAGTATAATAACCTGTTCATCTTTTTTGTAGTGAATTGTTATAGGTCATAAACAGCCCTACAATCTTCTATAGACATTTTAATTGACATGAAATCTCTTATTGTTTAATGAGTTCATGCCTAGCCGGTGCCTCGTAGTGGCATTCATCTGAAAGGTGTCCTATGTGATAACACTGCCAAAAATAATTTATCAGTGCAACTATTTCCTGAGGGAATAATCAAAAATAACAGATTGTAAGGGGGTTAAAAAAATAAGTAAAATGAAATGGCAGTTGCTAGAAGAGGAAAGAATAAATTGCAGGACAACAAAGAAAAACATCATCTCATTGAATGCTTATTTCCGAGGCTTGCTTTGGTCTCTTGTGCCCTCGGGAGAGTGGAAAAATAAGTTACGATTAGTTGCAAGGTCCCTCTAGCAGGCTGTTAAGGGATGCCCATTATCACAGCTAACAGCAAGGGCACAACGTGCGGCTGTTCTACCCAGCTGCTTCTGACCCCCTAGTCCTCATTTCAGACCTTTCAGTCCCATATAACTTGTGCTTTTCCACTGTCTGGTTACTTTGATCAGGTGGAGTTTCAGAACTTTGGATTTCTGCTGGGATCTCAGAAGGACCAAGCAGAGCCGCAGCTCTGAGCTGTCAGATGTCCGAGATGGCCATTAGCATCATTCATTATTCATGCAGCAATTTTTACTGCGTTTGAGCAGCAGGTCTGATCATTGGTAAAAGAAAAACAAAAGCAAATGACTTTGTGCATGGCTCAAGCTTAAATTCTGTCATTAAGACAGCACTGTCAAAGACTATTGAATGAACTGAAGAATGGATCTCTTCCATCCCTCATCACAGGAACTTCCCCTTCACCATTTGAAATATTGCCATGGGAAGGTGTCATTAAGCAAAGATTTTTTTATTTCCCTCCTACCCCCCATGCAAATTAGGAAAGATTAGAACGGATTTGACTTATAATAGCCTTTGAATAATAAATGCTGGGCACGGACATCATACTATTCAGCAGGAAGGAAACTTAATTGTTAAAAAGGGAAAAGTTCTGGACAAATTGGTTTCCTCACACATAAATGAGGCAGTGCACATGCAGGTACTCAGGCCTGAGAAATACAGGACGGAAACATATGACATCTTTTCCCAGCCACAGATCAGGTATCCATTATAACTGGTTTAGCTGGAGGCAGAGCAAGACTTGAATTTATGCCTTAGAAAGCACAGGGCTCCAGAATCCCTATGGGTTTGTCATGTGGCCCATAGGCCCATTTAAATACACTGTTCTATAGATTGACGTTATACTTCAAAGATCGTTAAAGAACTTTTATTTCAAAAGAATGGTAGTCCAAAGAAAAAATACTGAGTCTTGAATTTGAAAAAAAGAATTGCTTTTAGCAGAAAGTCTTCTCTTAATTCATCAGAGAAATATCTCTCATCAAAAATATCACCAGTTGCCTCAAAATTTCTTTGGTGTACCTGCAGGGGAAGTGATATTCTCCTACAGAAGATGGAGATGGCTCATTTCAGAGCTGCTAACAGACAGCACTGTCCACACAACTGCGGCTCTTTACCACAACTTTGCTTCAGGCTTGAAAAATACAAGCTCCTTGGGGCTGCTGAGCCAGATTGACTTTTCCTTGGTACAGAAGAACACACTGGTGTTCAGGCAGCCAGTTTCAGGATCAAAACTGAAATATATACAGCCATGAAAAATCATTAATTTTTATGACCTATTATTATGTTAAAATAAATTCAAGGACAAATTTGGAAACCAGAACCTTTTGGACTTTATGAGAAAAAGAGACAAATATAGAAAACACTTGGCTTATTCATGCTCCCGCAAAAGCCACTCAGAGTTTCACCGCTGGCTTCCCCAGGAGCAGAAATTACCCTTAGGGAATATGCGGGAAAGAATCAAAGGCAAACGGTACTGCACAGTGAGCCATTCCATCAACCCAACATGTCCTTCCACTTAATAACCATTTAAACATTAATCAATACCTGAGCTTTATCTCCCGTAGAAATGAGTTACTAGAATAGTAACAATGCAGAATCATTATTTCATTTCACTTCTTTGTTTCTTATTTTATTGTTGTTTTTATAACTTTGCAACAAAGGTATGCACAAAAATATGAAACAAGGGCGGCCTAAACAATTCCTACTCTATTGTAAAACTGCAAATTCTCAATTAACCCCGAAACAATTTAAGAAGATTCAACACTTCTAAAGTAATGAGAATTTAAAATGGATTGTATTATCTTCCCTGATTGCTCTACAAAGCGCTGTTGCCTGTGCAAATAAAAAACTGAATTGTATAACCTGTGATTTGGCACAGGATATTGTAAAACTAGTACTTTGTCTTTCCCACCATATTTTTTACTTATTGTAAGAGTGTATCACAGTACAGTTAAGATGATTGTTCTTTGTTCGTTTTGTTTTTGAGGGCTCTGCTAGCAAAAGATTTAGAAAAGACTCATTAAGAAAAGCACTATAAAAATAGAAGTATAGAAGACAAAGTTTCACATCCTACTTTTGACTTTAGTGGTATCTGCTGATTGCAAAGCAGTTCTGAAAATCAGACCATTTTTTAGGTGGTTAAACATGAACTTATGTGCCTGCATGTACCTACTCTGTTTTAAAAATCATAAGTACATTGATACATCTGTATGGATGTATACACAGCCATGTTCTCTGGTGTACCAATTACTGCCTTATTTTGGACTCATTCTACATTGCAGTAGTGAAATTTAGTGCTGCTTTGTGGAGTTTCTTTATTTCATTGTTGTTTTTTTTTAAAATTTTAAACCATGTATACAGCTTAGAGAGGCTTATATGACAACAAGGCATGGGCAAGCGGGTGTAACCTATTTTGATTGTGACCTCCTTGAACTACGTTCATGTCCTCGCAGTCGATAAGCCAGGTCTTGGCAAAGGAAGCAGAAAAAATAATTCCCTTGGACTGGAAATTGCTGCAAAATTTACGTATACACCATAAATGTAGACCTACAAACAGATGCAGAGAGGCTACAGAAGCAGAACAAGAAGACACAAATCAAAACATGCACTTGGCCTATTTGGTGCAGAACTAAAGTGGCAAATATATGGAAATAATTTAAAATTTATAAATGGCATCTTCCCCTTCCTGTAACAGAGGAAAATAATTCAGAAAACACCTCCTGGGGTTGCTAGCAGATGTGCATGGTGCCGGTGGCTGGCAGCTTGATTAGCACAGAAGATCGTTACACAGAACAGTGGTGATAATACGGACATAGAAATCTAATCAGAGCCGCAACCTCGCACTAGCCACAAAAAGAATTTCACAGCCAACAATGCAATAGCCCAGGGTGTCATAGGAGAGCAGCCAGGCATCTAGGCACAGAGTCAGATGCTGCTCTTGGCAAGGACCTCCAGAGCTTAGTAGTTGCCCGATTTTTCCCACATGGAGTCAAGGGGTCTTGGCTCTTCCGCTTTAACAGAAAGAGAAGGCAGGCAAAATGAAGCAGGGCCAAATCTGTGCTGAATGTGTCAGTTTGATGTGCGTCGCTGACGGGAGTTAAGGTGGGCAATTCAGATAGGCTTGTCAGGGTGACGGTTCTAGCCTTGCCCGTCTGGAGACTGCTCAAGTCATGATGTACAGAGACTGTATGACCAGAAAGACACAACAGCAAAGAAGCGGTACAGTGGCATTGTTCCCATCAATCACCTGTCTGATTCTGCAGTGAGGCTTTGCTACGATAATGCGTAACAGGGTGAGAGGCTGTAGGCAGCAAGGTGACACTGGTGGAGTAGTGAGCAAGGCTGGGCTGGCTGAATTAGGACTTGGAGATTTGGACTTCAAGTCCTGGCTCTGTCACAATGGAATTAGGGAAGCCCTTTAATTCACGCTATGTCCCCAGCTCAGCTTTAAAATGGTGAGGATGTATTTCTGCCTTGAAAAGCTCTTAAAAGGATAAAATGTGTAAATCATTGCAAAAGGGCTGAGGACAAATAGCAATGAGTGACATCAAAAGCACCGAGACAGACAGAACTGAGAATAATAATTTGAGTAGCTTTCTAAAGATGCAGGAAGATATTTACTGGCATTTTCAAATTGTATAGTTGCTCATCTCCTTTACTGTCTTTAAACTATGTGTGTGCATACTTACTGGTCTTGGGTGAAACTGAAAGTGTCAAAATATTGATAGTAACCATTTTCATGCTGTTTCAATCTGATAGGCAGGAGTCAGTATCAGAAATATAGCAAAGCTTATTCAGATATTAGATTTCAAAATCCTATTTACTTCTTTTATGGATCCTGGTCCCACTGACATAAGTCAAAAAATATCAGTTGACTAGACCCAATATTTCACCTGAAAAGTGATACACATTTGTACTTTCTATGAAAAGCATTCACATTATCCGTATTTCCAAACCCATAGCAGTTCACCTACAATTAGGTAACACACTAAAGTTACTACATCTGTCTTGCACATCCCAGGACTATACCATACAATGGCAGACTCTGAAATTTTTCTGTGAGCTCTTCAGGAACTAATCGAGTAAAATGGACAGTGGGGAGGGTATCTTGTCTGTGCCCAAGAGCTCAGTGTGAGAACTCCCTTTTGCCTCTGAATAAAAAAATCTCTAAATACAGACATTATGTAATCTTTAAATCAAACCAATATGAATTTCATCTCATTATATCAAGTCCACCTGAGAAATCAAGAGTGATTACCTCTGGAAAAGGATTCACAGGTATTTGAGAAAGACCAGTTTAGCAATTACAGCATAAATATACACACCTATATAAGCAACGGCGGTTCCAAGAGAAAGACAAAAACACTTCCCAAAATAAAAGTGTTAACGTTAAAAATCTGGATTAAAACTGCATTATGCTTCATGTGCTTTATGTACGGATGACATAATGTATAGCTTTAGAGATCAACCTGCCTCCCATCATGCTCCATCTTTTCCACTGTGCTATCGTTACCTTTTGCTCGCACTAATTATGGCAGCATATGGCACTAGAAAGAGTAGGAAGGAAACCTTACTGCAACACAGCAATTCTCCAGCTGAAATATACTCCAGACTCATTAATGATGACACACTGCAATTTTTCTGCTATCTGCCTATATGAGAACAAAGGTATTCCTGCTCCCATACTGGTTATACGCTCTGAGAGAGCAACTTACATTTCATACATGTATATTCACAGCCTTGCACAGCAGGGTCTGTAATCGCTAACCCGTGCTGAATGAAAACAATAATAGTAATTCTCTATCACACATTATATCTAATGCTTGGTAACTATATTAATATTTGATTTTGTAAAGATATTTTTTATGCAACTTCCAGACCTGTCTTTTTATTTTAAAACGTTTGTGTCAGTAAAGCCATTGGAAGAATGTCTTTGGAGCAGTTGTGGATTTTCACTTTTTTCAGATATTGGAAAACAATCTTAATGAATAAAATGTATAAATTTCAAGGTGCAAGTGAATATACATGTTTGCTCTCCATTTTATACCCAGACATAAAGCTACTGCCTAAAATTGCCCCTAAACACTACGTTGGACAGGTCAGTAACACATGATCCACAGTCCTTGTGTTCAGTGTGGTAACAACAGAAAGGGGGTGTTATTAGGGACAACTGAATTCACCACGTTAACAAAAAATGCTGGCAATGAAACAGAGAGCTTGCCAGTAAGACCAGTATTTATCTTATCACATTAGCATTAAGTATACTACCAGTAAACAGTTCTGTGGAAAATCAGTTACTCAAGAGAGCTTTTCATACCTCCTTTCAATACTACTTCCTCATGTGCTTTCCCGTCTGGATACCCAAACACATTTTTCTTTCTATATGACCCTTGAAGAGCTCTGCCATTTCTACTGATCAGGATGTCCTCACATCTTGCTGTGTGAGGTAAACTCAGAGGCTGGCAGGTTGCTGGTCAATGTGGAAACGCCTGGATCTGAGCCTGCCTGTGAGCATGGCGCTGTTTCACATCTCTCAACAGTCAGCGCGGGTCTGCAGTCCCTCAAAGCGCCGGTGCCAACCGCTCATCTCCAGGGCAGTTGCCCTAACAGTTTTGTGCTGTCTTTTGCAACTCCTTTTAAATGAATGCGCGCAGATAGCGTGGCAGTGCTGTCAGAACTATAAAATGACTGTTATGGGCACAAGATCACGACAATTTCAATATAACTCTGCTGTTGCTTAGGGTGTTCTGTTCTGCAGGCACAGCTGAGTAATAATTCAAAGCTAAGCCTTTTTTCATAATTTATTAGCAATTCAAATAACACTGCCTGAAATAACAAAAGCATGTCAACAGGTAAATGGCTGTGTGTTAGGAGAGAGGGGCAAAAACTGATGGGTACTGTTTTTCATACGTACACAAACTACATCGCTGCTGGCGTGCGGATACGCAGCGCTGCCCTGGCACTTGCTAAACCCCCTGTTCCACGTTGCTTTAAACACTCCGGTCTGTACCTCAGCGCCTCGGCCTCGTGCTTCCCGGGGGAAAACATCAGGTAATTTCACTCTATTTATAGACACATTGGCTGCTCAATGTGCTGTTTGCAATAGGTCTGTGGTTTGTACACAGGAGACTTGGCTACTAGGCAATTCCGGTGTGCGTGTGACATTTGAGGATCCAGAATAACAGTTCGGTGGTTTGGGGGAACTGGGAACATTAAGTATTTGTAACAGAGCTAATGAAGATCCCTGTTGAATAATGGCAATACGTTTGTCATCCAATGCATAGGACACTCGTAAGATGATACAACACCACATGGAGCCCTACCAAGTCAAGACAACCGAACTGGTTCTTTAATTGTAGCATTTTTCTTCTCACCCCTGTACTATGAATCAACAGAAAATAAATACCCTGCATTAAGCTCCATGCTGTCAGTAGCAACCTGTCAGCAGTACTGGCTCGTGTAAAGCCAGCCCAGATACCTACCCACAGCGCTGCGGCCACAACCTGAAAAAGCATTTCCATTGCAGGTAAGGGCTAAAAGCAACTGGAGGTTTTCATATCACAGGGAAAACAGAAGCCTAATTGCTTCATCACAGAAAGTTACGGAAACAAAATGTAAGCATTTATTCATCAAAAAAGCTGCAGACCAGGCCAGGATATACAGGTTATAAGAGAAATTATAAAGGCAACAGTATTGATAGCCCAGTACAGGGCTTTTTCAGATCTTTTCTGGCTGCTGATACACATGTTGATTATTGATCCTTAAGGCCTTCAGAAACTGTCTTCTATGTGTCTAACTTTGTGATTCCACAAAATGGTCACTGACAGTTTTACAGACCTGCTTTGAATATCAAACCTAACTGCATCTGGCCCAAACCTTGATGTACAGCTATCCCCTGTAAACACGCTCTATTAACACAGAGCCCCCAACAATCTTCAGAAGACACTATTAAAAAGTCAGAAAGGAAATCTAAACTGTCATCTCTTTGTACTTTCCATTCTCCCCATATTTGATTCTTACACAACAACTGGCAAACTAAGCACAGTTCGCCATCTTTTCCCATTAAATATATGATCATACAAAATGCATGGTTTTGAATTTGGATTGAAATGCTGCTACTAAAAGCGTGGCTATATGCTAAATGTGCAGTAGGCTGTAAAGTATCTCCTGCAGTGCTCTCCTGCAGAGATTTGGAGACGCTCAAATTACTTTGGCTAATTCTTTAAAATAAAAAAAATATTAAAATACACAAAGCAAATTTAATTGAAATATACTATTATTAATCAGAGTAAACATATCATTAGCAAAACCTAAAACCTGAAATAAATCACATTTTCTGGACACATTGTTGAGAAAAGTATTAGGTCAGATGCATTTTTAAACTTACTGAAGATGGAGGATTTATGCAATAGCTATTTTTCAGCTTCATGGAACAGATTTATGGGCTTGCAGACCGTCTGTATTTTCACAGGCTGGAAATGTCAACTTGGAGTACAATTTAAAAAAATAAATTAAAATACCCATCAATGTTCTGCCACTGTACATTTTTGGTCACTGGAAAGTCATGTTTCTCTTTGATAAACTGGACATACTCCAGGGTGAATTCATTAGCCACGCACTAGTGCATAGCTTAGCTCTGTAGGTCGGGCATGACAATCTTTGTAGTAACTCACTGCAGCAGTTATTTCCTGGGTGCTCCTGAAGCATCTCGCAAGTTTCCAGGAGTTTATGCACAAACATAAGCATGCAAATACTTTATTCTAACCCTATCTGAATATGCATCATACTTTTCTGGCTCCAATGCCAATCTGGCACATGAAATAATGTAATAATCCTCTCCCAGGTGTGTGCATATCTGTTAGGATGTACAGTCGGCATTCAGTGGTGCTGCACAAGATTGATATATGTTGCTATTTAAGGCTTAAGGTTTATACACATTCGTGTTTTGGTCAGACATTTGTTGTTAATATCAGTTATCCATTGATTCAGTCTCCAGAAAAACTCGTTTCAGCTTGTTCTAAAGAAATGTGTATTTTACAGATAACCAGAGCAGGAATGCTGCAGTACCACGGGGCTGAGCATTCCACTGGAAAAAGTCAGCAAACAAGCTTCCATTTGAGCCTTCTTTCTTTCACCCTTTCAGTGTATAAGTAATATATAGATATTTATGGTAAGAAAAGGAAGCTGCCTAATGCTTTGGAGGACAACTTGTCTCTGTTACAGCCTTTCCACTGATATCTGTCCTATGTCAGTAAGTCATGGGAAAACCTGCTGAAAGTAGAATACAGATTTTTCAGAAGTATTTTAGCTACTAAGGTTTTATATTATTATTTTTGCAATTGAAAGTGTAATTGTGCAATTTTTTTGATACAATATATTTAAAAAGGCAGACAAAATAATAAAATGGAAACTGTAGATGTTACATGGTCTATACTAATACACTATTACACTTAAAAACACCATAACATTCTATTTCCAGTTTACAAAAGTAAAATTCCAATTTAAAGTTGTAATTAAAAAAAAAAATCAGCTAGAAATAATAAAAACTAAATCCCTCTTCACCAAAAGTATATTTTCTATAAGCAACAAATCTTGGCATGAATGATTTTGCTTAGAAACAAAACAAACAAAAAGAAAAAAAAATAAAAAACTTGTTTGGTTCAATCTTTTTTTGCAATTAACTGGGCTGCAATATAAATACTGCTTTATATAGGTGGGAGGAGATTATAATGCTGAGATACCTCTATTTGTGGAATTTTCTCATGGCTTCACTCAGAGCCAAGTGCAGTCCCAGCAGAGAGGATTAAGCAGCACACCTCTCACTGAAATAGCTTTCGTCTCGTTCAAGTAAAAATGAAGTATTGCCAATACAGGCAAATTGGAGCATATGGGACAGCACAAAAGGTCAAACGAGAGAGAGCTTCAGCGGCTCATCCTTACTGCTAATGACAGATCGATAGATACCCAATATCGTCTCCTGCTACTCACTGAATCAGAGGGAGCACAGTGGAAATTAGAGTCGGTGCTATAAAAAGAAATGCTGGTGCTACTCTGCATCTGACATAGAAGGCAATGAGCCCCTTTGTTCAGGCACTAGTGACCAAGCATTTTTCAGGTTGGGACTCTAATTTCGTAGATTTTAACACTGGAAATGGTTCCTGTGCCCCAGGGGAACAGTTTGTAGGGCGGCAGCCACACTACAGAGTATTTGCTTCTGTTTTCCTCTGCAGGGCATTTTTAAAATCACAGACCCCACCTCACCATCTCAGCGAAAGCATTCATTCTTTCAGCTTTGCTTGTCACATCAATGATTTAGCAGGTTGGCTTTCATCACAATTCTCTCTCTACAATGATATGATCAAAACAGAATGAAAAATTAGATGAAATTCGGTTTCTAGTCCCCTGCCACTGAGAAATATCAGATGAGAAAATGGTTGACTAATTAGTTATTTGTGTGGAGAAACAAAAGGAGTAAAACCCTTGGTAAACATGAAGAAAGTAACAGCAGAGTCATTGTAACTAGAGTAACAAAAAACCCCAAACACAAAACCTACAGCAATTAATCAAATGAAAATACTAAAATTATAATAATGAGGCAGTTAAATAAAATGTTATTAAAAGGTAAATATTTTCTGTTATTATTGTACAGTCTTTCAAACATTTCTCTATACCAAGACCTAATTTTAATATTTTTTTTCCTCAGGGCAAAAAAATCCTAGAAGCTGAAGTGTAACAAAAAGCCAAATAAATCCACAAATTCGTTTATGTATTTTTTAATCAGAAGTGATTAGGGCTATGGTTAAATGAACCCAGAGGCTATAACTATCTCAGTTATTCCTAAAGCTAGGGAATAATACACCATATCTGGGACTAACACACTAGTATAATCAGGTTGTTACTGTTAGAATAATTGTCGACACATGCAAATCAGTAAAAGTTTTTTCATTGTAGCAATTGTGCCTCAAAAGCTAATCAATGTGAGATGAGCTGGAGGTTCTTTTATAAACTACCTAGAGAAGGTTTTGGCAGTAAAACTCTATCAAGTTTCTGCACATGCCAGTTCTTTGCAACTGCGCTTCCAGCAAAAGCCGCTTCTCCCACTGCAAATCCATTTGCTGCTTTCTCTTTCAAGCGAGGGTCCTGGTAGCTCTTGAAAAGATAGGAAATTTTTTATAAAAGCCCAGCAGATTCACTACTAAAATGTCACTATTGAACACAGCCATGAAATAGCACATTTCTACAGATTCAGCGCGAGTTATTTTTTTCTAATGGATGGGCAGAAAAGACGTCTGAAGTGGCTCACTACTGGGAAGCATTAGTCCATCAGGATCAATACAACTCCTGTTGGACTGCAGATCCTACTGCCAGGAACTGGTTGGTCCCAGCAAAGGATTACTCCTGCCATAAAACCTAAGTTTTGCCCTGGCTAATCCTAAAGTAACAAAGAAAACACCCTCACCTGGAAGCAGCCCCCCAGAGACGGGGCAGGGGAGCCAGGAGTCTCGGCTCCAGCGCAGGATTGGAACCTGAGCCTGTTTGATACAAACGTATTCACAACATCCAGTCCTGGCCCCTATTAACATCTATTAACTTTGGGACTCGTCTCATAAAGAAGGAAGGGAATTAATGTTTCTGCAAATTAATTTCCAAAAGGAAAGTGTAACGAATTGGTGAATATGCTGAATAATCATTTTAGCACAGTTTATGTCCTGTGTCAATCTCAGGCTGCGCGACGTTGATGCCTTTGAAAGCAGAGGTGAGTGCTGCTGGCATCCCCCGGGCACCACTTCAGCGGTTTCTTTCACACTCACTCACCTCTTTTGTTTCCCTCGTTGTTGCCTTTTTCTCATCAAAACTTTTCAAAGAATTGCAGTCCAGTATAAATCTTGAAGATATTGGGACTACCCCAGAGATAGGGAATAACTCCTTGTCATCCTGAAAATAATTAAAGTCTAGGACTATTTTAGGCCATTCTCCCTATTGCCAGAGGATCAAGCAATACCAAGGAGGGCATTTTTTGGACTGGTTCCTGCGGATTTAGCAGAGTGACTTCTTTTGACACTAAACATGCACAACTTTTCCCACTAATTACAGATGTTCATCGGGAAGCGAAGAATCTTCACAAACGACACAAATTGAAAGAATGGTGTCTAAATCAAAATATACACACATGGGATCTCTGGGACCACAACTTCTGGCTGTCCTCAGGGCATTCAGAATTATTAAGAACGTGACATTCCTCTATCTTATCTCTTACTACATGTAGTAATTTTTACCTCTTCAGTGCTAGAGAAAATGCTAGGAAAGAGTGCCGAAAACTATGGATTTTGTATGAATTAAAAACTGAAATGCTCCCTTGATTTATGTGGGGGAACCTACATCGGAATTGGAAACAGGAAAAAAAAGTGAGGTATTTTTGTCATGCTCACTAGTAAGGAAAATAATTACCTCTAGCAGAAGATTAAATTATGATCCTCAGTGTGGAAGATGATGCTTTTTTCAGTGGTTTTCTTTTGTTAAAGGCTGCAACTTTCACTAGGAAAAATTGTGCCCGGGATTTATGAACTATAAGTTTTTTTTTGGCCTTTTAAAAAAAAATAAATTAATACCTGGAAAAAATAAGGGAGGAGGGAGGAGGATAAACTACAACAGAAGTCAGGAAGGAAGTGTCAGCCAAAACAGTGCAATTCCAAATGAAGGATTCTTATGAACTGTTAAGAGTTGAAAGAGACTGTAAACATTGCTGAATGGACAGTTACTTGAAAGTTAATGGGACCTTGAAAATGTAGTAGCTCAGTGAAATCTATTCTAACATGGAAATCTGGATGATAGCCACAAAAAGCAAAAATACTAACAAGATAGACATTTTGATAGGAAATAAGTTTCAGACTCACAATCCTCAACCTTGAAATCACTAGACAACATTAGTTAAAGTTGCAAAAGAGATGCTCAGTCTGTCAAATCAAGGTCAGAAAAGATAAAAGTGAAAGATTCCAAGCAATGAAGAACAAGAGTCTCTATCTTGGATAAAGTGGGAAATACTCATCCCTTAAGCAGGAATGTGAAGTATCTGCTATGAAGAATTTGTATCTACAGTAAATGACAGACGCAGTGACTCACAGAAAACATATCACATCAATCATGTGGCAATTTTCTTATTCCTAAGAAACTCTGCAAAACAAAAATTTCATTATAAAGACCAAATACTTCAAACAAAGTTACTTGAGACCTGGGTCCTAATTCATAGAATTCCATGAGATTTTTCTTCAAGAAAAAAAAAATAAAAATAGGGCTCCCCTGCCTATATCAGGTATTTCAGCCAAAAAAAATTTACATAAAAGTATATTTACTGTGATGAACCAGCATAAATATATTCACTAGGTTTTTCTTAGCAACAAAAGAAAAATAAAAAAGGGACTAGCATAAGAAAGGAAAAAATTTAACGCACAATAAATTGACTGTGCAATAAGTAGCAATTCAGAAAGAAAATCTGTGAAGAAGCTGATACTGCCAGAAAAGTAATCGAAGCTTCCTGTGCTGACAGAGCTGGGGCATTCCTGAGTTGGCTAAACTTGCACAGGACTTATTTCTAAGATTCAGCTATTTCTAAGGTAAGCGCCGTAACACCAGAGATGATAGGAGAGCAATAATGTTCTGCTGACATAGAAAAGTCTGTGAGTTTCTTGGCAGGTTGCAGTTAGGGGTCTGGCAGGAAAACCAGCCCCGTTCCTGCTCGTTCCCTCTCTTTTCCCCATCAAATACTCAGCACTGTCCCCCCAGCTCTGTTTAAATGGCACGCACGTGACAGCTACGTTAAAATATGCAGCTGGTGCAGGTTTCCCTCTCTCGAAACTCATTTTGGTGTGATGTTGGTTGCTAGTCATATGATTACAAGAAGATGTTTTCACGTATTTGAAACCCATAATCTTGTGTGGCAAAGATCCACATTGGAATCCAGACTTCAGAGTAAAAGGAAAACACTGATCCTGGGAGTTGAGCTGAACCTGATCCAGGGAAAAAAACCTAGCCGGAATCCTGTTTTTTCTTGCATTAGAGCACTGCCTGAGCCATTGTTTGTAGTCTTTGCCGCATGCGGAGCTGATCGCCTGAAGTATATTTCATGTTACCAGTTCACAATAACAACTGAATTAATAACTGACTCTCTTAGAGAGGATCTGTTCAACAGGGAGAGCTGTGGGAACCCACAGCATCACCCCTCAGCCTCTCCTGTCACCCTGCAGAACCATGTGCTGCTACTGCTGCCACAGCCTGCGGCTCCCATCGACCCGCTCGTCCCCAGCCTGCCCCTTTACGCAGACCCCAGCACGCACATTTACACATTTCCCATTACTTTTGTGTTTCTGTACCTCTGGGATGGGTGCCTGTGGGCAGAGCTTTATCAGCAAGGCCGGATGGTTTCATTAACCTATCTCCTGTACCCACCACGACATCGATGCCAGCTCTAAAGCAACAAAATGCCACTACGCCTCTCCCTTGCCCACCAACAGATCCCTGAAGCAGGGAGCTTGACAGAAGCAACAGCAGCATGCTGGAAATTCAAGTTCCTGCTGGTACCTGGCACTGCAAGAAGGGGATGGGGAATTAAAAGCTTACCCTGGCCCAAGCCCTTCATCTGGACTTCCTAAATGCTACCCCTAGGGAGGAGATACAGGGATTTCCAAACCCAGTCAAAATATTTTAGAATGAAACAGAATCAAATTAGAATGATTTTGGTCACAGTTGGGTGCCAACTGATGAGTTATTATGAGCCTTCATTTTCCTATATTTCCTCTAAATTTCTGGTTTTTCTTCAAGAAAAATATTTTATACGCATGCAAGTAAACTTATCCGTTAAGCATTTCTCAAGGAAATTCTATGAGTTATTCACACAGATATGAGTATTACTCTGTAGGCATTACTTTTGGAAAATTATAGAGGAACTCATGTAAAAACTTGCACTAAATTGATGGCCTAGTAAAAAACATATCCTTACCATTGCTCAGCACCAGATCATGTTTTCAATTGCATATTACAATGCACGAACACGATAATATTCATTTCATATCAATGTCTATGTGAAAAAGATATGCAAGGCTGTCTAATGTTTGATTAATGGTCTGACTTTATCCTGAAGAACTGGAAATTCTGATAGGGTTTTAGAAATCAGTGAAGAGCCAAGAAGTTAATAACTTTGTTTCCATAGAAAGACAACTCAACTAATTCCATAAAATATATCACTCTGCTATTATTATTGCAGCAATTAAGATGTTTTTCCTTTTAGTTCTTTAGTTTAGCTTTGTTTAAAAAGAATTGTATTTGTAGTAGGAAAATAGACTGTCTTGAAGCTTTCCATAAAATCATAGAATCATCTGGGTCGGAAGGGCATCGAGCGCAACCAATAACCTTACACTGCCTAAACCACCATTAAACCATGTCCCTCAGTGCTGCATCTACACGTCTTTTAAATACCTCCATGGGTGAAGAGTCAACTGCTTCCCTGGGCAGCCTGTGTCAACATTTGACAATCCTTTTGGTGAAGAAATTTTTGTATAGTTTTGTATCCCAGAGGAATTAATACCTACCGAGTAAAAATACCTTCCAACCTTATAGCATTCAATAACAAAGAAGGAAAAGGGAGGTAAGAAATTCAGTAGCATTTGTGATAACGCAGGCGTATAATATTCAAGAAAAATTCATACTACCGTCCAATACGATAATACAAAGAAAAAGGCACATTTATTCCTGGCTAATGATAACACAAATTAAGTTTTTGGTTTTTTTCCAGCCGATTTTGAATATACTGTGTACTTCATGGGTGCATTTCTTACAGAAGAAACTTAATTAATTCTCTTTCATTCATTCTGTAATAAGAGCTAATCTATCCGAGGTCTATTTGACTGAGTACACTGAACTATACAAAAAACATGCAAACACTTTCTCTCCTAAATGTTAGAGCAATGTGTGACATCATGTCACATATTTTCCTTTATTTTAGCCCAGTTTCTTTTGTTTACCTAACTCACTAGCTTTAATGACCACGGCAAATGAAAAGGGAAACGTGATTTACCATTTCTAATCTCTAGGAATCAGACTCTCAGGCATTCGAGCTGTCCAAACGCACTTCAAAATCCATGGACTTCCCTCCTACCTGTCTGGCCCTTACCACTTTTCAAGACTATGTATAACCATGTCTTAGCTGTTTTATTTATAATGCCATCAAGTCTAGGTTTTTACATTTGCTATAGGTTGCTGCGCTGAATTCTGTCCCCCCTTCCTGTCTTTCTGCCTCTGCCTTCAAGGGATGTTAGAAAAATGAAATATTACTTTTCGCTTGTTGAACAATAACATTAAAACTCAGATTCCACACTCAGTTACGTTTACTCAGTGGATAGTACATCCCTTGTCTACCTGATGGTACTGCAAAATAAATTTGGTCCTTTACATGTGAATATTATCAGAGATTACTGACAGAAATTAAGTTCTGCTACATACTCTGAAAAGCATGTCCCAAGGTATAGAAGGATTGAGAAAATGGCCCTTTTAGATATATATTTCAACATACAATATATGACCTATGAAAAAAACCTTTGTTTTTCAAAGAAATAAAGGACACTCTTTACAAAGAAAATTATCCTTTATTTGCTAAAATGAAGAGCTTGTGCTGACCACTTCTCAGTAATATTCCTCTAGAGGATAGAAAACATTTTTTTTTTGTTAGGGTAACTATCCTGTGTGCATCTGAATGCTTGCTCTGATATACTGCCTACCACAAATCTACTCTATACAGCACAATTTTTATGTCATGTTCATCACCGTAACAGCCAAGGCCCTTTCAGATATACATTAAACAACACGAGAAATGTGTGTCATTTAAAAAATCTGCTGGCCAATGGTGGAAATCCTGAGGAACTTAGAGGAAAAAGCTCTACATAAGTATTCCTTCATGACACAGAAAGAGCTTTCACTAGAGGTTATGGGATTAAATACTGCAAACACAGGAAATGGAAGAATTACTGTTGTCTGTTTAAGCTTAATTTGCCACACTGACAGCTGCTGATAAACTTTGTATTTAGGCCCTGCTTGACTACAGTGTGGTACCAATAAGGCAAATACTTTACCAACAGTCCTCCACTATTTGATCTCATATAGCTTTCTTTTCTGCTTGATATCTATTGCAGTCACTGCACACATTATATAGTGCTCCATAAATTGAAGGTATTTAATCCTCTCCTAAGCTTCTTATTAACTATTATGTCTTAGTTATTCTACGCTATTTCACCCTGGATTGTATGCCCAAAAGTTAGACTTCTCATGCACTTTTCCCTTGTCATTAGGGATCCAAATGTTTCTCCAGCTGCCTTCAATGCATGTCCATAGTATCGCCATGGGATGAATTTTAATTTTCAATGCAACGGACAAAAAAATGGAGGCCTTAAGACCTTTAAAATTAAAAGTGTCTGCTATTTTTTTTCCTGAAATGACAGAAGCTGAAATGAAAAATCTCACCCAGCTGCACAAAGAAGAACTCATTCAAAGGGTTACCGTTAAACAATGATTAAAGCTATTGTGGGCTCTTTCTTTTTTCCTTCTACTTAAAAAACTAAACTCTGCAACAGTTTCCCTCAGTTAAACTAACAACACAATTGACGTGGAGATATGAAAAACTGAGACAGGGTTGTTTTCTTTCCTTATTAAAATGTGCTTTAAACACTAGTTGACTTGGAGCACTCAAAGGTTGCTTCTGGCTCCATTCTGAAGCTGCAAACCTTGTGCCCAACTAATACAAAAATTTCTTAGTTTAGCCCTAAAGCACTATCAGACAAACTTGGTGGCTGCATTTGCTTTTTATGTATAAAATGCTACCAATGACCTAGGGCTCAATCTCCAGAGAGGCTGGGCCTTAGGCAGGTAGAATTCTATTGGAAATTTCCCATTTGAAAAGAAAACAAGGAAATATTATTCTGACAGGCCCATTAAAATAGGTAAACGTGTAAAAACTCTCCAGGGTTTGGAATATTCAATGAAATCTGGGTGAGACAGGTTAGTATCTCCAAAGCAATGCTATGCTAAGTACTACCCAATGGAGCTGCCCCAAGGGATCACATGGATAATAATTATCAAGCTATATGCAGAGTAGGCATGCATGTCTCTGTAGGCATATTTACCTAGAGCATAATGGTCATAAAATTAGGAAGAAGTCAGTCCTTAGGAATTCACATTTGAACCAAGAACGAATCAGCAAGCTTACTGCTGCTTAACAAAGTGCATAATTTCACTCTTACTCAGAAACTATTTTACAGAAATTGGCATCCTTATTACTAAGTTAATAGAAAAATTCCAATTGAACTCTACAAGACTTCTTTCGCATTACAGTAACATTGCAGAGCTCCATTTAGTAAAAATGAGTGCTTAAACCTTCTGACAATTTCCTCACTGAACTTAAATTCTACTCCAAGAATAACCAACCGTCTGTGAGTTTGAAAGAAGATGAGGTTCTTTATGCCTTGAAATGCACAGATTAGGGATGTCTCGTAGTTGAGCTGTGGCTGTAAGCATACAGCAGCAGTTCTGTGCATCTGGGAAAGCTTCTGCTCTGAGATGAAATCCTACATCTAGATTCAGTGGGAATATTGGCACTGAATTGTGTGTTCCTGGTTTATTCTGTCCTTATTTGGGAGATGGCAAATTAATGAAATATAGCCATAACATTGACACCTCATATATCCACACCAGGGCAAAAAGCTATGAAAGAAGAACAGCACTTCCCTTTTCCAATCAGGATATGAATGCCAGACAACACCTGCTCTGGTGTCATCTGAGATCTACACCTGCTTTAAAGGTGGAGGTGCTGAACTCCACGAGAACAAGAACAGTTTAGTTATATACTTCTACTTGATCACAGAATTCTGGCCCAGATGCATTACCAGTCTTCCTGGAAAACTTTTGAGTGGTTTTCCAGCTTTTGCCCTGGTATAAAATAACACTGGTCACTGGAGTTACACTCTTTGGGAACACCAATCCAAATAAATTTCTGCCAAAGCACCACTGAAAGCCATAACTACATACAGATGTGCACATGCGATCTAACTTGGCTGAAAGGGACTCCGGAATTCAATGGCTTTAAAATGTTAACAAAAATTCATACTAATCCCTTCCCTGTCAGCTTGCCTCTTTACACAGCGTCCCCAAACTTCATAGCCAACTTATTATAATCAAGACACTCTTTGCTTCTTCCAGAGGCAAAATCCTGCCTTTTCTGAAACTAGAAGAGAACAGTAATGACAAAGTGACTTATTGTCAAGATCTGACTTCCACTGCAAGCATAACTTGTGACTGATATATCCTATTGTTATATTTCTCAAGAAGATCTGCAATATTGTTTAGTCAGTGACATGAAAAATGTGCCCTATAATTTCACAGTTCACAGCTATTCATTCTGAGTACTGACATGGTTGAAATCATAACATTGCATAATATTGTTACGCAGGATAAAGACAGAGAGTCTAATTAAACTCCCCTTAAATGTTACATTCATCCTTATTAATCAAAAATTTGGGATTCTTAGGGTAATATCAAGGGATGGTAAAACTGGTTTCTATGGCTTATTTGATTACATGGAAACAGATTCTCAATTCTATCAACTATAGCTTTAATATCAATATATTCAGTATGATTTATGTCAACAGAGTAGAGCAGATGGAAAATTTTAGGAATGCGATCTTCTGACAAGTATTATCAGAAGTGATAAAGTCTGGCTTCAGGTAGATGGGTTCCCTGCAAAACTATGAATTAGTGGATTGCAAATTCCTGGGACCTCTGCTTTAGGCAGTCTTTAATATTTAATTCAGACACTTCTGCTATTTCAGGGACTAATCAAGGAGAGAGGGATTAATCTTTTTTTTCTCAGGAAAAGGGACACTATTCTTCAGGAGAACTGCCTCATTCAGTCCGTCTGAAATTTTGCTCTCTGCTCTCCCTTGTTTTCTACGAAAAGAGGGTAAGGAAAAAATAGGTGCTAGAGCAACCTGTTTATGTACATTAATCTTTCCCCCAAATCTTGGCAACTGCTGGGAAGAACCAAGCACAAGATGTTAGCATAGAAAAGGCAAAGCAAGTATAGGAGGTCCCCCACCTCCCTGCAAGGCAAAAGCAGGCATACCAAAGCTTAGCACCAACTGGTTAGATGGGATCATCTTTAAGCACTAAAAATTAAGATATACAAAGCAGACAAGGAGAGAAGAGGCCCAACATCTGTCCCAACACAGAGACGGACAATATCAGTAAGAAGAGGGGAAAAAGAAACAACAGGGGAGTCTTAGAGGTGTTCACCACTGGGAAAAACACCAGAAGCAGCTGAGAAATCAAGGATTTCCAGGGACTCTCCAAGGCGCTAAAAGGGAGGTGTTGTCAGGTTGGCTGTAAATTAAGATAATCAGGGAATGCCTATGAGTAGTAAAGGGACTGAATAGCAGACTTTGGGCAGCAGACTATCAACATTCAGTACTCTCAGGAGAAGGTGGTGCTGTAATAGTATAGCTCCAATATTGAAGCTGACAAAGCTGAAAGTGTCTTTCCTGAATGGTCAGCGTTAAATGCTGTCCACAGCTTTTATAGGACATGGTTTCCAGGTTGGGCAGATGTTTTAATTATCTTGGCACTGGGATTTTACTCCAGTCATTTATTCTCTTCAGTTTCTTCTCAGTAGGTCCCACCAGAATTATTATTTTTTTTTTTTACCAGCTGCTTCCACCACATTTATTCAGACTCAGTGCTGGCCAGCTACAAATTATCTTCTAAACAGGAAAAAAGGGGCCTGATTCTACTCTGAAGCCATTATTCCCCTTCCAGAGTTACATCAGTGTGGTCATGGGTATAAGAGGAGAATAAAGAAGGTGCAGCACCACTGCAGAAACGATTTTGCTGCTTTCCCATCTTGCTGTAGGCCTAAAGAGTTTGCTGTACAGGGAAAGGGGGGTTTGTTTACATCACTCAGTAAAAAAAATGTGGAAGTCAGCTTGGTCAAACAACAACAACAAAAAAAGCATATTTTTTAATTCATTTTTCCCTTCAAATATTAATATTATGATAGTAACATACCTATCTCATAGTGATTACCTACACAGATAGTACTAACACATTTAAGAAACAGTTTCAGTAAAAATCTGTTCTATAGAATACTGCTGTGCTAACAGTTGATGAGTGAGTACCTGCAATTATAGGTGGTAGTTGTGTAGCATGAGGGAATTGGCCACCATCATTCTTTTGGAAGTGATTAAACCTCTCCTTTTCTGGTATTGCTTGCTGGATACCCAAATCCTGCAGCTCTCTAGAGTTACTGTTTCTGTGTTTCAAAATTTTGCAGTAAAGACAGAAGAGGAAAAACTTCTTGCTTTGAGCAGATTCCCCCTCTACCTGGCTTTCCTTCTAACTTAAAAATGAGAAAGGAAAAGAAAAACAATGTGCACTGTCCAATATACAGCAACTTCAGATCTAGAGATGTGCTACAAATTCCCAGTGGCTGGGTTCAGGCAGGCCGTAAATAAAACTGCAGAGCCAACTTGAGATGCTCTTGGGTGTAACTTACAGTGAAAAGTTCTGGCGCTGCATGCTGAGAGCATGGCTCAGCCATTCATTTATAACAATAGAACTATTCTTCTGTCTGCAGAAGGAAAACAAATCTCCTGTTGTTAGGAATCAAAGACAAGTCCTTCAGGCTCTAGGAGACATATTTAACAATGACTAAGTGTGTTACTTCATAAGCATTCACTCTTTAAGAGTTTCTATCCCTCTCTCATCATATAGTATTTCTGTAAGTGGCTGCAGTGTATCCCAAAAAGCAAGTTTATTGACCTCCACCTGCAACAACAGTGCTTTAAAAAGGCTTGATGTGGAACAAAGTATGCAAAATTGATCCCTTAAGCGTTTGTGAGCAATGTGATTTGAAGCCTCATCCTTGTTCAGAGGTGGGTTCAGGATCTTTGAAAAGATCCTGGCAAGAGACATAGAAAAGACTTTTTCAATTGTCTTTGCAATTCATGGTTTATATATTAACTGCATGTAAGGGTGGTGCTTGGCGGCAAAGAAAGAAGTAAGAGAAGTAAACTTGCTTTTTTCCAGTGAGTCCCCCTTAGTTTTCTAAAGTATTTGAAATTTGGCAGAAGCCCACTGAACTATAAATCCCACTTCAGTGTAGTTACAGCACTATTTTACAGAATTTTAGGCAATAATTTTTTTTTGACAAAGAGTATGCAGATCTTGGTTGTCACCAATAGGAGTTTGAAACGCTCTCCCTCACTTCCACTAACTCTATAGGCACTGACCCCAAAGTTACGTATGACGACATAATCTAAAGCAAAATGTGGCTCTGCAGTAAAACTTTCCATTCCCAAAGTCAACAACCAGTCCTTTGTCCTGTGGCCCTTGATGAAATGGGAAATAAAGACAGACCATCACTTCTAATAGTGTCTGTTATGTTCAGCCTTTACATCCCCATGGTCTGATGTTCAAGGATGAATCCTCATTAATACATACGTTTAGTTTGTAATACAGAAAAATGCTCTTTATGTTAAAGACAGAGTCTATCCACCTTTCAGATGGACCAGTAGCCAGTAGCCAGATGGACCATCGTTTGGAAATGATGACATAATAAGTACAAATTTGCTCCCACTTCCAGCCTAGCAGAGCTATTAAACACACAGCCAGTGCAATGGCAGGGCTGTAGCAGTCAAACCTCCAGGCTGCGGGTTGACAGGCAGCTGGGTCGCTGGATCCATCACAAGATATTCTAATCTGAAATGATTAACCTCAAACAAACAGAGATTTGTTGATTTCATATTTTTGTAATTCCACTAAATTAATGACAGGGTGATATGAAGAGACCAGAATCAAACAAATGGATGTCCATTAGCAAGTAAAAAATTGCCTTTCAAATTTCTCCAGTTGAGATTTCAACACCAAGACAATGTACCTATGCTTCCAGAAGCCACTTATACCATGTGGAGTCAGCTGAATTCAGGTGCAGATAAAAAAAAATTACACACACAGAGCTACACACACACAAATATATATCTCATTTACATATATTGCTTCAGATATTTTTGGCAGTCTTTCATATTCCCAAACTCACTGCAGTTTGGGTTCCGTTTCTAAGTTTGCCAGCTTCAAATACTGCATTTTAATTCTACTTAATGAATTAGGTATGCTTTAGAGCTATAATAAACTTTTCTTGTGAAGATATTTCTGAAGCATTGAGTCACATTGCTTACTGAGAATAAATACCTCAATAATATATTTATATAAATAATTTAAAATGCAAGAGCACAGTAGGTAATAAAAAATATATTGCCATGATAAACCATGAAACCAGGGAACAACGTTGCTTTAATTAAAAATTACAAATACACTGCAGTAAACAACTTATTTACACACAGTTAAAAGTCTAACTATTGAATATCTTGGACTTGTTGAATCCAAAAAAGGGAAAAATACTGAAACCAATCTCTTCACACAGACAAACATTGAGGACCGTAACTGTGTTTAATTAAGATCTACTGTTAATAATGGATTTCAGAGAGTGAGCTGCTTCTTTTAATTTCCCAAGGTAGAAAATGTTATTAAATTTGGCCTTTAACTTCTCATTGACATGTACACTTGAAACTTCTGATTAAAATTTCAGAGGTTGGGAAGAAGCACCCAAAATTAAACTCTTAAATCTGGCACAAAAATAACAATGATCCCTGATTAAGAAATCAAATTTCAGAAACTTCATTACTGTTCTATTAATAAATTGTTGGTTTATAATTAAAATGGGGCCGGCTGGATTTCTTTCATTTTTTAATTCTAAAAAAGTTGGAAACCATAAAGGGAATTAAATACTTTAAAAAAAAAAATAGGTTAATGAATATAAGAAATGTGATCCAACTTGAACAGGTTCCTTTTCTTTCTGGGAGTGATCAGCAGAACAAGCATTGTTTTCCACCCAACGGTATGTGTTCAAGAAAAAAATGCTTCTGTCTGCTCCTTCCTTTCTGCACCATCCACAGTCCAAAACTCACTATGCTCCTTGCAGACTTTTCATAGGAAATCGTGGATCCGGGTAGAGTTGTGAAAGCCAGTGTTAACCTCATCTTAAACAGGGATAATTTAGAGTAACGTGAAATTTGAGGCCTAGATTATTTAGCTGGGCTACGAGCATGTGGTTCTCATTTCCAGGATGGTTTTTCTACCTCTCCCTTGATTTTCTTTGAAATGTTAACCTCAGTAGATCTCAGAAGAGCTGACACAATGAGAGTTCACTGCTAATCATGTGCAGACAAATAGATAGAGCTCAAGGTACGAGTTTTTTGTGCCTTACAAATACTCGGAGTCATATTTTTTTCAGTGTAATACATTTTTGTCAGCTTGTTTGAGATTTTAAATGAAATTCTTTCTCAGTCTGCAAAAATACTTCAAGCTGAAGAAGAAGAATGAAAATTGCTTCAAAAGTACAGCTGTCTTTAGGAATTTTTACAAAGTTAGCCACGTTTTTCAAAGAGATAAGTAATTTGAATCTGATTCAGATATGCAATGTTCAAAGAATAAATTCAATCTAGATGTGGACAATGGCACAAATGGTTTCTATATAATATTCATGGTTCTTGAAATGCATTTATGATGTTATATCTAGCAGATTCTAGACTAAATTTCCTGATTACAAATAATCATCAAGTTTTATATAGAAAAAAATCTGAAAAAAAGCCTACAAGTTCTATATACAAAACTAACTAAAAATATCCCTGCAGTTAGACATATCTCAGCTGTTACAGGTTTAAAGTAAAAAAAAAAAGTAACATTACAAATTCTCTGTTGTGCTTTTGTTTGCATCTGTCTCCACTATTGAACAGAAATATACTTTGTTGGGGGTGATGTACATTGTTCGCACAGCACGCGCAATACAAATCTGGCATTCATTGCTTCTTGCAGACACAAAACATTGCTTGCTTGTGGTCATAAATATTTAGTGCAATATCTCATTTAAAATCTGTTTTGTGCTTGCTTGGCCTTACTTTCACCTGTATAATCATACTAAGGACTCTGATGATACAATTTATAGCAGCATAGTCTGAGAACCATGTAGTTTGGTGAGCACCCTCTATAAAATCCTGGACCTAGGCCCGAACTCTAACACACACCTGCCTGTAGCAACTTAAAGAAAACATTTCGCCCAGACCCAAACTAATGAGTAGCTTTGGCCTTTACACATGCAATTTTACACTATCCTTAATTATAGCTGCTGTTCTCGTGTACTACAATCTTCCTTTTTCACTGCTAGTAGCGATGTGTTTCAATAATACCTCAGTGTTAAAAGCATCTTTTAAAAATGCTCTTTTATGCTTTCCTGTTATTTTTAGCAAAAGGGCATACAGGTAGTCAAATTAGCCTTTCCTGAATCATTCCACCGCTTTCAGATTTCCATTACATTTGCATTATTTTTTTCTAACTTATATAGCCACTTTCTTTTACAGGGTTTCCATATATGATCATGCTTCATTCCCAACCAATACAGCTTATTTCTGCTCTTCTTTTCCGTTTGTGCAGAGTAAGAAATGAAAAATCTTGCTTTTGCATAAAAACCTTCCAGGTTTTGGCCTTGCAGATATGGTAGAACTTCTGGGAAAAATCTATTTAGATTATGAGCTAGTTATAGTCAAGATTTGAGAGTTCCTTTACAGCCCATTGTGAGATGTGGTGGACTGCAAGAAGTGTTTATGTTATTTAACTGGTTACATACAATACTTAAAGCTAACTCAGAGTTTCAGTGGCTAATTGGTATGCCCCATAATTTCAGTGTCAGTGTAGTTAGGAGAAACTCAGCAAAATCAGTAGGTCAAGGGGAAAAAAACCAGAGAATAGTTTCTGGATTGTTGGTTTTGACAACCATATCCTTGTATTTTCTTGACTTTTCTCTTTTAGCATCACAAAATGACGTTACATTAATATGCCTTTTTTTTCTCTCCCATGAAATTACATGAAGTTATGGAGAATTTCAATATTTATGTTTCTTAAACTCAGTCCCAATCCCAAAGGGAATAAATATATTTTCCCTACACAAGCCAGGCTCTGAGTAATGCTGCTGAGGGTCAAATTGCTGTATTTGACAAGCAATAGAAAGTCCATTGGCTTTCCATTGACAGACACAAATCTGTATGACCACAGTGAAAGAAATAAGAACTCTTTGGAGCAAAAACTAAAAATAAGAATCAAAATGCATTCTGTAAATAAATACACTTGGAACACAAAGGGAATGACATATCCTAAGAATCATCCTTCAGTTAAATTGATATTTCAGTGGCAAAACTCAAAGGCATTTTTGATAGAGAAAAACTAAAATATTCGTACTCTATTAACTAAGTATTTTTGAGGTGTTGCAGAGAATTGACACTTTTAATTATCTGCCTTGCATTTTCCTCCATCCTTGGAGAAGGGCACACTCACCTGCTTAAATTCACCTTCTCATCATTTGAAACCAAGGCTGTCCAGTCCTCTGCAATGGCCTGCTTACCAGCATTTGTTACTGACAGAGAACATCTTCAAGATCAGTTGCTTTCTTTTTTTGTAGAACAGTACATATGACAAAACTTCTTTAAGAAGTGCACAATCACTGCTAAATACCACCCTGCAATAGCAGAGTAATCTATGTCTACGGTATGGATTAATAGCGCAGCTAAAGTTCAGGTAAAGCTTTGAAGTCATTCTCACAAAGGTGTTTATGCCTTTTTATATTCATTGGCAACTAGGGGAAATAACACTCACAAGTAAGAACAAAAAATTAAACACAGATGTAGATTTTAGTTTTAGGGCCCAACCTTCAATTCTCAAATGCTGAGAAAAGCTGTCTGGAAAGTCAATTTTGTATTAGAGAAGAAAGAGGTTGATCTTTCATTTCTCAACAAAGCTGAAACCAAAAGACCAGACCAGGTGGATCAAAATATAAGATGATGGCCCCACTTCATAACTAAGTAAACTCCTTGTGACATGGCACATGTGTGGGATTATAGTATCATAACACAGAAATAATAATTTCCTTTCAGCTATTTGGGCAAGGCCAAGCCTTAGCTTACTGTAGCTTCCGCGTTTCACTGGGAAATATTTTCTCAGCCCTTGAACATGGATGGACATTCATTATTTCACTAAGGGACATTATAAATGATCATAAAATGATTTAAAACATGCAAAACAGGTTAATTATTTCTATACACGTTTTGAATTTTTACACATTTTCTCTGGCTCTCATCAAAGAAGAGGAATAAATAATCAGGTTAAAAGTCATTCTAAAACACTCTGCAAAGCTATGTCTGTTGCTCATGACACTCGACTGTTCTATTGCAGTAACTTCATAGCCTGGAAAACTACTGCCTCCTGTCTAATACAGTTCAGTTTTTTCATCAGACTGAATCCCTCCATTGCAGGAAAAAAGAAAAAAAAAAAAGCCACTTCTTATTATGTAGAGCTCAAACAACTGTAACTTAATTCTGTAACTGGCAGGCAAATTCTCGGGCACAAAAGACATGCTCACTTTCTGATGGATGAAAATTAGAGGGTACTGCACTCACCTGATAGTCTGATGTTGCAAAGTATCTGGATCAGTGGCATTTACCGTTAACACAACACTGCCAACAGGGATGTTTTCTTGTTTCGTCACTGTCATTGGGTTTGGGTGGAAAACTGGGCCTTCATTCACATCCTCAACAGTGATCTGAACTGTTGCTGTGGAACTGGGGCCATAGGCTATGTCTGGAATCAGGGGATCTTCATTTTCTACTTTGATCAGCAGTGTGTGAAACGCTGAAATCTCATAGTCCAAAGGCTGTAAAACATATCATAAAGTCAGAGTGCAAGTGCAAACACTTTTTCCTTCTAATCAATCGCAAACTTGCAGAAGATAGAACTAGCCAGAAAGGAACAACAGCATCCATTGCATATGATACTTGGTCATGGTTTAGCATTAGAAACAATAATAGTTGTAAAGTGCATCGAAGACAATGAACTTAATTAAAGATGGAGATGTCCTGCTATCCAAGAGCATATACTCTTTTGCCATACAGAATCACAGAATCACAGAATCTTCCAGGTTGGAAGGGACCTTAAAGATCATCTTGTCCAACCGTCAAACATATATACCTCATACATATAATTTAATTCTCATATATACATGCTTAGTCATGATGTAATATGCATTTAGCAAATGAACCAGTCATACTTAGTAGCTACTTATGATAAGCAACACAAAGGTCTTTTCTCAACTCCTACCTTGAAATCAAAAGCACTACCATGGAAATAGAAGCCATTTGTCTTAAGAATTGAAAATGCCTCTTCTGAAGTCAAGCAGACAATTCTGGTACAGGCAGCCACTGGGGCTAGTCTCTTTTTTCTATTTTTTTTTTTTTTTTAAAGTGTGAAGTATAGGATTATCTTCATACAAAGACAGGCAATAAACTTTTTCATGAGACTTTAGAAATGTGAGACCAAATTCGGCTCTCCAGTTCAGTCTGAAGCCACGTCCCTTACTTCCCTGGTATTTGCATCTGTGTTCTCTAACTGAGGACAAAACATGGTCCTTGAATTCCAATTGTATCCTCAGTCACAAACAAAATTTGGTTGTGAAGTCTCACTATGAATTATGATGCTCAATGCAAACCCAGCTGTTATTTAAGCACAATGGCAATATATTTAGCAACAGGCAGGTCCTTATGACTAAAGAAGTGAGGCTACTGTGACAGAAGAAGGGTTTGTAAATATTGTTTGGACAAGAGCTGGAAGCCAACTATATATTATTGAGTAATTTATCCTTGCTGTGCCTTCTCTTATGCAGTAAATCCAGTGGGTGGACCTTGCAGTAATAACACAGTACAACAGCAAATTGTTCTTACTTTGACAACAGAGAGCATTCCCTCATTAGTCTGGGGATTGGTGTGGATTTCAAAACTCTGCCCTGGATTTCCATTAATAATGGTGTAGACAGCTCTCCATGCTCCGGTTGCCGGGTCATCTCGGTCACCAACGGTTAAGTTTACTATTACGCCTGTGACTCCCTCCTTTACTGTGGCTTGAAACTAGAAAAAAAAAACAACAAAACAAACATAGCGGAAATTGTTACTATTTCCAATTAATGACCACACACACACATGAAATACCCAAGCCCGCATTAATTATTTACCACAACAGGAGAAAGATGTAATCCTTGACTGAAACTGAATGTTATAGGCTCTAAATAATATATTCTCACTCATGAAATATAAGGTAGCACATTACAGCTGCTCTCCATTTAGTAGACGGCAGACAAGCAGCAATGTGATAGGAATCAAGCTTTGGAAGATTCTGATCACAAGACGACAGTTCATCTTATATTACTGGAAAAGTGAATCCTGAAAACATATACAGTGTTGCACAGGCACATATGCTCTCAGAAAGGAAAATTTACTCATCATTAGCAGAAGAGGAAGCTGACTAGTATAGCCCATTCTCGCCTTTGAATGTACTATTATTTACAAATAATCCAGTTCTGCATTTCAGACTATTGTTTTCGTAAATTACTCCACCCATATTAACAGTTTACTACACTGTTATTAATAGATAAAACATTTTTCACCAAAAGTGTTCCTGTACCATTTTTTGGAGAGGTTTCCTCTTAAGAGAAGAGAAACCTCTCTAAGAAACTCAAAAATAATTGCACCTCATGGTACCACTTTGCATAACTAAAAGTCAGCGTTACTTTCTTTTAACAGTGGAAGAATTTTTTATGACCTTGGGAAGTTTGTTGCAGCGCTGTACTATTCAGCTAGCCAAGCCCTGGAAGAAAATTCTAATTTACTATCCAGACAAACAGTGTATAACATCATTCTTATTTATGTAGGAAAAACATTAAGCAAACCTTTAGAAAAGCTTGTAAGGGTCAGCCTTAATAATACTCCTCACCTTTCAAGTACTTGAGGCTGACATGCTAAAAGCACTGTATATATGAGTGATAAGATAATACCTGCTTTATAGGTGGATAAACCAGAATGATAACATACCTAATCCTGAGAACTGCTGAACATCAGCAGTACCATTACAATCATTAGAAAATCTTAGCATTTCTGGGGATTAAGCCTTCAAAAGTCCAAAATTACAAACTTTAATGACACAAATAGGCTTTGCCGTACGTGCATTGCTTAAAAGCTACATCTTCAGTGACATGGTATCACTCAAGGGCAAAAATCACCCAAGCAGCTTCAAGACCTGAATAGATTAAGTATCTTTTGCTCCACCTTACAGACCACATGAAGTCAGAATAATACAGAAGATTTTGTGAGAATATTGAATCCAGAAAATGGCATTTTATTAATATACAGATTTCATGATCTGGACAAATAGTAGGTAAAATGGATTTCCTCATAGTAAAATACCAAGAAGATAACTATGTCTTTTCTTGTGTTGTTATTTTTATGTCATTTCTTCCAGTAGATTTGACTTATTTTTCCAAGCTCTTTCTCAATTTAGCTGTATAATTTGAGTGTATTCAGTTCAAACTTTCCAGCCTCAAACCTGATTTTATTAAAGGGTGACATTAATGATTGGCTATTTCTATCTTCTTTGGTATATTTAACAAAGAATTTAAAGATTCTTTTGATTTTGATAGTTAATATGTAACAGGTTGTGATTGAGCTTTGTTTCAGACAGATCATTAAGCTCATTTGCAGTTTAATTAACTCTAAACGATAACATAACAATGTTTTTGCTTGCTTTGAAACAAATCAAAAGAAAAAATTTATTAAGAATCTTGGAAATAACAGAGGAAAAATTACCAAGATTGTATTCTGTCCTGCTCAGCAAAATTCTGTCACTGGATATCACACTTGAACACCTCTTCCTCTAATTGAAAATAAGCAATTTGCCTGAATGATATTTTTGTGTTATTTCATATTGTCTCAGCTTGAGCAGGTATAAAATAAAACATCAGAGGCCAGAATTTTTTCCAAGTGTTCAGCACCAAAAAATTCCTATTTAGCTATGTAAGAAGGTGACTAGACTTCAAGAAACCTAATCCTAAAAAACCTATCCCTTAGATTTGACTGGGCATCTGCTCCTAATTCATACTGATCCTTCTGAAAAATCCATTCCTTAATCCACTACTCTGATTCAATTAAGTGTTCAATACTCCCTGGATCACCTTGGGAACAGTAAGACCTGTTAGAGTAAAATATAGAAACATAGAATGGTTAGAGTTGGAAGGGACCTTAAAGATCATGGGGTTCCCACCCCCCTGCCCTGGGCAGGGCCACCTCCCACCAGACCAGGTTGCTCAAAGCCCCATCCAGCCTGGCCTTGAACCCCTCCAGGGATGGGACAGCCACAGCTTCTCTGGGCAACCTGTTCCAGTGTCTCACCACCCTTTGAGTAAAGAATTTCTTCCTTGTATCTAATCTAAATCTACCCTCTTTCAGTTTAAAACTATTACCCCTCATCCTATTGCTACACTCCTTGATAAAGAGACCCTCCCCTCTGAAGGGATGGGAAATCTGGCTATTTCATTCAGATACATAGCTGTGAAGCCAGTGAGATAAATTTATTGAGCTTACCCCACCATTCCCAGACTATGATGGTAAAGGTTGCCATGATGTGCCAGCTAGTTCAAAAAATATTGAATGTCAGTATAAGGATATCAAATTCAAGGATATCTCAGCTGGGACTGGCTGTCTTCTGCATTCCTATTTCCTCCTTATTTAGGAAGAGCTCTCAGTAGGTTCAGTTGCAGTGAGTTAGTAGAGCAGAAAGGGCACATAGACTTGCTGGGGGCATAAAACTGCAGAGCTTCTGACACCTGCAGATCAAGGAAATCACAACTTCTGGAGGCAAAGGCTGTTCCAGGCGAAATAATTCCAAGCATAGTGGTACACTCACCCCTAGCATTCTCTGCACTTTAGATATGACCATATAAACTCTGGTTTATTTATTTGAAGCTGTCTGGAACATTAGCCTAAAATCTGTTTAAGATGGATGAAAAAGCAGAATGACCAAATCACAGAAGTTGTCATAAGGGTCTATTCTAACTTTATAATATAAAAAGTGTAATAAATCACAGATTTTTAATTGCAAAAGGCAAATATCTACAGTGAAATAGAGAGGCTCACAAAAATATAGTGTATATTGTCTAGAAGGTGAACTCTTTTACCTGTTCAGCCACCTTTATATAAAGAATAGTATTTAGAAAAATCTATTTCTAGTGGGTCCCTTTCAAAAACACACGAAGGGAATTTGAAAACTATGAAAGGACTAAAATAGAAATTAGATTTGCAAACAGAGAAAATAGAAACACAGGTTCATAATATATAAAAATGAAAGGTTTACATTCACAAAGCACAGTGCTTAACTGGGAGAGTCTGATCCAGTGCTCTAAAATAAAACCCCATAGTGGCTAACACAAATAATTGGATCACAAATTAATTGATTTTACTCTTCTTAAATATCTGTACATCCCCTAAGCACCACTATAAATTAAGAATAAAATAGATGAGTTCAGTACTTTATTTAAACTGCTATCATCTGGACCCATATAAAAAATAATAACTTAGAAGACAAATACCCTGGGCGAGAGTTGCATTTGGCTGGAAGGAGTGATGTTCATTTACTACAACTGAGCATTTGAATATGTAAGGTTAACTTGCTCTGTGGAGTGATACGCCATATTGTCATTTATTGTGTTTGTCATGCATACAGCCTAGAAATTATAGTAATTCGGTCATATTCAGAATTTCATAAACATAGGGGGGAAAAAAAGGACCTGTTTCCTCATTTTCTGCACCCAAAAGCTTCTGAAAAAATACAGAAAGACAGACAACAGGTTGTTAGGTTGACGGTTGGACAAGATGATCTTTAAGGTCCCTTCCAACCTGGAAGATTCTGTGATTCTGTAACAGACTGATAGCAACTTAGAAGGAAACAATGAGTCAGCAGTGGCCAGACGACTACTTTTAATCATCAGGTTTTTGTAGACAAATGACACATTTAACAGGGAACTAAAAGATCACAGAAATACAGTGATGGATGTAGATGAAGAGTTCCTACAAGAGTGTGAGGGTACCTTGTGAGGAATCCCAAATAGACTTGAAAATGTAACGAGTGAGCAATGTTGGCTGTCATGATGCACTGATGGGAAGTAGATATCGACCGCTAGACATTATTTTGAGAGATCACTAGCTCCACTTGGCACGGAGGGCCCTAACAGTGGAAACAAGCAGTTTCTATTTCTTACAACAAAGGAGTCCCTTTACTAAGGGATGGCAAGGAGATAAGTAACATTTAAAACAACTGTGTTAGAATACAGCCTATGTAACAGTACCCACGATACTTCTGAGCAGAAGAGATAGCTCAGCTCAGCAGTCAAACTCTACTCCTTCCCTGGATCTTGGAAACCTGCTCCAAACTACATACAAAGCTTGAGAAGATAAAATGAAAAAATATGATTTCAGGCTGGCAGGAATTTTATCTTATTGAGTATAGGAAATTCAAGATGGCAGGTATCTACTGAGAATAATTAGGCATGCATTAAAGGCCAGCTAAAGGGAGAAGTGGAGAAACGAACAAATTGAACCACAGCTTAATTGTAGTAGCTCTTTCCTGGTGGAGCCAGGATGTTATATAACACTGAGCCAAATCCTCCTTCACACTGAGCTCTGCAGCAAACTGGTGGATACTATAGTGACAGCCCTCACTGAACAGCAAAATGGTTCACTAGGGTCTCAGGAAAAAACAGTCTTGTCAGATTTCTGCCATGGGGCAGATACATGAAAAGACCACTTTGTTAAATGTTATCACCTGAGAATCCAGACATCAATCCCATCTCAGCCTCAAAAAAAACCTGGAAATGGTACCTAACCTCTGTGAAAAGGATGGATGGATCTGACAGCCCATTTTAAAGCTTCTGTATTAAGTGAGGTTTTATTTACTGGCTTCTCAGAGCACAGAGGAACAAATGAATTTAACTGCATCAGAATCACCTGAATATCTACTGTCCAGCAACAGCACGAGCATGCAGTAATAACCTTAATACCTTTATGAAGCCACCAAATAACTGTCTCAGGCTGGGGTACCCAAATTAAAGAGCTGCCATGAGCAGCAAACACAATGCAAGATAAACGTGTCTGGGATTGGTGATCGCTACCCTATGGCTCATTAAGATTCTGCATGCTGTGATCCCCAGTCAAGAACAAACAAATTAAAACTGCATGTCAGTTTGCATTTATCAGGGCGACATTCCAGTTGAAGGTATTCTGTGCTACTATGATGTGTTTGTTTCCCCATCTATATATATTAAAAGATGAGAAATAATGGGATATATTAATTCACTTGTATCTAATAGAAATTCCCTAGGGAAATTGTATTATTGTATTTGTCCTTCTCTACTGAAGTCCACTGCTTTTGCAAATGTATTTTGTCTATCTACTTTCTTGAAAATATGAAGACAAGCTTATATAACCTCTTGCAATCTGCTTGTTCTTTGCACACTGTCATTCAATATGTGTGCACCTGAGTGGCCAACATTTATTTGTTAAGGAAACGATGTATTTTCCATAGTTCTGTATCTCAAATATCTCTGAGGACAAACGGATTTTCAGGGTTGATCACAAAGGTTTGCCTTCTCAAGCAATCAAGAATGAGAATCTCATAAATGTCAGTAACGAATATTTCTTGTGGAATTCCCTGGGACACAAAGCCCCGCTTGACAGCTAACAATAAACCAAATAATCTCGCGCTTGGAGTTCATCAGACTTCACAAACTAGGCAGGTTAAATACTAGGTTGAAATACTTAGCATAACATTTATGCATCAAACAAAGTGATACTGATGATTCTTCAGTCATCTTTCATCTCAGCACAATGACCACATGTGCTGGCTACTATCTGGGGCCCCTGGTGGGCTGAAAAACAGAGGACCTGCTCACTGCAGCTTATACCAAACCCTCCACATGAGCAATTTAATTGCCAATTTTGTGGGCAGGGTAAATTGTAGCTTAGAACATTCTCCTTAATCCCTTCTACAGATTTTTAAGGTATTTTCCCCCTTAAAACTGTGCATAGCCTTAACTATATGGACACAAATAGCTGCTGTATTTCACCAGAGATAGCTGTATTAATGTAATGGATTAAGTTGATGTAAGCTGCACATGAAGCAACATATGAAGCACTTTGGAAGCCATTAAGAAGAAAGACACTACGTAAATATGAAGCATAATCGTAGCATGACAAGAATTTGATGGTGTAAACTAGATGCAAAACACAAACTAAAGCTATGAGTCACCTAAACCATCTTTAGTAATTGTCATTGTCTTACTGCCATAATGCTGTCTTGGAGGCACTATATTATTTCTTAAACTTAAAGTGTTTCTTTCAGCTTATTCTATATTTTTTTCTAAGTACATAATATTCTTCTATCTCCCTAGTGAAATTACAGTAAGAATTCAATTGTAGCTTAGAAAAAATCTTTCCAAATATATCGAATTGACCATAATCATTTTGGATGTATTTTCACTTTTTACTTTTAAGTGAATTTCACAGTCTATGTATTGTAAATGCCTTGTGATTTTTCAAGGCACACATCAGTTACTTTACAAAATAAAAGTATTGCTTAATAATGAAAGACTGAACGAATATTTCAGTCCACTATATGCTGCAGCCTGCAACAACAGCAACAAATCAAAAAGATTAATTAGCTAAATGGAAGACTAGAGATTAAATTCTGATCTTGGTAACATGGATAGAAGTTCTGCAGGCTCTATAAATTTGTGCCTTTTTATTGAAAAACACAAAAATACTTAATATCACTGATATTAATCATGAATGATCAAAAAAAGGTAAGGGAAGTTTCAACACGACTTTATCTTGTTTTGCTGCTCATCAGTCTGCTTGGAAAAGCACTGCCAAGGAGTACTCAGTAATGCAACAAAGAAAGAAACGAGAAAGTAGCAATCAGGCTGTTTCCCCACGCTCCAGGTCTAAGTCCCTCTGTGAGCAGTTCTCCGTTGGGATGAAGCCAAGCTGCCTCTGGGATTCAGAGGGGACGACTTCAAGAACTTCTAAGGTATTAAGATTCAAGATTGAGTAGGGCACGGACAGAATGCAAAAATAACAGGGTAAGATGGATGGATGGATGGATGGATGGATGGATGGATGGATGGATGGATGACCTGCTGGGCGCCTCAAGAGCTGCCTGTAAAATTGCCAGAGTGTCAGTGCAAAGAATCCTCCTATCCCTGTGCAAGACATCATAAAACTTAGAAAACTGTGGAAGTTCTACAGTGTAAGATCCTTGTAAGATTCACAAATGAATTTAAAGAGCTTTCCTTTTTACTTTTTTTCCCACAGGGGTGCTGAAACCCCATTCAGAGCTGATGTTGTATTCCTACCCTCTCATTTATGTGTTTCCTGAAGACTAAAAAGCCATTCAGGGACTGTAAATAAGTGATGTTGAAGGATACTTGAAAATAGCTACTTTTTTTTTTTTTTTTAATCGTTTTGAAGATTTTTGTTTACACTAGACTCTTTCTCAGCCCAGCTTATGACCTCACTGAGTGAAGGCAAAAAGATAATTCTAACATGTATTAATAATATGTTGAATGGCTGCTTCAAAGCCTGTTATCTCCAGGGTATACATCAGATGTAGTACAGTTGTCTGAAGATTCAGAAGGAAGAAAATATCTCTTTTTTTTTTTTTCCCCCACAATATATGAATACTTTAGAAAGGATTCGTTTTTTTTTTTTCACTTCTCCACCTATAAATGCAAGGTGCATTCAATTGTTTCTAGAATAAATCAAGTACCCACAAATACAATGGACACTTCTAGAATGATGGCCATATCGTAGAAAAACAAATACTCTTTCTCCAGATGGACAGAGGACAGTGGAAGGTCACTATAATATTTATTATACTTAAGGCGCTTTTGAGAAAAACTCAAAGAAATAATATTGTTATTTTCTCATCTATCAAAAATTCTTTCCCCCCAGGTAGAACAAACCTTATGTTTAAAACAACAGCATCATAGAAAATGATGATCTGACCAAGCCTGAAAGAACAAACTACACCTATTCACCTGTTACAGTATCCGCGTTGCCTAGGGACAAGGGAGAGATCTGCTTTTCACATTTATGAGACCACTTGCACTGCATTCAGGCAACCCAGCTACATATTATTTCTTCCTCAGTGCATTTCCCATCAAGACCAGTATTAAGCCTATCTTCTTTCTAAGATGCTGGATGTCTTCTTTAAATAGAATGAACTTTAAATAGAATAGACTTAGCTGGATTTTTCTTTTTCATCCACTGTGTTTTAGGAGCAGAATGGTTTTATAGGCTTTTTCTCCCATCAATCCGCACAGTTCTCACATAGGCTAATGACGGTCACGAGGGAAGGGAAGGGAAAGAGGCCTTGTTAGATGCTCCTCTTCCATTTTTAGCAGAGTCTTTTTCATACCCAAAGCAATTTTTCAGATGCTTAAGATTAACATCTGAACATATATGGTTGAGCTTACTTGATACTGCCTTGCTAATAAAGTGTGGAAGTCACCAACTCATATTACAAGGAATTTATGCAAACTCTTTTATGCCACTAAGATTGCTTCACGTGCCAGTTTCAGTTGGGATACATTTGCTCCATGGGTCAAAAATGTAAACAACAAAGTCTGGGAACTTGTAGGAGGAATAAGTCATGTTTTGGGGGTTTGTCTGGACATGGAAGAGGTTGAGAAAACATGTCCTCTTTAATTGCTGAAGTCTCTCCTTGTACCATTTAGGGTCCTTAACAGCAGGACAGATGAATTCACTCCTCTCTGAACATCAAAGCAGTAGATAAAAGGGGAATTTTATCACATTATTGTTTTGATAGGATTGACTTTAACATACACATGCAGAGACGAGTCAATTTGCTAGAAACTGGGAGATTTAGAGGAATGAAGGAGAAACTACTCTAGTGGCTTTAGTCTCCTTCCAGGTATAAATAAATGCAATGTGCCCTCTGATGAGGAGGGAGCTGGGCAGTGACAAGAGCTTCAGCAAATGAAAGCAGATGATTTTTAAATTATCGTCGTGTTTACATTTAGGAAGTAGAGAAGGGCATTTTGCAACTTCTCTTTAGGAAAGTAACTTCCAGGATTTCTTTTCATACATGTATGAAAAGTGTATTTTAATGCTATACAAAAGCAAACTAACGGAAGAAGTTTAAAAAAAAAAAAAAAAGAAAAGAAAAGAATGCTTCACTCTAAACAGGTCAAAGAACAAAAATTTCTTATATAAAATTCTAGAGGGATCTTGTTCATCAGTATTACTACTACAACAGTTACAAATGAACATTCTGTGAAATCCTAATTTCATGCTTTATTACATTTTTATTTTTTAACACAAATCTGTTACTGTCCTATCCAATTATTTGAGGACCTAGCAATGAATAAGATATTCCTGAATACTTTACCAAACACGCCCCTAGAACTGATGTGATCTATAACTGTGCACATATTTGACGAAAAAAAAAAAACACAGCCAAAAAAATACATTCTGGCAAGCAAGGGTTTATACATGTCTTGATGAGGAAAAAGAAAAAATAAAAAGCCCCTTAAGATTATGCTGTTATTACTCAGGAAGTCATTACCTAAAAAGGTCTAATCTTTCTGGGAGTGATTTTTCAGTGTGTTTCACCCGCCTTACATGAACACCAAATAGAAAATGCATTCAGTTTTCTGAATGCAAATAGTCTAATTTAAGTGAAATCTGTAATGATGCTAACTTTTAAAAGTATTTAGCCCCACACATTTTGAACAGTCATCTCCAGTGACTCAGCATCAATATTGACAACTTGAAGTCGGGCACAATTTTCTCTAAAAGCACCAATTCTGGAATTAAGGAACCTAAGTAATAAGCACATTATTAAATTCTTCAGCAATCAGCTGCAATGGTTATTTGTTAGCTTTATAAATTATGATGAGAATTACCTCTCAACTATGTATAAATAAGGAAATAATAACTTAGTCTATGAAGCTCACATATAGACACCAACTTCATAGTGACTGTGACAATGTTGTGGAACCTGGTTAGTCCAAGATCAGGTTTAAAATGCAGGTTAAATACAATTTGATTATTGAATAGTACATGGAACTAAGTCACAATTTAGGAGTATTTCCAAATAAGATTGCATTGTCCAAGGAAATCACAGATTAACATGGGGCTTTTCAAATCCTTCATGCGCTTTTCAGGATGCCGTGAAAACGCTCTATTTTGTTTCATCAATATTGCAAGACTGAACCATATTCTCACCAGGTTAAGAAGCAAACATGTATTTGCAGAGAGGTGGAAACTAAAATGCAAATAAGACTTCCTCAATGGCAGAATCTTTGGTCTGTCTGATAAAAGCAGCATATGCATCCAATGACAAATCTTACTTTTGCTGCCCTGGGAGGACATTGCTTCCAAAGAAGACAGTTATTCACTGTGCCAGTTTACAGCTGGTCAGGACCCATGCTGCCAGCGACAGATGTTTTGACAGTGGTTAAGCTTCTTCACATGGTCTTTGGTGAGCAGTGCCTTGCAGCACCATTCGAAGCATTCAAAGCAACTTGTATCTCCAGAATATTTTAGCAATGAATCTCATCAATTCCCCACACTTCTGGCATTTTAGGTTGTGCCAACTGATGGGGATGAGATGCCCTAGATTTACAAGCCCCTCCAGCTGAGAGCTGTCTGAAGTTAGCCCAGTTTGAAAACTCTTTTTTGGAAGCAGATAAGAACTCTGCAAGGTTTCACACTGTTCCAGTGGAGGCAGGAGGTACAGATGGAAGTTTACAGGCAGTATTATCTGTAGTGATACAGAATTTCTCTGAATTTTAAAAATGAAATTTTTAGCCAGCATTTTGTTTTCTATGGAAAACTTGGTGGGAAAAGGAGAATTTGGGCTGAATGCTCCCGATTTGAATCTATCCAAACACAATAAGTCTTCCAAGTCTGCCGACAGTGATGAATGAAGTTTACTGTATGTAGTTTCTTCCATGAGATATATATTATCTTTGTATCAAATTATCTAGCCTACATCCTGTTTGCAAAACATTCATTGAATATTACTGCTATATCAAAAGGCTATGATACAAGAAGAATAATTTTAAGATCATAGACACGGTCAACTTTCATGATTAATGGCCTCTTGCTTTTTCTGTTTTCCTCCCATAGCAAAAAAGTCTTTATTATATCTTGTACTCCCAGGTAAACACAGTGTTCTCATTACCCTGATACAGAACAATGAGATCCTGGAGTCTCCAATCCTATTAACACAGGAAAAATCTTTTCCCAAGGTCAAGAAGAAAGAATAATAGAAATAAATGCAACCTATTTGACTAATGACTACGGAGTGATCTGAGCCTCCCCATATAGGACTGTGATGGGAGGTTTCAAAAGGCAGCTTGAGAGTTCCCTTGCAGCTGGGGAGGCCTGCTTTGAAAACACACGAGAGTTAAGCATATATTGAGACATACAGTGCTGAACAATGATTGAAGCATGGACCAACAGATATATGGTCTGGCATTGCACAGACGTGGAAAAAGTCAGGAAAAATGCTAAGGTATGCTAAATGGATTTATTGTTTTCTGCTTTAAGGATACCTATGGTCTCCAGCTCCCACTGCCCAGCTCCTTTTGCCAATGCTCATTTCATCTTTTCTTGAAAGAAAAATATTTGTAATAAAGGAAAATGAAACATTCCTTTTGAAAGTGTACTTAATTCCTGTCTAGAATGTCACAGAAGGAAAATTCAGGACCCTTTCATTTTCTCTCCTGTAATTTATGTTTTCCTACCCATATGTTAGCTGTACACACAGCCTTCTTGAACACAAACACTGTTTGCAGCCCCAGCTGGGTATATTGTGCTGTAAATTGGTAAGTATTCATTTGGTCCTTTTTATTAATAAGATGGATAAAGAATGAACTAAGGACTTTTTTATATCCTGGTACTGAATTCTCTCTAAGCTATTTGGAGAGCATGAATGACTACAAGTTTAATGGTGGTGTTCTTCAGTTTATGTGTCTGAGCACCACGAATTAGGAGGGAGGTCAAGACAGACCAAGGCACTACACTTGTGCTTTGGACATAAAGATGTGCGTGCACACCATGAAGTCTATATACAGTGAATCAAAAGCCTACCCGACCTGCCTTGTATGGGCTGCAGAGATTACCTGAACACGAACAGCAAATGTAACCTGTCCCACTGGCACATCATGGTTATTGCGCCTGTGAAGACCATCACCGTAATACCTTGATAGAAGGTGAGAAGCATCACACCTAGCACAAATGTACTCCATCGTCAGTCTGGGTAGGAGCAGAAAGTCCAATGCACCCACGCTGCAAGAAATCACTGAGCTAACTCTTGCTGGGATTTCCAGAATTCACACAGTTCCTTCATCCTGGTCACAGCTAACGCTGTGGTATGCTTGGAAATCCTAGAGCAGCAGCTTAAGTCCTCCAATTCCAAACAGACCAAATTTCTAATGCAATAAAGACAATTCCCACGAAATATAGTTGACACCAATCAGATAAATAAGCATTTGGTATTACCTTTGGTTTAGATCAAAAAATCTCTCCCACAGGGTTGAATGCTTATTAAATCAGGACATGTATGAAGAAAATTAGTTTATTAAGCAACTGTGCTACTCCTCTCTCTTAAGACTGCTTCCCCTTCTTCTGTAGCAAACCTCTGCATAATATGCTAATTCACCTGCATCAAAATTGCCACACTGAACTCTTCCTAAGGAGAGCAAGCAAGTGCACTAGCAATTAATTGGATCCTAACACATATTTCCAGATACAGATTTTTCAACCGAGCTTGCCAGTTCTAGGGGAAATAATTCTAAGGGATAATAAATATTACTTTATTTCTCTACACAGCAGTATGATACACTGTAAGCAGCCACCCTTTCTCACCTCGGAAGGGAGAAAAATGCTGTGCTTGCAGGTAGCTAGAAACACACTATTTCTTTCTTCTGAGTAAGCTGATAATTAAAGTAGAAACATGAGGAACAATTTCAATGGATCTGTAAACTTCAACAGGAGAAAAAAAATCTATTTGAGGTTAGAACAAAATCTTTTTTAATCTGGCTAATGCTACTTTTGTGCTGATGCTGATCATTATATTTATTACTAAACTGTAGGACATTCCAAAGTGTTGACACCTGACTTCACTTACTAGAAAAGCAATCACTTTCAGATATTCAGGTTGCTGATTGATAAGTAGATACCCAATTTTTAGTGAATTAAACCATGTTGTATCAATTTGGTGGTCTTTAGGATTTACAATCAAACCCTGATGACATCTGATTAATGCCAGCATAGGCTCCCTGAACCTTACAATATTCCTGTTCCTTTGGAGTTCAGATCATGGCAGGCTGATTACCCCCCTGATTATCCTCAGTAACTGGGGTCAGAGGTTAGCTAGCACCACAGAACACATTTAATTCAATCAATTCAGTTACTGAAGCAGTTGGGGAAAAAAAAATTATTCCAATTGCTGTAACACTGCATTAGAAAAATTGCTCAGGATTTCTGTGCTCCAACTGATGAGCATTTTTGCTTAATTTCTAATTTAATATTCTGCTGGGGTTTGAAACTTCAATTACTCGTGATATTTTCACTCCAAGTCAGGGGCACTGAGCTTGGAGGCGGAAAGGAAAACCAGAGGAAGAAGAGCTGCCTGTATTAACCTGTATAATAACCTTTCTCACAGACATGTTTCCATAGCTCAGTTGTGGTTTTCCTCGTTACACACTCTGGGCATGGCTCTGAAAAGTCCTCTTGGTTCTCTCCATCTATCCCTCTTGCCACTGCCAGATTTTAGCTCTTCTTTTCCTTTTGGTGGATTTTTAATATTGTTTAACTGAGTACCGCTTCATTTGTCTTATAAGCAAAGAGACTTTGATCAGTTGTGATACACCACGGTGCTATATTCAGACAGTCCAGTACCTGTGTGTGTGATCAGATAGAGTTTGTGAGAGCCCACTGAAGGTACCAGCACTGTACCTCAGTCACCTGAAGCACCAGGTACTATGTCTGGGCTGAAATACAAAAAACAACCTCTTCTTACACCGTGAAAGCCTCAAGGCATTTCTCACATGAAAACAAATGCCCAGCAGCTCAGTTTGGCTCCTGTTAGTTAGTTTTGCATCCTATATAACAATTCCAAGTCTGCTGATACACAGATATTCTTTACTGTGAGTCCCTAGGCTACTGCCACTGCCTTCTGACCCAGAGATGGCATGGTTATCACAGTTTCAATGGACTAATGATGCTGGAGAACTTTCATTACACTTCAAAATGAGTCAGTGCACACCACTCTCTCCCACATCAATCAAGACATGGGGCCACAGTTGCACTAACTTTACAACCCAGATGGGCCAGGAAACAGTGAGAGTACCAGCAGGAAAAGGAGTAGAAGCTAAGAAGGGCGTGTTCAACAATTTTATAACTGCCATATTATCATCATTGGAAATTTTTCTGAATAGAATATTTTTTTTCTGCGGTAATTCAATCTGGATTAATAATGATTCTTGGATTAAGACGGATTTGGATTAGTTTTCAGTTTTGCTAACAATAAATTCTTGGCTTTATATGTAAGGTGGGCTTCCCCTTTGCCCATCAACAAGATTTTGACTGTAACAATACAACACCAGAAGCATTGTTTGCAATGCTTCTTTACAAATTAAAGCAACTTTCCTGAGGTGGAATCTTTAATAACGGGAATGAAGTCTTACACCTCCCTTTTCCCTGCAAGCAGCATAGAGTTGCAATTTAATCTTCCTCTTGCCCATGGAGAGGATCCATTTTCTGTATGTACCTTTGGGGTTCTTTGGAATGAAAAATGTTATATGGTTATAAAACATTCTCTTAATGAAACTCACTCTGAACTAACTCTGGAATTGATGAATCTCCTCCTAGGCCCCTGTGTACATTTGCCCACGGCACAAAGTCTGACACAGCTGTCAGGCTCCCTTACCTTAAGAAAAACACAAAATAGGAACTGCAGGATAATTGCAGGTCAGAAGTTTGGTGTATTAGCAGAGAGATGTGAAGAAGATCACAGTGCGCTTAAATAGGACATAAAGCTCCCTATCCAGTGCTTATAGACTCTCATTTCTGTATGAAATATCTTCAGCCTGTTCTATAACAAAACCCAAAACAAATAAAAAGAAAACATCCAAATGATACAATCAAATTTTCCATATTAAACACAAAACCACATGTACAAAAGAAAACAAACAGCAGCAAAACCTCATCACATCAAAATACTCAAAATATATACACTTCTCCTCCTGTGGTGAGGATGAAAGAAGAAGAAACCACAGATAGCAGATGCTAGTTTTGTCACTTACTCTGCTGCTGGAAAGAATTGTGGACAATAAAGGCAATTTAATGTTGCAAAAACAGCAAAACTGTGTTGAGATGTGTAAGAAGTAGTACGGTGTGCAAGACAGAAGCAGGAATTCTTCCATCTGCTCGACGCTGGCGAGCCCCAGCTGGATTATAGCACCCTATTCCTGCCCACAGCGTGGAAGGCAAAGAGCAATTGGAGAGGCAGATGTCTAAAGCTCATGGTCTTGAACAAATGTGCACCGCAAATGCACACAGGACTTGTGTAGAGAAAAGGACTGTCTCTGTGCCACCTTCATAGTGCACAAGGCCAAGAAGTGATGGGCTTTAGCAGAGGCAAGGAAAATTCTCATCAGAGATGAGGCAAATCTTGCTACTAGTGGCGTAGCTGAAGTACCATAGTAGATTGCTGGGAGATAACAGAGACTGGATCTTCAAAGCTCTTGAAGTAAAAATAAGCAAATTCTGGAAATTATACAAATAGGAGGGAGGGACTTAGGGTATCCTGAGTACCCTTCCCCTGGAAATGTCATGATAAGCCCAAATCCAAGAATCTATACAGAACAGAAAGGGCAACTAAACATTTTTGCATGGTATTTTAAAATTTTTAAGGTCCACAATACTCATTAACTTCTATGAAGCTTACTGGATTACAAAATCACTTTTTTTCCTGTGCCCAAAAACAAGTGATAAGAAGGAGTTCCCTGAGATTCCAGTCTCAAACTCCCCATCATACGAGACTCTTCATTACGGTGGATTTGGTGCTGACAGCTAGAGATACGGGGTGTAACTGCAAAATCACATTTGCCCTCCCTACTGCAGATAAAAGATTAAAATTATACCTCTAGCATTTGCTTTCCTAGCTGGTCATATTCTCTTTTGGCAACAAAACATAAGGGAAGGGGAGAAGAAAATGATTATGATCTCAATTTGGGGAAGGATTAAAAGGGAACAAGAATGGCAGAACTAGATACCCAAATTTAATTGCTTTGAGACTGTCTGCAACGTGGCCACTATAAAAAAATACCTTCTCCAGTTACAACACCTCCAATCTTACCAGTAAATTAACAACTCTTTTCTAGCAGTCCCACAGGGACAAACTGCTCCTGCCACTGCAGAGACGATTTCTGAAGAAAATCCTGCTTTTTTACAAATCTCAATCATTACTTCATCATTTTCCTGAATTGTCTGGCAAAGAGGTATTTAAAGGCCTGCATTTAAATTCCAGAGCAGCTATGAAATGAAGAAAGCAGATTGATTCACATTCTGTTCCACTACTCTGTATGCCAAAGTGATTTTTATCAGAGAAAAAAAACCACAACAACCTAAAACACCACAATCTGAGCCTGAGAATTCTGTTGTCAACTTCAAACCACCAAACATTTTTACGGTTTGCTTACAATATAAACCCTTAGAAAATGGTTTTACAGAAGAAACGCTGCCAGAGTCCCTAGGGCATATTATCCACTCATTCCTCACAAGGAATTAGTGCAAAATATCACCCTTACATTGCCCACAAACTGTGCCAACAAGTAAGAATGGCGATAGGCTGAGAGCACTGGGATTTTTATACTAATTTTTTTTCCATGGCAACGTGTCTGTTTCATGAGCTTCTAAGTTTCCATAATTTTATTCCATCTAATCTCTGTAATGTCTTGTTTTGTTTGCTTATAACTTGTGGGGAGCACCTGCCATGCTCCTAGGTTGCCTCAAGACAAATAAAACACATCTTCTTGAGTGGCTGGGGCCAGCTGATGTGTGTTCCTTAGGTGCAAATTTCACTACAATTACACCCAACCTTCCCACCCCTCCCACTTACCAGTCATTATTTCTCCCTTCCTTGTTTTTTCCCAACTTGTGGCTAAGAAATTGCACAGCCTCCGCTAGCATCGTAAATGCCAGCCTAAAAGATTAAATGCAGCTGTGTGCCACCTCATTCTGTCAGACAGAACGGACAGTGTCCTCAGAGTCCACCTGCCAATCTTCAACGTAGATGGCAAGGGAGTTTTCCAATCGGATCCTGGGTGTTCCAGTGCCTAGGTTTTGCTGAATAGCCTTGAAGAGATGGGATTTAAATTGTATTGAGGATATTAGTCTAAAGTGAATGAAGTGGAGAGTATACTTCTCGTTTATATCCCCAGAGTGATAAATGTGAGAGTGTAATTTTTTTTTTCTAAGGCAAAGAAAATGGGAAACCAACACGGATTTTAGACACATGAGAAATAGCTTATGAATTTAGATGATAGTTCAGCAGAAATAAATTGTACATCTGTTCATTCATTTTAATAAAGCAGGGAAATGACACACTGCTGGAGACCTTTGAGAATGCTGGTATTTTTAAATTATGATCCTATAATAGTAGCATTAACATTTGTAATGCTGCCCATACTTTATGAATTTAAGAAAAATAAATTTATGGGATAAACCTATAGTCTGGACTCTGGGCATTTAAAAGTGAATAAGGTGCTTTCTGAATACTTAAAAATTATTCCAGAAAGACATTACAATAGCTTTACTATGTAACACAGATAACCCTCTGTGTAAGTGTTGACAAACCACGCTTATTATTTCTGAATAAATAATTCAGATGTTGAACATGCAGCTGAATGAATTTATTTCTACTGACTAGTACCTACTGTTTGCATTTATAGGCACCTATAGTTTAGGACTTCCCTTTGAAAGGATTCTTTTACAGAAACAAACTAGACATAGTTCTCAGCTGTACTTGTGCATGGAAACACATACTACTTTCTGCTGAATTCAGGGAGGAATATTACCTTTCTCTTGCATCTCCCGTAACACCAAAATGAGAAATGGAAGAAGTTACAAGCTGAACACAGTTCCTTCATTGTTTCTATTTTACCATTATTTACAAAGATGGCATACATATTTTAAGAAATAAACAAGTGAGACTGCAGGGGATGTCAAATTTTAAAAACTTATGTTTCAATTTTCCAAACTGATCACCATGCGAAAATAATAAATTAAGAGTTCAATAATAGCTGTCATGTTTCCTTTAAAAGCACAATTAGTAATATCATTAAAATTCCCTTTTAATCAATTGCATTAAAGCAATTGCTACTAGAGTAAAGAGAATCTAAAACTGATTAGCTGCTCACATACTGCCTCATTGATTAACTGCGATAATCCTCATTCAAGAAAAGGAAAAACAGGCGACCCTGACATCCTTGAAAAGTGCTGAAAGTTCAGCTGAAATCAGATGGCAGAATTTGAGACCTCTTTTTGTAATGCACCCTACACTGTTTCCCACTAACGTCAAATGAGGCAAGAGTGCATGCTTAAATATTTAATCTTCCTAAAGCAAAGACTTCACAGAGGCTATGCTGGAACCCAATATTGCTAAAAGAGGTACCTTACTGCTAACATCTATATCTATATCTACCAGCCTGTGAGTATGTTCATGTGCTCTGTATTGCTCACTCCAGTTCCAGCAGGCAGTCCAAAAACAATCTCAACAGGCGGTCTAGGTAAACAAGACTTATTGTAATTTGGTTCTCCTGTGAATACAGAAGAACTGAAGAAAAGAAATACCTCTGGGACACAGAAGACCTCTAGGCGAACACTTACCATTGACAGAAACTATACAGATTTATTGATTGGAACTGCATTTTAATCATATGGCTGGAGGAAAGAAAACAGTTTCTAGAGACTGCCAGTCAGCCCCAGCATGGGGCACGATAAAACTGTTTCTGCTGTTAATATCAGGCAGTGGCTATGTTAGAGTAAAAGGACATTAAAGAGTTCAACATCTGCAGGCAAAGTTGAATTTATTTACTCATGGCTTCAATTATTATTTAAGATGGAAAACTTGAAAAGGTCAGAGCTGCTAACTTTGAAAGCATGCCCTTCATTTCTCTTCAAACATACACTTTTTTCTTAGCATAGTTCAACACTGAACCAATTAATCAGGTACAGTGTTTTGTGTTTTCAAATGCTAGTTCTGTTATTTTTAAGTAGGCAACTAAAACCAAATTTCGTTTTTAATTCATATTAGAAAATGCAATTTGAGGAAAATAAAACATCTGGTCCTCAGCTTAGGTAAGCAAACATCTGTGGGCCTGTGTTTCTATGTATATAGATATGCATATGTATAAAATCCAGATTTACATTATACTCTAATCCTCCATTCACATCTCCATGGAGCACTGTTTGGATGGGAGCCATAGCTTGGATACAGGCAGCTAAGAATATTAATACTGTAGATAAATCTTTTTCCTTGATATTATTTCAGCAAAAGACAACTGTTGGTTTAGATTTAAGCTTATTTAGCAGGATTGACTTTTCTTATGTACCTTCTGAAAGTTTCTCACATAACTCCTTAGATTTTTCAAACTTTTTTTGAACTGAGAGATTGCTTTCAACCCTTTAAACTTGTTGAGGACAGCAGCACTCTCCTTACCATCAGTCTTCTAAATGAAGAAAAATCATTGATCTAAGAACATCTGACAGTACTACATAACGTATGGGCACTGCTGGCCTCAGTGACTGAAGGCGGTCAAAACAAATGAGCTGAGGAGGAGGAAATAAAGCATAAAAGAAAAAAATGAGATGATGTGTGGAAGCAGACAGTGATGGTACTCGATTTATAGAAGGCAGGCAAAGAGTGTACATGGACTTTTGCAAGTCATAAGCAAACAGTCAGTTTAAGTCATGAAAACAGAAAGATGCTTCTCAAGGGAAGCAGGCAGCAACGAGATGAAGAAGGGGGAATGGAAAAAGGAAGATCTTCCAGAAATAATGGTACAGGAATAAAATCATGGGGACAGAAAGAGAATCATGAGATGACAAAGGTCAGAAAGATAGCTTTTTATGAAAGACTAGAAGAAGAGTTTTCCATATAAAAAGACAGTGAGGAAAGTGATGAAAATAAGAACAGAGAGAAAGGGGATCTCACACACAGCAAAAAGGAGCCAATGGACATATCACTGAAATAAGCCTTGGTAGATCTGAGGCAGGAACTGGAAACAGGAGGGAGGCATTAAGGGATGACTGTTCTGGCTCAGAGTCAAATCACAGACTTGAGGAGTTTGGAGAGGAATGAAGAAATAAAGTAAAGTATTAAAATTCAGAGAAGGCTCATTACAGGTTGATGACTGAATAGTAGGCTTGCAAAGGAGAAAGACCAAAAGTTTTCTGGTTGGTTGGTTTGGGGTGTTT
>VXAK01008301.1:515-79188 GCA_013399435.1 Arenaria interpres
CACAGCTTCCTGGGGTGGGATGGGCTGGGGACAGTCCTTGGGTGGTTTATATCAATATCAGGATCAATACTGGTTCTATAGTGTTATTTTTTTTCCTCCGATTCCCCTTCCCGGGTAGCGTGGGGCAGTTGGGCCTTGGGCAGGCCGAGCCCGGCCTTTCTGGTTTTCCATGTGGAGCTGGGTAACATGGCAAGAAAAGCTCAGAACACGGCAAGAAAAGCTCAGAACACTGCAAAAAAAAGCTCAGGACATGGAAAGAAAAAGAGGGCGAACCCCCCAAGGTCACCGTGTTTGCCTCCTTCACACTGATTTACTGAACCTAGATTAACAAGAATGCTCAAATAAACACATGTGATAGCCCACTGTAAAGCATTTCCAAAGTCGTATTTCACATGCCCGTGATTTTAATATTAATTATATAGAGAAATTAAAAAAAAAAAACAACCCACAGTAACACTCAAAGTATTTCTGGTTGCTGTTTACCAATAGCAAAGCAGCCACGCTTTTTCCCTGAAGGAACACACAAGCTATCAGTTGTAATAGTGGTAGCGTTTAACAGGTCTGATGTGTTCTCTGAAGCATTAACAGGGTTTGAGAGAGCATAATAAACAGCATTCCTGGTACGCGGGTAGTCTCAGCTTGTTCCGCTGCTGCTGTTTTTAATTTGGCACGGTGACCTCTTGCAGGGTTTTTAATTTGCCCGGGTGTCAGCAGGGACTGGGAGGCTGCGGTAGGTGGCAAGGACAGCCGATCACCTCCAGGAGATTGTATGGTCCCTTCAACCTGGCTGCAAGGGGTGGAAGGCTCAGCACTCCCTCTAAAGATGGGATTTTAAAAGCTATATTATTAAGCTTCCACTTTTCCATAATTCATTCACTTCATTCTTCTCCAACATAGCACGCAGCCAGCATTTGTCTTTTGAAATCCAGATTTAAAAAAAAAAAAAAAAAAATCAGCCTGTTTAATTTGTCTCTAAACACAAGATGGCAGCATTTGATGTAGGTCCCCACCGGGGAGAGCTGCAGACACTGTACAGCACATGGATCCAAGGCGGTGGCACAGTTTGTGCTTTGAACAGTAGAAAACTAATGGAAGTTGCAAAATCATTTCTCTTGCAAATGTGGTGGTGGTGAAGGCACCCTGCAAGCGTGGCCTTCAGGGCTTGCATAGCTGAGCAGGACCGACGGGCGGCATATGCAGGTGTTTGAAAGTTCAGTGTAATAAAACTGAAATGCAGAAAATACTAGTTTTCTCACTGACACCAGCAATATGCTTAACGTGCACTTACAGAGACAGAAGCACTGGGGTGAGCCTTGTGATGCACTGGGTAGGTTGGACTGGCAGCATTTTAAATGTCATTATGGAAGCTTGACATATTTTGTAAACCGCTTTAGATTAATAATTTGAGTACTTTTCTCTTTTTTTTTTTTCCCATGAGCAGATGGTGAATATCATCTTTTGTTTGAAATATGAATTCATTTTCCTTGAGAAGATTAAAAAAAAGAATGTCATTCCATGGCAAAAATGAATGAGGTTAAACATTGGCTGGACTCATTAATTGTATTATTCAGAAATTTCTGGGGTAGAGGAAAGCCCCCACAAAGCTGAGTTTCAAAACCAAGATCTGTGTCTCTAATTTGCACAGATTTTCTGATGCAGATTGACCACTTCCCTTTTTTCCCAACATTTTGTTTCTGAAGAAAGAGTTAAGTAAGAAACTGAGCCAATTAAATTCTAGTTTAATAAAATACTTGGGATCTACCAACTTCATAGGCAATAGGACTTGCAGAAAAAGGGAAATGGCAGGTTTTGTGCCATTTTGTGGCTGGCTGGGAAAGCCCGCATGCTGAGGGAAGCCCGGGAGCGTGAGTGTTGCTGGGGCTGACAAATTCCAGACACGGGCACCCTGCATGATGGGCATGTGACAGCCCCAGCCCCGGGTGTCAGAGACACAGCGTGGCCTCCAGGTGTCTTGCCGCCTTACTGAAGAGGGGTCAACTTCCTACAAATCTTCCTCTCCTCGCCCTTATTATTTTCCTCAAATTGATGCTTTAAAAAAAAAAAATACTCTTTTCTTCTAGGCACTCTGATGTAAAAACATTTCTATTTCTTCAGTCAGTTCCAAACCTTTGTGATTCTGGGACAGTCCGTGGTGTGACTTTACGGATGGGGTTTTTTTGCCTTAAAAGGAAAACTGGTTGACCATCCCTCCATCTGCCCTTAAACTTTGTCAAGAAAGAGAGAATTATGCGACATCCAGGAGCCTCTGAGGGTTTCCTTCAGACCCCACCCAATGCAATGAACATACAGAAGGTCCCACATAAATCTTAGTTCCTCAGCCAAAATGCAAACACAGATCTACAGAGCTTTGGTTTCCAGTTTCTCTGAAAAAAACTTTTAAAGATGAAGCTGAAGAATTTTTGAGTGGCCCCTTTTATTGAGAAGTTTACCTCATCCAGGTGTCCCACAGTTGTATTTTATTTTAAGCTGTTGATGTGACTAACAGCAAAATCACAGCAAATCACAGAATGGTGGACTCGTTTGGGTTGGAAAGGACCTTTAAAGATCATCTAGTCCAGCCCCTATCCTTTGGGAAATCCCTTTGACCAGTACAGAAGCTGTTGAATTCTCAAGTTTGTGTGTGGTATTTCCCCAGCTATTTGTTTCCTCTGGTTTCCATAACCGCACACTGAAAGGATGCATTCTCCTCAAAAAACTTATCATAATTCCAGAGATGATTATCTGTAAAAGCAGTTTAAACATGTAGTAATGAGCATCCATCACATCTGCTGTGAGTTACGGTCTGTGTTTATCGCACCAAGAGGAAACAAAAGGAGATGTAGTTGTATAAAGAAACAGTGAATTCAGATGCTCTGGAAGATGTGGGGAGATTAACAGAAAACCGCATCATATTTTCAATACCCTTTTTTTTTTTTTGTAACACTGATGAAACGAGGATAGAAATGTCAGATGAGCTGCCCAAGCCACAGAAGAAATATCATGGGTAGATATAAGCATATCTGTGTCTGTGGGTTGTGTCCAGAGCCCAGAGGAACCTGTCTGTTTGTTAGATTGTCCTTGGCTTTTAAACAGTTTAGGTGAAACAGTGCTCGAGAGAGAAAACAACTGCACAGCAACGCCGACTTGAATGGCTAAATACAACCTTTATTATAGAAACACCAATAGTAGAAAAATAAAGAGCATAGCTTACTTCTCATAGCAAATTATTTTTTAGCAACTGTATATTATAGCAAGCTAGAAGTGATCAACCAAACCACCTTCCTACACAAGATGCTAATCTGCATCTCCCTCTTTCAACCAGAATTAACAGCTGCTTTTCAATTTGGACTTTGTCCATCAGAGAGCAAAAAGGACTGAAAGAAATTAAATCTTGCGTTATAAACTCCTCAGCAATTTGGCTAAGTATGACATGACATTATCATGCTCCCGGGGTGCCCTTGTGTCCACCTCGTGTGTGCAGGAGACCATGGTGAATGGTCTGGGGTGTGAAAGAAGACCAAAGTGAATGGTGTGGGGCAGGCAGGAGACCACGCTGAATGGTCTTGGGGCGTGCAGGAGACCACGGTGAATGAATGGTTTGTGGTGAGAGCTGAGCAGAGCACCAGGGAACAAGCAAGTTAAGTGTAGTTTCCCTGGTGGGATGCATCATCTCATCATGACCAATGTCTTCTGGGCCAGGGATGGCTTGATCTGAATCCACAGCTGGGGGAAAAGTGAGCGGGGGCTGCTGCCATGGTGTAACTGTTATGGCCCACCTTGTGTAGAACTGGTTTATCCTGAGAGCCTCTTCTTTGTGTGGTGCTCTTTCAGGGGCTTTTTTTGCACAAAACGTTTCCTCAGACGAGATGTTTAAAAGAGAAAGTCTGGCAGCCAAGACCGATTACACCTATAGGGTCTTCCCACTTGGGCAGAGGACCTCAAAGCAACTCCATCAGATAAAAAAGCACTGGCCAAATACCTACCTAAATTCTGGGGGAAAATAAATACGGCCAGCTTTAAGAGCTGGGCACGGCACCTCGGGGAGCAGCTGGGATCTCTCACTCCAATTCAGCACTAAATTCAGAGCGTCCCTGCTGCCGGCTGTGTGTTCTGTGGCCGGGGAAGGAGGTGACAACACGCAGGCCGGGCTGTGGTGGGGGGAAAAGGTGGCACGTTGGGGCTGGGATCTCCTGCTGCAGCCAGGAATTCTCCGATGAAAAGCTGTAAAGCCCTGACTGCACTGGATTAGTTTTGCTGCGTGTTGGCAGCGTTTCATGGGAGCATCCAATTGTTTCATCAGTTTGTACCACCCACGCTCCACCAGTGCCGTCTAGAGCCAGCCCCGAGTGGTATTCCTCCAGAAAGGGCCATGTGTAGCTTCACAAAAATAGCAAACAAATCATAGCAATAAAAAGCATAAGAAAAAAAAACAGGTAAACCTGAAGCCAAACATTTTTCAATACCAACTGTTTGATTCACTGTAGAAAGAAAAATAGTCTGGGGGAAAAAACCATTAACCTTGCATCATCGGTAAAAATGCTGGAGGCTGTCACAAGATTAAACAAAGAGCTATCAGTCATTAAGAACAGCTTTCTCTCCTCGTGTCAAATGTTAAAAGAGTGAATATTAACATAAAGAGATTTTTAAGCACAGAACATGACAAGAAAATGCTATATCCGTATCAGTAGGAGCAACAAGCTGCACCAATCGTACAAATAAAAGAACATGTGAAATGGGACTTAGATTTGAATGGGAGAGACCTATCGACTGGGTGTCAGAAGGGCTCAGGGTCAGATCACGTGCAGGGCTGAGCTTTGGCAGCATTTGTTGTTAAAACGTCCCCATGGAAGGGTGTGGGACAGTAACACCCCCATTGCAGGCAGGGGCTCCCTTTCAAACGGAAGCTCTTCCATATATTGACCTTCCCTGCTGGACACCTCATCCCTTCTCTCCTTGTAAAAAAGCGAATGCTTTAATTGAGTATAAAAATCTGCTTTCTAAATGAGATACTAAGAACAGCCTAAAGTAGATGATGTGAATTCTCTCCTTCCCACCTTAAAGAAATCGCTCCCAGAAATATTCAGTAGCTTTAAACACACAGTGTCGTCCCACATGAAAAGGTGGCTTTTGGGGCAGTGAGATTCCCAGGCAGAAGCTAAAACTCCCGTGACCTCCCTACTTGCTACACACATCTGGAAATCCAAGGGCACCTCAGATCCGTTCGTATCCTCTGTGTGGCTTTCTCCGGGAAATCAGGAAGGTGACGAACACAATGACAAAGAGTCCCAGGATGCTCAGGCCCACCGCGATGGGAGCTGCTCTGCTGTTCTTATCAGGAAAACATTCTTCTTCTGAAAGTCAAAGGAGATCGGAGAATGTGTCATAGCAGAACACTGGGCTCCTAGACTATACACCTACGTTCCAGAAAACTTAGCAAATACAAGCCACAAGTTCTCAAAACCTTGTTTTCTTTTTTTTTTCCCTTTCTTTTTCCTGAGCTATACTTACGACATTTTTATCTGTGGTGACAAAACACTACTTGCCCCTTTTGAAATAGCTATGTGCTTCACTGGGGAATGACTCTGCTCTTTCACGTCTGCAGTAATTGTTTTACCATCAAGATCAGTACATGCACAGTGGGAGCTTTTCCAGCCGAAAGCAGGTGTGGAGCATCACACCACAAAGCGCAGGTCTAAAAATAAAGAGCAAGACACATGAGACCTTCCATCTGATCTATAGGAAGGGTCCCTTCTTGGGCTCCGGGGGGAGACAGATCTCTAGCATGATGCTTGGAGTGGCACTTGAGCAGCAGATTGTCCTCCAGGTAGAGTACCATGACCTAAACCCCATGGTCTGTCCCAGCTCAGCAGTGAACCCAGTTTATACCCAGGGTACAAAGGGGATCCAACACCCTCCACCCCTTTAACTCCCTCTGACTATTCCAGGGCAGGTTTTGGCAACCCTTGAAGCCCAAAACCTCTGTTGTTATTAATTTTGAGGGTTCTGCTGGCACAGACTGTAGCATCGCTCAGGCTTTTCCCCCATGGGAATCTCGACAGTGGTCAGTTTGCCGAGGGAGTGTGAGGAGTGTGCACCATCACGTCACAGCTCCAGAGCCTCCCCACCACTCTCCCCAAAATCCAGCCCTCTTCTTCTCTGGTGCAGACAGCGATTTCACGTGATGCAAGGCCACAAAGCCAGAGCCACCAGCTTGCTACGAGATGCTGCCTTTTAAAAGCTCTGTCTGGTTAATGTAACCCACTGTTAAGGAAGTGAGCTGAAAAGTATTTGCATTGAAGTATGGCAAAAGCCAGGGATGTTTGAATTTACCATTTTGCTTTGGCGAAACCTTGGGCTATGAGCTCTAGGAATTGTTTCTGAGATGAAGTGCAGTTGAGAAGACATTTTTACAGCTTCCCAGACTCAAACAGGCCAAGCTATGGCTGTAACGCTGCTGCAGACTGTACAAAATTGTAAGGAACCTGAAACCAATGATCATTAACGTTTTCTTTTTCTTCCCTTTTTAAAGGTAAGTAAATCAGGAGCAACAGAAGTGAAACTACCAGTCTTGAGACACCAGAGAGGAGGCTGGTGATGTGTGGAGAGTCATTCCTTCACTGGGGATTTTCCCTTTCAAAATCTGCATACACAGCAGAGGTACATACCAGATTCATAACTGTTTCATGGCCACTGGGGAAATATTTCAGCGGTGCTAGCTGCTTCCTCAGCCCTTTGATTAAGAGCAAAACTAGTTTATTTTTGCATCTGGTATTGATTAGCAGAGATTAACCTGACTTTGGAGAGAGAGAGACAGAGAGTCTTTCTAAGCTCTGTCTCTGCTAGAGGTGAGGCCCCACCAAAAGCCGTAACTGAACTCACTCATTGTACAAAGTCAAATGGGGATGTGGGGACCAGAGGGGGTCCCATGAGTTGTTCCAGCTCAGTGTTATCCCAGGAAAAAAATCTTCATGAGAAGGACAGCACAGATTGGATTCTCAGTGTGGCTTTTAAGAATTTAAAGAAAGGTGTGCAAAAAAGAGTCCATGTCGTAAAAAAAGCTCCAAATATTGTTTCCCATTATATTCCTTTCAGAATAAGAAATTCAGCCAAAATGGTGAACTAACAAAAGAAGAATCAGTCAAAGAGCCAAACTGAGTCAAAACAGAGATTTAAAGTATAAAGAATACAGGGGCAATATTTTATAAGCATGCCAAAAGTCAAATGTCAGAAGAAGGGAATGTCTTATTAGTGCCTCTGCAGGGCTGGAGAGCTGATGAGCCTCCACCTGAGCTCCTGTATGGAAACACCCTGAGAAAAAGTCACAGAAACATGGAGATGTACAATTTGAAACAGACCACAGGGTCCCATCTATTTCACCTCTCTGCTTTTTGTAGGATCTTTCATGCATCTCATAAGAGGTGAGACTGCGGGACTGTCCATACTGTGGGACACGGGAGTTTCTGCTGCACCCAGCAGCCCTGGACCCCGCAGCCTGGTCAGGTCCTGGCTGCGTCGTCGGACGAGAAACAAGGCTGACAGCATCTCATTGCCCCGTGGAAGGAACCCCAGGTGTGGGTGGAGGGAAGAAGTTGTGATAAGCCCCCATACTGGGCAATCCAGGGATCAGGGGAGTCAGTACTGGTCTGTCTCTGTATTTCACTAAGCTACATGATGGCTTTCTTGTGACCGCACTCAAGAAAAGACAAATTGCAGAGGTGAGCATCACAGTTAATTCTGAAACGGGGAGCATCACGCTCCTCCTCGGGAGCACGTTCCCCCATGTCTAGACACAGCTGCTCTGAAAGTTTCATCCTGCATTCACAAATATCCCTTATTAGTTGGCAGTTTTGCTGCTGCAGCTGTGGGACCTCATGGGTGTCGAGAGCCTTTCGAAACAGCTCAAATCTGACGGCACGGAGAGCAGTGACCTTGAACCGAGCGGTAGATACCGGGGGTTGGGGCAGTGCAGCGGGGGTGAGCACACCTCCGCTCGCTCGGGGGGAAAAGGGGTGAGGAAGGAGGGGTGGGAAAGGTGTCCTTCTACTTACCTTTTCCAAACTGGTTGCCCACAATATCAAACGCCTGCAGCTGCACGTTAACAAAGAGCAGCTGGAAGTGCTTCTCTAAAGCGAAGATTTGCTTGCTGACACACTTAAAGGAATTCCCCAGCTTTGTGGTAAACAGCTTGTCACGTATGGCCGCGTAGTAAAGCATACCTGGAGGCACAGAGAGAGGTAGAAGTGAGAATCCACACTAGCTCTGCTGGAACCAGCATCTTTCTGAGGTGCTCTGGCAGAGCAGCAGTCACAGACGTGACTGAAGCGTGGACATTTCCCCCATAACACAGTCATTAACCTGTCACAGATTTGATATATCGGGAATGATTTGTGCAAAATGAAAGTCAGAGAAAAATCGGAAGTGATGGCTCAGAATTTTTCTTTGATGAAACTGCAGCCTGGTCCCTTCTCTTCCACTTTGATGCCAGAATGACATGCCAGAATGACATGTTGAAAGCCTGATAAAACACATAATTTGCAAAATCCAGTGTTGTAAAGATACGAAAGCCTATCCCGCGCCCAGAACAGTTTGATAGGAAATTAAGACTGTGTAAAATCACTGACCTCCAGAAAATGACTGCAATCCGCTCTCAATTTTACTGACATAGTACATTGGAGGTTGCTGCAAAGGAAGACACATCTTTATTCCTAATACTTCCTCGTATTCGTGAAAAAAATACAGTTCACCACAGCAAAATAGTCACAAAGACTTTCCCAAAGAAAGACATTTTAAAGCATCACCTTCAATACCCAAGACCCAACTTGCTTGGAATTACTGCTTTTTCTTTCCCAGCTCACCCTGCTGCCGTCTTACGGGGGCACCGCTCATTTCCCGTTCTGTCTGCCCACAGCGGCCACCACAAACGCGGAAACGGCAACCTGGATGTGTCCGTGCAAGGGAGAAAGAACCGTTCTTCCCACCCCGCTGACACTGCCTGCCTGTGCCCCAAAACCCTGGTACAACCTGACCACTGTCCTCCCCCCGCTGTCACAGCGCGAGAGCCGGCCCTGGGAGCTTCTCCCTGGTCTCGCTGTGGGGGTCTAACCGGAGTCTGTATGTTAGTAGTAGTAGTAGTAGTAGTAGCAGCCCTACTATTCCTTTTAATTCCAGCTGTGAGCACACCGGGACCAGTGAGCACGGCTGGGGGATAAATGGCAGCGGACACGAATGTCTCCTATGCGCCCAGTTTTAGTATCCTGTAGTTTAAAAGCTGGTAAAATGGATTAGGAAAGTTTAAGAAATACACCCGAGAAGAGGTCCTCAGCATTATTCCTACTGAAAAAACACAAATAGGTGAAATATTACCATTTTTCTGGTGGCAGTGCTTTGTTCTGTTTGGCCACAGTGAACAACTTCTCAGAGAAAACACCTGCTCCCACTTCACGTCTTGTGGTTTGGTTACAAAACTTCCTTTTTTTGGGTTTTTTTGCAGGAGGTGGCTGGCAGGGGGGGCACTGAGCTCACCCCCCGGGGCCTGGGCCAGCTCCTCTTTCACCAGAGAAAATCAGAAGTGCCATCAGTGGAGCATTCCTGGTTCAAAGCAGTCAGAGAGGCTGCGGGGCCAAACACATCAAAACCAGCAGGAAAATGATTTCTTATTGACTTGAATTTCAAAGAAGTCTAAGCTGAGCCGCTACCCTCTTGAGGCTTATCTTCAAGTGAAGGGCGATTGCCTAATGCTGTGCCAATAACCAGCTTTTTGGGCGAGACAGGTCAAGTACCTCCTAAAGGCTCAACCTCTCTCCTTAGCGCTGCCTCCAGCCGGGCCTTTCATGGGTACTCGAATCACCAGCCTCTTCCTAAGGATCCTTGTAGCAAGGAGAAGGCTCCCCTTGATGCAGGAAGCATCCATCTAAAGCAAACACTCATGTCTGAACTGATCCTTTGTCTTAAAACGGCTCCTTCATTTTTTTACCGCACTTTTCCCTGGCGGCTTTAAGAAAACCTTCTGCCGTAAACTTTTCATTTGATGATTATTAGTTGGAATAATTTCTCTGCTCAAGCATTAATGACTGAGGTGTGGCATAATTTGCTGTTTCCTCTTGGGCTTTCTGTGGAAATGACTGGTTAACTCTTTGTAGTTTTGTCAGTTGTCACTAATCTGAGCTTGGGACCGGGCTGTGAGATTGACATTTTGGCGTGATGAACTGAAGGGCACAGACCAGCAGCGATGGCCAGATGCGGCTCTGAACTGCTCTGGAGCTCCAGGACATGGCTTTAACGCGTGTACACTCAGAGTCTGATAGGATCCAGCCTCCGTGTCGTGTACCTCCCTGCCCATTAATGACTTTACACACAGTATTAACTCCTGTCTTTAGCCCCGCTGGCATCACCACCCAGCCCTGAGCAGCTTCCAGAGCAATGGTACTTCCCGCTGCCTCCCAGAAACATGTGAACTGTGGAGATGTGTGAGGAAGCAAATGCTGCACCCCGCAGCTTTCCCTGTGGTTATAATGTCAGCAGCATCTTAAATCCTCATCCACGTACGGTGAGGTCCCAGCGAGGAACACGGTGTCAACAGACACGAAGTCAAAAAGCAAGCTCCTTTTCCCACGATGGAAGCACGGGCCCCTCTCTTGTCCGAGTCTCTGTGTGTACTCATGAGTCTCCCAGGCGTGGTGCATTTTAAAGGCACTTACCTACAGTTTCGTTGTTGTAGTTCACTTGTTTGGAATTTTCCACTCAGAAATTAGATTAAATTAGGCCCCTTCAGCTGTGGATGGGTCACGGCTCCTGGGCACTTGTAACTGCCCGGGCTGCCCTTTGGATTGAACCACCACAGCTGGCTTTTGGCTAGGCACTTGGGATTTATGGGAAGGAAATGACCAACCTCACCCACATTCGGGTGCCCCCGAAACACCACTTTCCTGGAGGAACTTGGTGGCGTGGGTCAGAGCTCCCGGCACACACACCTTGTTCCCACGCAGGGACTCCAGCCCCAAACCCGTTCCCCCTGTCCCTCTGCAACGCAACCAGCAGACCTGCCCTTCCCTCCCGACAAATCGAGGCACAGATTTTGGCTTGGGGCTGTTTCTAGACTCTGTGTTCCTAGACCAGTAGCTTTAACACCGTTCTGAAAGGATGGCAAGGCACTCTGCTTACCCTTCATTGTGCATATGAACCTTTCCAAATTCAAAGTTCAAGTAGACAAGACCTGATTTGACGTTGAAGTTAGCCCTGCGTTGAGCTGGAGGCCTCCAAAGGTCTTTTCCAACCTGAATTAATCCGTGGTTCTATGATTCTAGCCTCTCGGGAAGGACAGGAGTAACAGTGCCTCACATACAGGTGGAAGAGTAGCACAGAGATGGATGAAACACCTTTTCACACAGCACCAGCTGGATCACCAACCCTAAACGCTCCTTTCTCTCTAAAAGCAACAATTACCTTTACAAAAGTGAAGTTTATAAACCCTCCGCTGAAAGTTATGTTCATCTCGGCCTGCGCCGTCCCACAGCTGCCCCACGTCTGGGTGGCGTTGGGGTTGACAGCCAGGTACTCCATCCGCTTCTGCAGAGAGAAGAGACGCTGCTGGTGAGGAGGTGGAAGAGGAGAAGGTGGAGGAAGCCTTCGTAAGGAACACACCGAGATTTAGAGCTGAGGGACATGGGTTAGCGATAGACTTGGCAGCATTGGGTTTAAGGATGGACTCAATGATCCTAAGGGTCTTTTCCAACCTAAATGATTCTATGAAACTTACAGAATCACAGAATCTTCATGGCTGGAAGGGACCTTTGGGATCATTGAGTCCAATCACACAAAATTACTTTTACCAACATTAAATACTAATCCTAAGTTCAAAACACTCAGACTCCAGGCCAGAATATTTGGAATTCTAGTGGGGATGGCTTGAGGCACATGAACTGTGAGGCCCGGGGATCTGACCCCACAGATTGTATAAATGGCAGTTACAAAACCTTAATTCTGAAGGACATAATCACCATTTCAGGTTTTCTTACATCTTTTGCTGAACCATTCCCAGTGGGTCACTGCTAGGAGAGGGTACCAGCTCCCCAGGACCCCTGCTCTGATCCAGCCTGGCAGTTCCCGTGATCCCCAAATCTCCATGTGCCAGCATCAGGACAACCCACCTCTGACTCCAAGTCTGAGCTGGCAATTCCCTCCTTTCATTGCAACTCGCAATGTCAAGCCCTTCACTGAGGTCACTTCAGATTTTAATTAGTCTCCCATTCTGGGAAGCACAGATCACACCTCCCAAGTGTTGCTACCCCAGATACCTCACAGAAATAAGAGAGCACCTGTGTGTCCCACTGACACCATCACACAAGCCAAAGTACAGCAGCCGGGATGCTGTGCCATGGCAAAGGCTCTGCACTGGCAGAAAACCAATTATTTTTTATCCCACAAGCTAACTTCTGAAAATTGCTTTGAGAGAAGAAGAATAAATTCCAGCTAATGAAGATACAGTTACAAAGCTCAGGCCTGTGGTGCTTCTACCTCACCTCCTCTGGATTTTGAGTCATCAGCTGCAGGCCCATGACCGCTTTGATGCAGGTCCCGTTCCCGCTGGACACGGTGTAGGTGCCGGTGGGGATGGCAGAAGGCTGCGGTGCCGGAGTCGGTCTCGCTGCCGTCGTAGTGGATGGGACGGCTGTTTGAGTCCCTGGACGAACGGTTGTCGTGTTGGTCATGGCTGTGGTGGTTGGACTTTTAGATGCTGTTGTTTGGTTTCCTGACCCTGTGGTGGACTTTACGGTCTGGGTGGTGGTGGCTGTAGTAGTTGTGGCAGCAGTTGTCATTTGTGTGTTTGGGGTGGTATGATTTAAGGTTGTGTTTGTGGATGCCATCGTCATGTCTGTGCTCACACAAGTTCTGGTTTGCTCGGTCGAGGACACAGGGGGAATGGTTGTGTTCTTCTCTGCAGGTGTCACCATTCCCATCGCTTGGGTTGTAGCTTGAGCGGCTGCGGTTGCATTGTCTGCTGATGGTGTGGACACCACCGCGGGAGAGGTCTGGCCGGTCACTTGTGTGGTGGTGTCTTCTGACACGTTGTGGGCTGGTGCTGTTGTCCGCACAGCTGTTCCATGGCTTACGGGTGTCGTTCCAAGAGAGCCTGTGCTGTTCAAATGAACAGTGGTGCCTTGATGGGGTGAAGACTGATGAAGGGAAAGTGGCGGAGCAGAAGTAGCCGTATGGTGGGAGGATGTGGTTTCTGGAGACGGTTCGACCCCCGGGGCCACTTCAGCAAAGCAGGAGGAAAACGCTGCAAAGAAACGAAGACGTCAGTAGTCTGGATACCATTGCATTTAACATTTCTGCTGATAGGCACAACGTAGCTGCCCTGATTTTGTTACTGAATGGGTGATATGCTTTTATTCTTCGTTTGGAGAGTGAAAGCAGATGTGCTGTGGGACTACCCGTAACTCTTCCCCACTCCCCCCATCTCCACACCTCTGAACAGACCCACTGCGGCGGCAGCACGTTGGCTCCCAGCTCCCCCGACGCTGCTTTTACTGCCGAAGGAGGCAGAGGATGCTGGAGGCGTAAGCAGACCGTGCCCATCCCCGGGCAGCACAGGAATTCCCTCGCAGGCAGCGGCACCGCAGGATTTGGGAGAAGCAAATGAGGAAGGTCTAAGGAAGATGAAGTGGGCGTAACAGGCGAAGGGTGGTTGGTTACTTACCCAAAGCACGGGGAAAGGGAACATTTTGTGTGTGTGAAGGACGTGAGGCAGCGTAACGGCCTGACAGGGAGCACAATAGTTTGGTAGACAGGGGAACTCCAGGTGTTAATTTAGAGTTTTGTTGTAGCCATGTCAACTGGAACCCTGAGGCTCTTCCTCCTGGGAGGCAGCCAAGGGGATGCTCCAAGCAAGGAAAAACCCACCCTCTTAGCGATGCTCTTTCAGCAACAAGAAACAAATGTCAGGGTACAGCAGCCAGGGGCTTTTTGGATCACATCTGAAAATAGTCACAGCACCAAGATTATGCTTCCATCTTACAACATTTACAGAAACGTTCGCTTCCGGAACCGAAAAGAAAATATCTGGCTCCTAAATGTAAATAACAAAGTGAATAAAAAGTGTGAAAATTATGTTGTAGAACAGATGAAGCTCACAACTCTTCTGCGTGACTCATTGATTATGAGTATGCAACAAGACTCTGTAAAGACAAGGCCAAACTAAAAGAAATCATAAATCACTGGCACGTATGAATTCCTGGGTGGGCATGAATCTTCAGCTGTAGTTAAATGCCTGAATTAGCTGGAGGGCAGAATAATTCTCCAGTTTGGAGACAGAAGGGACCCCAAAGTCCAAGACAGCTCACGTTCCTCTGCTGCCCACAGGATGCCGCAACATCATCTGAGAGGTTTATTGTATGCTGCTTTTCCCAATGAAATTTCTCATGAATCGGTACCGAAGCTTTGAGGCAGGCAGGTTGCTGAGATTTGGATTTTGGGCTTGATTCAGGGCAGAGGCACATTCAAGGCGGAAATGGCCGAAATCTCACAAGCTCATCCTCCTGTCATTTATTTACTTTCACTGAGTGTGAACAGAGATCTGCAGCAATAGCCGAATTCCCAAAATCTCACCTTTTCAGGGTCCACATAGACTACATCAGAATAATAAAACCTACTGGGTTTTGAATCAAATTCAAGATTGAAATGAAAGAAATGAGAACAGATGTATAGATCTGAACCCACACTTGATTTTTCCCTTCAAGTGGCTGTGTGGGAGAGGAGCAGAGGTGTAGACCTGTACTCCACGCTCCTCAAACCCCCTGGGTTCCACCTCTGGGCTGGTGGGACCGTACCTGACTGCCCGTGTCACCGGTACCACCAAAGGGCAACTCGACGCTGTTGAAAAGCCACAAAAACAACAGGAGAGATCCCTCTGTGATTTTTATCAGAAGGAACTGAAAAATGCCATAATTAATAGGACACTTTAGTTCATTTTTTCACTTTCCCCTGGACTTTACCACACCTGCTGGCAGGGCTGAGAAGCGGAGAACTTATCTCCTCCTCTCTTTCCGCCAGTGGAAAATCAGGGCAGTAGCCATACACCAGCCATACACCAGTTCCATCTAAGCCTGTCGGCAGAGTAAAAACAAAAAAAGAAGAAGTCACAATTTTCACTCTTTTCTCCCCCCATAAGATTGCAAAACAACCCGCATTTGAATTTACCCAAGTCTTAAATAGTAATTCTTAGTTTTCAGTTAACAGATTGGTTTCGATTGCTGACCAGCTAACGCTTCTCTTACAGACCTGAAGAGAAACATCATTTCACTGGCGGCTGGATGTCACCCATCACTTTTAAACGAAACTTCATTTTCCCCAAAAGGTCATTCCAGCCTAACTATTTTTCCCTAGGGAGACGTTCAGCGTGACAAGGTCTCTGAGGGGTAGAGTCAGAGATGGCTTGGGGCGGCCCATGGCTCGTGGTCCCCGGGTGACCTACCGGGCTGCTCCTCCATTCGTGTCACAAATGCCCTGGAACCCTCCGTGCACCCAATGCTTCAGAGCAAAACCCTCAGAAAAGGCTCAGGGCCACCCTCAGAAATTCACCGTCCCCATTCTGGGCCTGAAGACCCCGTGTTCCTGCCCTGGTGACCAGGAACGTTCAGTCAACGCCAGCGATGGAACGTCACCGCTCTGCTCCCCGCGTTACGGCGGGAAGCGGTGCCGTGGTCTGGCTGTGACATGTCTCACCCTGCCTTCCTGGAACCCAGCGGGTCAAAAAAAAAAAAAAACAAAACAACCCTTTCTGGGGATTTTTTCAGCGTCTCGCCTGACCACACCGCGACGCTGCTCGGCAGCACGGCAGGTCTGTTCCGCTTTCTGTTGCTCAGAAGAAATGCTGATGTTTGGCTGATCCCGTGTGGACGCAGAAACCTGACCCGGCTCCGACAGTCACTGAGAATGCTCTCTCCGGCTGCTTCAGTTCCAGTCCTTGAGGAACTGGAAAAGCACCGAGATTTTCTGAGAGGTTTTGGTGCTGTCGTAGTTTCCCTCCAACACAGGAGCAGTTTCTTAAACCTCCAGCCCATCCCCTTTATCCCTTAAGCTCTAATTACCTGTTCGATTCCCTATCGGCACGGAAAGACTTGACTTTGTGGCACTACTAAAACACCACAACAAATTATCAAAGGAATGATCAAAAGCGGATAAGGAGCTGAGGAAACAAGTTCTTTCTGGTCAGAACATCCTTGCTGACCACCGAGTGTTACCTCTCCCAGCTCGATCTCGCTCTCCCCTCATACGTACGTTTTGGGGCTAATTCAGCAGATCCTGGCGGTGAAGCGGGTGTGGGAAAGCGGAGCAGGGACAGCGGGAGCTGCTTGTGCTCCAGTCCCTGGGCTGTTTCGCTGCTCACTGTGCCCGGAGGGGGACAGGGCTGCTGCCTGAGCCATCCCTGGGTGCCCATGGCAGCACAGGCTGCAGAAACCCACCAGCCAGCTCAAACAGACCCGGGCACAGATTGAATCACGCTCCATCCTTCTCCCCCCGGTAGATTTTGTCCTGCCGCAGGTGTCGAGGGACAACTGGACGCGCTGGGACACGTCCTGGGCCGAGCTGGCCCCCAGAGCAGCACTAAGGACCAGGCGGTGACTGTGCTGTGGCTCGGCGTGGCCACAAGCCCCCCCGGCCTTCTCCAAGCCCCCACCTCGCTCCCCTGCCCTGAGCTCTGCCTCTGGCAAGGTGGGCAAACGAGTGACTCCAGCGGCGCTGCCTTCCCTTTCCCTCTGCCCATCTCGCTCCAGTTTCCCTCAGTTCTGCTGGTCTGGAAATCATTTTTAATTAAGAAAAGCAAGCCCCCCCAAAAAGTCTGCTTCTAATGCTGCTCGGAGCTGACTCCATCACACAGTTTATGTCACCGCAGAGTGGAAAATACACGGGAAAAGGTCAAACTGAGTCTGCGCCAGCTGCGAGGAGCCGCAGTCAGAGCGATTTCTCAGCGGCAGGACTTCACCGAAAGCTCCCTGACCCCCAGCAGCAAAACCAGGCAAAGCCCCCAGCCCCTTCGGTGCCGCCCTGACCGCAAGGAGACCAAACCGGCCCAGCGTGTCCCCTTTTGGCAGTGGAAAGGACGGGGGACGTTACTCACCCCAGGCGAAGGTGAGGAAGATGAAGGGCCGGGCGCTCCCGCCCATGGCCGGCTGGGCTGCGGGTCCGGCGGCGGGAGGACGCCCGGGTCTCCCCGGGATGGAGAGGGTCCCCCGGTGCAGGGAGCGCTGGGGACCCGGAGCGCAGGATGGAGGAGGCGGAGAGCCCGGAGCGCCCCGCCGGGAGGAAACGGGCGCTGGGGAGGAGAGAAAGTGAAAGCAGAGAGGGCTGGGGGGGCTAATTGGGGGCGGGCAGGCTCGCACCCCCCACCCCCCACCTAATGACAGCACCCTCTCCCGCCCCCAGAACCTGGGGCAGGCTGCAGCCGTGCAGGGCTACAGCCTCTAACGCAGTGCCTTCCTCTCTATGCCTTAAAAAACTACTTTCTTCAGGGCCCAAATCCCTTTCTTTCCTTAAGGCACAGAGGGGAGGTGGCAGCTGCACCCACCGGGAGCCCCTAAAAGCGCCCAGCAAAGCCCCCGACGGGCTCTGGTCCCAACTGGGGACTCTCAGTGGCTTTGCTGGCCCCGTCCCGCTCCAAGGGCCGAGCGTGGTGTAGCCGGTGGCCGAGGTGGCTCGTCCTCAGTGTTGTGTCCAAACACAAACCTCAGCAAAGCGCAGGGACCCGCCTCTGTCCCGGGGGTCCCCCGCAGACCATGCCGGGCAGGGGCAGGAGGAGCATGGGCAGGTCCTGGCACACCTGAGGGACACCAGGAGAGCGTTCCCCACGCGTGCCCCTGCGTTCCCAGCCCTGGGAGGGGGGGACCAAAGCCGACCCCACCCCCGGGACCTGCTGTGGTCCCAGTTCTTCATTTTCTCATACCAATGTTGCGCCGCAGTGACGTGATGACGCCAACGACGTGAACCCCAGGGCGAGGTGAAGCTTGCCCCCAGAAATCTGGTACCTGCTGAAATGACACCAGATTTATTTTGCTCTCTAAGTTTGCACCGTGTCGCTGCATTCTCGTTTTTGCCCTTCTACACGATCATGCATCTGGGTCCATCAGCTCTCCCAAGGGCACGCAGATATCTCGGGGATAACTATAATCAAGTTACCCTCCCACTTCCTTGCCCTGTGGCTGCAGCACCAGCACCCCCAGCCCTGACCTGTCTGGGTGAACCTCCTCACGCTCCCGAGAGTCCCGGGGATTCAGGCACACCACTAAGGGAGAGGGTAAAGCAAAAAAAAAAATCCACTTTGTGCCTTTTGTGAGGTGCGTGTTGGACAAATGAAGTTATATTGGAGAGGGGTGTGGATTTTTTGTGTGCCGGTGTGTGTGCCTTTGCTGTCACTCCTTCATTTTGGGTAGAAGGAAAGCTCGTTGGACTCATCACTTCACAGAGAGACATCAACCACAACATTTTGTACTCGTTATAATTTTTATAAATTTCAAACAAAGTGTGGTTCTACACGGGTCAAATGGCCTCGTTACAGAAAGTCCATTTGCACACTTTTTTTTTCTTGTAATAAACTCATACATTCTGTCTTGACTGGAAAAAAAGGGACAGGTGACTCTGTGCTCTGTCCCTGTCTGATTATCTCTCGTCAGCCACAATATACAAATACATCATTATCAACACCATGGAAAATACGTAAGAAAAACAAACTGTACCAATTCTCAGCTGGGGAGAGGAAATCTTAGATCTTAGCAGCTACTTCAGCTCCAGCTGCAAGAAGAAATACACAATTTGGCTCTTTTTTCTTATTATTCTTATATATTTCTAATCATACATATATATTTGGAGTCAGGCTTTGAGTATTTTTGGAAAGGCAGCGCACGGCCTTTCTCATACCCAATCCGGTTTGAAACCTCAGAGTCTAAGAAAACTACGGATAATAAAATGGCTTTTCATCACATCCACAACCAGAGCGGGACACACGCACAGCTCTGCCGTCCCCAGCAGGGAAAGCCAGTGCCAGACCTGGTTTGGGCGCCGCCGTCTGTGACCCGGGCAGCGACCGTTGGTCTGATCCTCCACCCGGTGGGGTCAGACGGGAGAGGAGGAGAGGATTTACTAATAAGTCACAAATTGGTCTGATTTACTAAGAGCAAGACTTACGTGTGGTGGCAAGCGCCCGTCCCTCTCTGTGGTTCCCAGCAGGGAAGGAGCCCGTTGCCCGGCCGCAGTGAGCGAGCCAAGGGCTCGTTCCGAGGAGGTGAGGTCTCTGCCAGTTCTGCAGGAGCTGGAGCAGAGCAGAGGGAGGAGATGAAAGCCAAAGCTCAGCGAGATCCACCTCACAGCTCAGCCTGGGGGGCAGCTCTCGCCACCCCGACCTCGGGGGGAACAGCCAGGAGCCGGCACCGCCGCACGGGGACACGATGCTCAGCCAGGAGCGCTGCTACAGCAGGACTCGCCTTGGACCTTGCCTCTGCTGCAGCTGAACCCTAGGAGCAACCATTACTTGACTCCCTGGTCACCGCATCATCTCCAGACAACACCGAAATGAAATCCCTATTTGGGAACTATGATTTTGGGGTCCATCTGCCTGAAAATGGTGGTGTCACAGATCTGCACACAGGATGAGTGTGCCTTAACCTACACGTTAGTCTTGCTGGACATTACCAAATCCTGTTCCAGACCGTACACGGAGAGTCATTCCCTTAATTATCACCTTGCTTGGCAGAAATGCACTAATTACAAGACTATCCTGTCTGCTGTTTTAAGTCACCAAGGCCCATTTTGCCTCCTCAGCAACGCCAGAGGGTCACAGCCTGTGGCTGCTCTCAGAGGTGTCAGCAGCCTGCTCTCTCGCTGAACTTCAGGCTTTACAAGAAAATGGGGTTTTGTTTTCAAAAGCAATGTAGGGAGGAGAATTGTTCCAATTGTTCCAGCCCATGTCTCTGTGGCTGTCAGGGCGAGATGGGGAGCTGGGAGAGAGGACACGCTTCTGCAGGGACCCTCTCCCCTGCTCCTGCCCCACGGGAGGCCACCACCGACACTCCCGGAGGTCACAGTGGGACACAAGGGGTTAAACGCTTTGCTGTCTGCTGGAGGGCCCCCAGTTTTTACATACAGGCTAAAATTTAGCATCAGAATTTGACAGAAACCCAACAGCTCCCATTTCACAGGGAGATGTGGTGGCACCGGGGGACGGGGGCCCACACGCTGTCCCCCCGCAGAGGCAGGGCACGGACTGACCGTTCCCCATCGCCCTCCGGCAGCTCCAGCAGAGACGCTTCGCCCCCAGAAGGAACCCCTCCAAAGAAACCCCAGAGTGCAGGTTTGCAGCTTTCCATCTGTCAGCGATGTCACGAATCCGCATTTTGGCAGTTTCACGTGCCCAGGGTAACCCTTCCCCGTCTCACACACGCACGCACACACTCACGCACACTCTCACTGGACTCCTCGATGTGCAAACTCCCCACCCCTCTCCTCCTCTCCTGGGCAGGGGGGGACAGAAGCGCTGTTACCAGGCCGTGCAAATAGCACTGAAAGTAATACAGAAACCAAACCAAACTCACTCTAGGGAGAGGATAAAGTAATTGCACTACAAGAAAGCGTCGCTGCATATTTCTCCAGGGGACTGAGAGGAATCGCCTCCTCCCTCGAGATGCTGGGGACAGCAGCAGAGTGAGAGGGTTCCTGTCCCTGAGAGCCCACCCCTCACCTCTAGGGTAAATGACCAGCACAAAGCAGTCGGGCTCTTCTCTCCTAGGATAAAATTGGCCTCCAAAAAGGTACAGAACTCTCAAGTCCTTTAGTCATGAAAGAAAAAGGTCAGGAATCACAGAATTTCAATACTGATGGTTAAAAGAACCACGGGAATTCACCACCACAGTGCAACTCATGATTAACCAATAAGCCTCCACAAACAAACAAACTCTGAGTAAGCCTTTACCTGCTCCAAGGGTTTCTCCTGACTGGGACTATCCCCCCCGGCTCACACGCCGAGGAACCCGCGGTGCCGGCCTCCCCTGGGACACACGGGAAAACGCTCGTGTCCCCGCAAAGGCGATGGCAGAAATTACACGGACTCAGAGCCTCAGGTGCTAAAGAGCGGGTTTTGGTTTTGCTTCATCTCCATTTTTAGTGCTTTCGTCCCCTTTGTTATTTACAGAGAGCACCACGAGTCGGGGCTAAACAGGAAATCCCTAATGGTGGAAGCCAAACACCCGTTCTCCAGCCTCTGGGGTCCTTTCTGCCAGGCTGCTGTTACAGCCCTCACGCCATACTGATGGTTTCTGAAGGATTAGCAGCTTTTGTGGGTCCTGAGACCCCATTACCATCAAAATGCCTTCATGCCTTAAGAGCTGCTCTAAATGAGCTAATGGCTTGTATAGGAACAATAATATCCGCAATCACTTTATATTACACGGTACATCCTTATGTGGCAGAGATTTGGTACAGTCCCTTAATCAAATGTCCCGGAAAGAAGTAATTAACACCAACACTTTATCCACTCACGGGAGCATCTAATGCTCGCTGCCTATTTGCAATGCTTAAGGATATTCCAAGAAGGGGGTGAAATGGAGCTACTCCCTAGCCCGGCACACAGAGAAAGCATGCAGTCTACTCCGACACACGACAGCACATGGCGTTCCGTTCGCTTCCCGCCACCGAAGGCGAAGGGCCGTGACCCAGCAGCTACAGACTGCGGAGGAATGACGGACAGTGTAAAAGGAGTTCGAAACGTTCTTTGTCACAGTAGGTGTCACGCGTCTTTGCTTCCCCATGAAGGCCCGCGCCTCCAGCTCAGGGCCAGGAGGTGCCCCCGGCCCAGGCAGCGCATCCTCCCTCTGCCACCCCAAAAGGAGTCACGTCATCGCCGCGCGAAGCCTCTCCGATGGTCCCATCCTTTCCACAGCCACCCTAAAATGGGATGTTTTTGGTGTTGACCACCAGCGAAAAGGGCACGTTTGTGATGTATCCGCTGGAATTAAGGAGGACGGGGAAGGCACAGCCAGAGGTGAGCAAATGGAAAACCCTCCAGGCACCCCCCCGGCAGAGCAGGGACTCGTAACCACGCGTGTGTCCCTCACGGTAACTCAGGCTTCAAGCAAAGTTGCCCAAAGGTGCGTGCATAGTAACTCCTCAGCTCCGCTCTCGACCTAATTTAGGCCACATCTTCTGAACCAGTTTGATAATCAACGCGAGAAGCACTTCTCTCCCCTAACACTGAAGGTGGGTTCTGATGCTCCTTCCCAGTCCGTTTTCCCCAGCTTGCCAGGTGGACACCCCAGTTCTTATCTGTTCGTGCGGACAAAGTTCGAGTGAATGATGAACCCCAGAGCTCGTGAGAAAGGCAACTCGGATCCAGCGTCCACCCAAAGCAGCCGGGGAGGGAGGGGGTCCCGAGGAGGCCGGTCCCGTGGCTCAGCTGCCGGCCCTCTGCTCCGCCGGGAAGCTCTTGGCCACCTCGCTCTCCTTGGTGTCCGACTCCAGGGAGGCCGTGCTGCAGGAATCGTTGTACGTGTCTGAAAAGGAGGACATGGGCACGGTCACTACAGCGCGGCTAAAGGCTTTCCCACCTACAGTCTCGCGGTTCAGCGTTAAAAGCCTGAAATAAAATAGAAGGTAAGTAGTCACAATTCTACCACCCTCCTGATTCCTTGGGTAAGGGCAAGGGAGGCTCTTCTGGCGTGTCACTGGCTGTAACGTGGGCGTGTGGCTTTATTTCTCTTTGGAAGCAGTAGACGTGCCACGGAAATGGGAGCCACAGTGCGGCACCGAGGGTGCGGGCAAAACTGACCTGCTGTGGGGGTGAAGGAGCAGCAACCACCAAACTCCCCCTCAACCACAGCAAAGAAACCCGGTCAACCTTCAAAAAGGTTTTTCTCCACTTTAGCAAATTGACCGCCAAAACCAAGTAAAAATCAAAAGAAACCAGTAGCTCAGAGTAAGACTCTGGCAGGTCCCCGGGGAATGGCTGAGCCAGATTTTGCTGCCGTCTGTTACCAGAAGAAGAGCAGGACACATTTTGGTAAATTACATTTCAGGATGGGCAACAATTAATCTGAAACTGTAAAGCTTTGATCTGCAGAGCTGCTGAGATTCAGCTTTTCCAGTGCAACCCCTTGGGGTGTTGGGTCAGAACCGAAGCTGGGGAAAGGGTGACTTTCAGGGCTGATCGGGCTGAAATCTCGCCAGGGCAGCCCTTCCTCCAGCCTCGGGAGCCAGCAGGGAGATACGATGAGAGCAGAAATGCCTCATGAGATTTTAATGTTTTCACACCTAGACCAGAACCACAGCCCCGACACTGATCTAAACCCAACCCCGTGTCGGGATGAGAGCTATCCCCCAGGTACGACACACACTTGGGCTGGCAAGTACACCCACAGTAGCCAGCCGGGGTACTGGGAGCCACAGGAGGCTGGGGGGAGACTCACATTCTGCCCAGGGAGGGGCAAACGGCTGAACCCTGCAAAGGGGAGCTGCTGTGCCTAATTAGCTCCAACACCCACGGCACCAAATTACAGGCACCAGAGAGTGCAGCACAGACACGCACTCAGGCCGAGTACTTCAATTCAGAAAGTGCATTCTTCCATGGTATGAAAAACATCATCTATTAAATGCCAGTAACCCATTTTCTGTGTTACCTGCATTGCTGTTCTTAATGATGTTGTTGCTGTCCCCCTCTGCTGGCTGCAATATACTGGAAGGAACCCAGTCGCTCTTCTCAGAGACCAGCTTCTTCACCAACCTGAAATGGAGAGTGACTAAATTTCAGCAGTTTTTGATGGTGACAGGTCTCCCCGCTCCCTCGCCTGCAAGCAGGCTGTGTGACAAGGAAGGGGTGGCCTCGGCCCGTGTTTGAGACCCTGGGCCAAATTCAGCGCTGAAGGAAATGAATCCTTCGTGCTGCCCCCCCCTCTTTGCTGCAAATACCGCCTGGGGGGGTGGATTTGGTTCATTCCCACCTTCTCCTCCCCATGGGACTCACTCCCACCTCAGCCCTGTGTCGGTTCTGGGCGAAGGGTCTGACTCCACAGGCCCTTCCCGGGGATCGGAGCTTCTTTCCTCAAATTACCCATTAGGAGAACTCGGCTGCACAGCCGGCTCTGTCCCGACACTCACCTGCCAGCGAGAGGATAAATGCACCGAAGCGCTTGTGAGCTCACGGGGGCCAGACCCCTTCCACTCTGTCAATCCCCTCTTATACCTTCTATAGCCTTTGGGGTTAAAATGCCCTCTGGCCCCAGCTGTGAGGGGACAGGGATTTTACTGAGGTGTCCTAGGGGAAGAGACTGCCCGTGACAGTTGTCCTTCTGGCCAGAAAGGGTCAAAAGCCCAAATATTCCCCTCCCTTTCCTTTATGCAAACCTCTGTCCTCCTAAGCCTCACATCACAAGCACGTGGGATGAAAGCAGCCCGGTGGAAATAACCAAGGCTGCCTGTCCGTGCCTCCCTCTGCCCCGTCACGCTGTGGGCAGCGGGGCCCGTGGGTCTGGATTGATTTTGAAGCGGCTTTGACATCCTTCTGAATATTTTCTGCCTTTTCCAGGGGGTTACGGCTGTTCTGCCTGTCAAATCCTGTCTCTCTGTGGTACTCACCATTGACCGTTCTCTCCTTCCTGCACAAACTGCACTAAATCTCCATCCTCCAGGGTCAGAGAATCCGGGAAACAGCTGTCAAAGCTGCCTTCGACCCGAAAGAGATTGGTCCCCTAAAATGAATGAGAGAATGCACCAGAAATACAGTCACTATGGATGAAAGAGAGAGCGAGGTCAGTCAAATACTGAGTGAGGCATTTCAAGCTGGCAGAGATCTGTTCTGTGCCACTTTTTATTCCTTTTATCATGCCCAGGTTAAATATTATTGAAATTTAGGACAGAGCTGTGCTGTGCATTCAGGCTTTAGAATGAACCCACCAGCCGTTATTCTGACAGAGAAATGGGGTTTGTGACACCAGGTTCAGTTTCCTGGAAAAGTCTGAAATTACTTTTTTAAGGGCTCAGAGTTTTCCCTCCCCTTTGTAAGAAGTAAAGCTACAGCTTACGAGTAAAGGTGCCTTTTTATGGCCCCGATTTCGATCAACAAAATAGCCTTGGGATAATCCCCCAATGCCCCAGGTCAAATTCCCACCTGTGTTCCCCCACAGCCACGAGTTTAAGGCTGGTGTGACCCCGAGCCGTGGAGCTCACACCGTGATCTTTAGCGACGAGGAGGTCACCCTGGGAAAGGGCAGCGTAATTTGGAAAAGGAATTACGTTGTTGGGGTTGGTCTCTTCCTCCAAGTCAGAGGAGTTGGAGAGCTCGTCCGTGCTGGAGGGGATGGCTTCAAAATCTTCAAAGGTGTCTAGAGATGGCATCTGCCTGCTGGGCCAGCCTTGGCAAAGGAGAGAAACCAAAGAGAGTTAGCTGTCAGCCAGCAGCCTCTTCCAGACTCAGCCTTCTGAAAACAAACATCACAGGTTCACTTCCCACCATTCCACCTACTGAATTGCTTGTACCATTTTACAGCTTGTTCCCCGATTTTTCCCATAAAAGTTCCATTTCGGCCGTTATTCTGTCTCTGAAAACCCCTACCACTTGCTGTGGTTTGTGGGAGGGCAGACTGTGTGGCCGCAGCGTGTGCCCACCAGTAGCATCAGTACCCTGGGTGTTCAGCGCTGCTATGTCTCTTCAGGAGAGGAGGACCAGGAGCATTTCCATGGAGCGAGCGCTGCGGCAAATAACAGCTTTTGCTGACGTGACTTCCAGAAGGCTGTGCCCGCTCAGCTCCCAGCTCACCTCCACACCTTTATCCCTACATTGAAGTCTGACGCCACTGAATTTCGGTTGATTTATCTCCACCTCACCCCAGGGTGCAATGACCGCCCGAGCACGTTACAAGACCCTACCCTGGAGCCACTGGAAGAGCAGGGAAGGGACAGAGTAAACAACGAGGCACAAAGACAACCAGACCCTGGGGGCAGGTAGAGAAGAACCCGCTCATATTTCTGCTGTTAGCAGCCGTATTGCGGGATTTGCACCCAAAACCGCCCCAGCTCAGTGGATGACACCTGATGAGAGACTTCCAGCCCGAGCACAAGAGTCGATCTTTTTGCCCTCCAAGACCATGCCCAGAGGATGTCTCCTGAGGGAAATTCCAGCTCAACCTTGTAATACCCGCCTGCCCGGGGCTCCCAGGATGGAGAGGTGACCCGGCCTCTCTCTAGAGCCCGGTGGAGCTCTACGCTCCCCTTGGCTCCTGACACCCGTCCATTTTCTGACGAGGGTGGCTACAGCCCAGCTGGGAGCAAACAGACCCGGCATCTTCCCAGGGATCCTGCAGCTCGGACAGACAGGGGCTGAACGGAGTCAGGCAGATCTCCTCCTGCCTTCCCCCTCGGTGTCCCTGCCCTGCATCGGCCGGTTCACAGGGACTCGGGCCGAGCAGACGCTGCCCCAGCTCACTCCAGCCTGCGGGCCAGCGCTCCGGGCACGGCACAGCACGGAGCCAGGTGCTCCAGCCAAACCCAAACCCAAACCTGGCCTGAGACAACACAGGACCCAAGACGGGCAGGTCAGGGAGAAAACGGAAAAGTGATCTGATCTAAGAGAAATAGGTTTATTAATTGATTTATTTAATCTTAATCCCTTCCCACGCGCATCCTCCCTGCCACGGGCACCGGTTGGTGCAGCCCCTTCTCCTCCCTCCTCTCCCACAGGGCTGGGACATCCCCGGCCAGTGCAGCTCGGTCAGGAGGGGGACAGTGACCTTCTTTCCCAGCTGTGACCCTGCGGGCACAGCTGGGTCATCCCTGCTTTTCCAGGTGTGAAAAGCCCCTGCCGTGGCATTCCTGTGCGGGGCTGTGAGCCTTCCCACCACGGTCTGTCCCAGCAGGGCTCAGAGCAAAGCAATTTTAGTTCAAATTCACAGCTTGGGCTACAAGCACCAAAAAAAATAAAAAAAATAAATATATATACACATATATATCTATCTCCCTCTCCCCTCCTAGACAAAGTATCCCCGATCTTGACCTTCTGGCACTGTCATTAGTAGGAAGCACCCAAGGGAGAAACCTAAACAGTGAGGATTCCTTACAAACACACCCATCAGCCTTCCTCTTCCGTACAAATTGCTATCCTAATTTCAGATACCAAGAAATAGCCTGTTTTACACACGTAATTGGAGATACAAAGTAACACAGATCAAATTCGGAGTTTTCTGACATGGTTTAAAAGAACTGTTTCCAGCTGTGCCCGACCTCCAGAAGAGCAGTGTCTGGGGCAGGGTTTCTGTACCCGCAGTGACCCACGCTGGTTCCTTCATTGCTTTCACGGGAAATAATGGTCATTAAAAGAAAAAAAAAAAAACAACCTCTTAAATTAAAGAGAGTAAATATTATCGTAAATTTATATTACACTCTCACATTGAGCGGACAAGCGTTTACATGCTGTTTACCTGTCTGTGAAGCAGATCTAGGCACGGGCCTCGTGGTGGAACCGGTATTACATTTAGTCTGGGCCAAAATGGTGTTCTCAAAAGCATCTGTGACAGGAAGCACAATGTGTGTCCTCAGGGTGAGCAGGGACCCAGCACAGGGCGAGTTCCCCCACCGCCTCTGCGACGGGGGTCTCTGAGAAAGGGGTGGGCGCGGGGGCGACAGTTACAAAGGAGGAGACACAGGACCAGCACAAAGGAGAGCACAGACAGCAGCATTCACCCCACAGAAAAACCAGAGGTGGAGGAGGACAGAGCTCAGCCGACGGACCAGACAGGGACACTGGTGTTACTCAGGGGAGCAGTGCAGTGTTCTATTTCACTGCAGCTTCCTCGCACGGTTTGAACGTATTCTCCTTGCAGCGTTTCAGATCATTCCGTAGGCGATGGGATACGGTTTTGATGCTCTTCTTCCCAGCCAAAAACGAGTCATTTCACCCTTGATGAATGTGGTGCAATTTTGTCGGGGAAGCTTTTCCCAGAGCAACATCAAATGCTTTGCCTTACTGACTCTGGCAGCAGCAGCACCGTCTGGGAAAGGGGTGCCACGTTCACCGCTTCCTGCTTAAATAAACTTGCTTTGGTGAGGGGTCTCCTGCAGCAGGACCATGGTTTTACCCAGCGAGGATCAACTCAGCTCGGTCCCAGGGACAGTCCTTGCACCCCCCGCCCCCACAGCCACACGCTAGCGCTGAGATCAGAAGAATCTGTCGGTGAGGAAAGTGAGGATTAAACTCCACACTTTGGGAAAACTCTGGTGCCGGGTGCCAGGGTGATTCCAAACCTAGTGCTGGGAGTCACGGGGGGGGGCAAAAGGAAATATGCTGCAAACAGCAAAACCGCTGTTTCCCCTGCTGCCTCTGAGTTGTGCCTGCCAGCCCCGCTGTCCTGGGCTCCTCTGCGGGGACCGACACAGGAGGCAGCTCCCATGGGTCACCGGTTCCACCACTGACCGGGACACAAAACCAGGGGTTTGTGCAGAGGGAGAAGAGAAAGGATTCCCCAGCCCACACCTCTCCCCCCCGGCCAATGCTCAGGTTAAAGGGGGAAGGTGGCAATGGAGGCTGGGCTCTTCCAGCGGCTGGGGAACGACTTCCCGGGGGTTAACTCCTCGGCATCGCTTATTAAACAGTAATTGGTGAAGCTGCTGCAACAAACGGGAGGAAATTCTGCTTGGCTGAAATGAAACACTGCACTTTAAATGGATATTAATGCCCAGTCGAGCCTGTTCTGCAGGTCTCGTGCGCGGGGCTCCTGCTCCTCCTGCGGGTAGAGCCACCAACACAGAGGGGTGCAGGCAGCCGGGCTGCAGGGGGGGGTCAACAGTAGCCCCTGGGCTCCCGGCTGCTGCGCTCTACGGAGCGAGGGAGAACCCAGGTGGAAACTCCAGATCCCAATCACAGTTTAGAGCATTCCTCCCCACAACAGGCAAAGAATTGGAGGGTTAATTTGTGTCCATCCCCGGGTGAAAGCTGGTAGACCCAACATGAGTTCATGGGACAGGCAAGGGGGTGACAAGCTGTGATCATCACGGATGAACCGACACCAAACCCCCATCGGGCTCCAGTGTCGTCTGCCGGCAGCGATGAGATGGGAATTCAGTGAGTAATACCGAAATATTGCCAAACAGGTTTTCATGCAGGATGGAAATACTCATACCTTCAAACCCCAGGGGAGTTGGGTCACTCTTTATTTCATGCCTCTTGACTTTAACTGCAGGAACAAGGGGACCTGTGTGGAGTTTGCAGAGGCACAAGGCTGTAAATATTGTTAAAGGAGAAACTTGCTTTCCCATCAGCAGGCAATGCTGCCTGCCTAATACTTTCTGTTTCGCCCAGAAAAACGACCAACCCCTAGGTTCAAGGTGGTGGCGACAAAGACTTCTGTGATGCGGAGAGGAAACGGGCCCCTTTTTGCGAGAGACATTAAAACAGTAAATGCATCTGCTTCCATGAGGTCTCACAGAGGTTTTCTCTCACTCTTCTCCAGGAGGTGGCACTAAGGCAGGCAGACACGACTCTATGAAGAACCTCCTCTCCTGTACTACACCCATCCTTTCCACGTGGTGATGCTTTAGCGCTATGGTCTATGGCAAAGAACCCTTTGTAGGTGGGGGTCATATCCCACCCTTCCTCTGCCAATAAACCCCACCAGCTCTCATTTCACAACAGCCTCGTTGCACAGCCAAGGGCACGGTTCATCCTTCACAGCTATTTAGAGAATGCACTGGATACCGTGCAACCTTCTTCCCGAAAAACAGGTAGCAAAGATTTGTATACAAATTAATTCAGCCATTTTTCATTCTATTTGGGTTTGTGAATTGCCTTGCAAAACTTAAATTTCATTCCGGGAACTGCCAGAAGTCAGAACATTCAGAATTCAGTGTAAGACCATACGTTCTGTTCCCAAAGCCACTCTGACATGTAGATCCCAGCAGTCCCACTGGTTTTCAACACTAACAGCTTTCCTAAATGCATGGCTTTCTCTTAAGTTGAAATGTAGGCACTAGAGCAGTTATCTTTTAAATTTTTTTTAAAAGTGCCTTTTCTCAAAATAATTACAGCTCAGAAACGTAACTTTCCTAAGTTCCCACGCGAACTGCGCAGAGCTCAGTGCACCCTGGGCACCCACCTCCCTTACGCCTGTCTGAGAATTCCCTTGCAAACGTGATTTCTAATCATAACGGTGATTATGCTAAACAAGTTTAAAGCTGGCACTATTGCCACTCCGTTTTTGGCTTGATTTCAGGCTTTCTTACCAATCTGATGTCTGCTATGTAACGAGGAGATTCCCTCCTCCTCGAAAGCAAAAAATCCTAAACAGCTTTAAGGAAACGGAGAAAGAATCTCTAGTGAATTTTGGTTAATCTAAACCAGGGAGAGGTTGGAAACCTCACCCCACATCAGCCCAAAAAAATCAATCCTGTTTCCGTGGAAACCAGCCCCACTTTCTGAAGCCTGTCCTGGGGACACCGGGCAGAGTCACTGTATCTCCCCCCCGGCACACGGTCAGGATGCCTTGCCCTGCCTCCCCGCCGGCGGTACACGGGTCCTGACTCTTTTCCTACAGGAGCCTCCTGCATCTATAGAAATGGAGGCTGCTGTACTCGCTCTGTGAGATGCGCTCGAGAGCAGGGGTGCCGGGGGGCAGGGAGGGAGCAGGGTACCAAGCAAGCGGCGCGACGGTACCTTTGGTGCCAGCGGAGGCGTTAGCTGCGGAGCTGATGGAGGAGGCAAGGGAAAAGCGACGGGTGACTTCTCGCTCCTTACACTCCGGATCTGGGAGGACAGACAGACGCAAGGCAGGGCAGGGTTAGAGGTCAGTAAGCACTGGGGTAAGAGATGTCCAAAGCAAAGCAGCAGCTGGAAAAGGGTAAGTAAAAGGTAGGTTGCTCCTCTTAAGCAGCCCGGAAAAATACCCTCAACAAAGCGGACAGCAAAGAAAAGAGGTTATATGGACACGTTTTTTCAAAGCAATTTCAATTTCACCAGTTTTAATACTTCAGAAGGGAGAATTATGCCAATTAATATTTTAGCAACCAACCAGTCTTAAGTACAGCTACAGACACAGAGATGAGCACAATGGTCAGAATGGGGGGGGTGTGTGTCTACAGATGAGGTCTGGATTATTCTAGACACCGAACTGCTTGTTCTGTGATGACTGACTTGAAATACACTGAAAAACAAACATGAATGGTTTGGAGTTCACATTTGTCATTCCTAGAAGTCAACTGTGTGAATGCCTGAGAACCTCCGAGCCCCATCCTCACTGGTGCCTCTGCTCAGGCGTGAAGACACAACTCCCCCAGCTTTCACCAGGAGGCGTGAGCAGCGTTTTTGACCCAAAAGGTTTCGTAAACGCCCAGATGTGTAAGTGGACTAACTGCCGGCTGGCTTTAGAGAGCACAGGAGGTCATTATGCTGCTCAGGAGATGGTGTGTGCGCATCTACAGACCCATCAGTTCAGGTCTTGCACCCACCACCCACAGCAGCACCACTCAGGAGAAAAACTTGCTCGATTACAAATATTTCAGAATTTACTTTTTAGTCTCGTCTGCTGAAACCACTCTAAGCTCATGTGCTGCATTCCTCAAGCGAGTGTCTCCATTGATGAGCGAGTGAAGCTGCTCGCACGCTCCACAGCTGCCTCGCAGCAAGAGGCTTTGAAGACTTCACTCCCCCAGGACACAGCCTCAGCTGAACGTGAGAAACGGCTGGAAACATTCTGCTGGCTTTCAGGTTTGTTAAAAAACTATTTGTGATTCTCATGTTTTGATTTTTAAAAACAGCAAAGAAATATTTACATAAAAATGAAATACTTGTTTCTATTTTCACTGAAAAGCCTCGACACTGGGATCGGTGGAGACATTTCACACGTGCTCTGTGCTTTGCTGAATCTTCCCAGACATCCCCAGATGGTGCCTCTGACTCAGAGGGACTTTATCCCAATCATCTCCTTTCTCTTATCACGTCTATCTTTTCTCTCTCATTTATGTTTTTCCACAGTTAACTGGCATACAGCACTGCAGTAAAATAACTTTCAGGTGATTTTATATTTCAGGTTTAAATACCCTGTGCAGAACCATACTGCTGTGAAGATTTCCCCGCCAGGGATCTTAAAATACTCTTTCCTGTTCTTCATCTTCACATTTCCTTATTTTAATGTTCTGTCACACAACACTTCTCTTTACTTTGGTTTTTTTTTCCATATTTCTGCCTAGTAAATGTGACATTCACTGTAAGTTTCCAGTGGAGCAGAAATCAGTGTGAATGCTTCAACTGCAATTCCTGCAATGTTTTATTTTGCCAAAACATCAGCAAACCACATTAGCTCCTCAAAATCTCCCTGCAATTTTAACTGTAGTTTGGCCACTGTAAAAAGACGATAAATTCTGTACCTGCCAACACAATTCCTTATTGAATTATCCCAAAAGCACATGTATTCAAGTACATCCTTATTCACACCTCCTAAAAGGCTGAAGGAAAAGGAGAGGTTAAACGCTGCCCTTGGGGGTGACCCCACATCTAGGCTGCTGTAACTGCCCTTGTTAAAAGACAAAGAAAATTTCACTTTATAGTTACAGTGCTGAGCTACATTCACACCACGTCACAGCTCTCGGGGACCCTGTGCCAGCCCTGAGGAACGTGGAGCCACGAACCAGGGCTGCCCCAAGGCTGGGGGGGATGTGGACTGGTGGCTTTCCCACTCCTCGGCGCTGGTCCTGGTGAGGCTGCCCTGGGGTCTCTGCTCGGTGGAGTGCAGGCTGGTAAAGTGTCTCCTCCAGCCATCAGCAGCTCTTAGGCCAAAACACCAAGGTGCTCACAGAGGAGGTTTTCTACCCCATCGCACCCGGTTCAGCGATGCTTTGAGCGTCCGTGCTCCACTGCCAGTTGGTACCACCAGGCAATCCTGTTTTCCCCCTCGTTAGCTTTGTTATTTCATTGTTTAAACCTTCCCTCTGATGTGTTCTGGGCATGAACAGACGCGATGGGTCTGGGCAAAGCACGCTCACCTCCATATACCATCTCCTGCCACAGCCAGTAATGAACCCTTAGACACAGGGGTCAAGAGTGGGAGCTCCTAACAGGAGCTCCCTGTTAGGGTCTCACAGCTCCCGAACCAGCCCATGGAGTGCTCACATGGCTTTGGGGTGTCACTGCCGGCAGAAACCACCACGCTCTTCATCTGGCCCCTTTCCCAACTGGTGTTCTCCAGGCCAGGACCCGACTGGCAACTGAACTGCACAAGAAAGCAAAGAGGGACCTGGTTCCCAGGAACCTCCTCAGCCCCAGCACGTCTTTGAGCAGAGAGTGCCTGCAGCTGGGTGGCTGCAAACTCTCCTCAACTGCACTTTGCTGTCTGGAGCACGGAATCACTGAATAAAATGCAAGATATTTGACACGACAACAAAAATTCAGCTAGAAGAGCAAAAGAGGCCCAAACCAAAACTGCAGATCCAAACTCACCTGAATGATTGCTTTTCCGAAATCTGTGTTTTGTAATTAATTTCCCCAAGTCACAGGGTCTGAAATCTGCTCCCTTTTGTGTGTTCAGAATATGGAACTAGTTCTCCATCTTAGATCTTACCACCAAGTGCAGCCTGAGCCTTGCAGCCAGAATCTTACGGCTGCACTGGCCTTTGGTGTGTTCTCATCTGCTTTATAACTTCGTAATTTTTATTCTTTCCTCCTGCTGCTTCCTCCTTTGATGCTTACCGTCTCCATCGCTGCACACTAACCCTTCGTCTCACAGAAGAAATAGCATTTATCAGAACAGGAGAAAAGCCACGACAATAAAAATAGCAAGGACATTATCTTTTCAGAAAGTAATTGCAAATAGTCATTTGATTTCATTTCTATTCACATTTCTTCCTTTCCTCTAAAGCCTCTTCCTTGTGCAGCCATCACAGGAACACGCAATGCTCTCTGCTCATGGATATTAAGTGCCTTCTAAACACGCACAGAGACTCAGAACACACCGTTTTACAGTGCCATATAACACAATTCAATAGAAATGGCAATAAACCCCCGACCTTCCCAATTCCGGTTCCTTAGGGTAACCGCTAGGCATGGCAGAGCAATATTTTTAAAAACAGAGAGGTCCAACCAACAAACAGTTCAGCACATAAAGAAATGTCGTGTAGCGCAACACACCGATACTCATCCCTTTAAGCCAGTAGAACTGCTGAAAGAAGTTAGGTTGGTGGATTAAAACACGTTCACACTTTGGCCCTTGAGAGAAACTGGAAATAAACATTATTTGCACCCAAAGGCTGCCTTCCAAGGCGGCCGGGAAAGGGCCCTTTGAGAGGGAGACGCAGGTGTGTGTCAGACGGGAGCGCGGCGGGGAGCTGCGGCAGCGCTGTAGGAAATAGTGATGGATGGCACCATGGGATGGAGGGAACACTGTGCAGGAGATGGATGGGCAGAGACCAAATGCTGCGTGGGGTGATTTTACCTTTGGGTGGAGCTCTGCGGTTGGAAAGACCTTGCAATGTGAACCGCTTTCGAGCAAGCGCTGTGCGCTCAAGGTTAAGGCTGGTGGAAGCATCAACTAGGAGAGAGAGGGAGAGGGGAGAGAAATAAGGAAGGAAGGGTCAGCTGTTCAGCTCATGGGAAAGGAGAGGTTAGCACCGGATGACAACTTAAAATAAATAAATAAATTTTGATTCAGTTCCAGCCTGAGCAAGAGCTAATCAATCAGAAGGTGGCATGAGGTCAGAGTGATTAAACCAAGCTGAGCCAAAGGGAGCCCCTGGGCTGAGTTTGGCTGAGTTTTAATGGCAAACAGCAGCAAAACAAAACCAAAGAAAAACAGGTGAAGGGGTGTAGCTCTCATCAAAGGAAAATACAGTTTAGCAGCAAGCTCCTTAAAAGGGATCTAGTGCCTTTTACTATGAAAGCACACCGTTGTCGTTGGAACAGCAAGGTTGTGGGAAGAACAGGAGGAGGTGGACTTAGATGGAAGCCCCAGATCCACGTATTCCTGCCAAATTCAGCATCTGCCCGTCTTTGTGCGGGCAGGGAACACACAGACCTTTATGGCAAAGGAGCAGGAGAAAAGCCACAGGGTGACTGCCTGGTTCTGTGCCTCGGGATTTAACCACCACCTGGCTCCTGCTCTTCCTTTCATGCACTGCCAGGTGAAAATCATCAGGGGTACAAAGGAGGACCAGAGGTACAAAGGGAAGATGAAGGGACAGTGAATCCACACTTGGCGGGGCAGCAGCCAGCCAAGCTGTGCTTCCGAAGGGCAGCGCATCCCATCCCTTCCTGATTCCCGACAGCCCCGGTGCCGCGGGAGGTGGGTGTCAGACCAACAGATCTAGCAACACAGAAGCATTACACCCGCGTGGGTCACCTCCTTCCACCCGGTGGCCCGATGCCAGCTCTGGGCCAGGCAGGTGGATCTGGTGAGGAACAGCCACCCAGCGGTGGCTCCAGCCATGGGGCTGCCCACAGGTGCCCTGGGGAGCGTTTCTGGCTTGCAGACTGCCTTGTTGGCCTGGGAACCATTCCCTGCCCTGGAAGGTGCCTCTTATGACATGTTGTCTCCACCTCAGTTACTTCAAACCCTTTCTTTCATTTTAATAGTCCTGGAATCTGTCTCCAGACACAATTAAGGTCTAGGTCCTGATGAGCAACAGGCTGAACATGAACCCACTTGTGCCTCACCAGCAGGTCTGGGGGGGTGATGGTTCCCCCTTGCTCAATGCAAGGGAGACACCCCTGGAGTGCTGTGTCCTGTCCCAGCCCCCCCAGCACAAGAGGGACACGGACATCCTGAGCGAGTCCAGCGAGAGGCCGTGGAGATGATGAAGGGATTTGCGGGAGCTGACGCGAGGAGGGAGTGAGACCTGGGACTGTTCATCCTGGAGAGGAAAAGGCTCAGGGGGATCCTACCAACGTGTATAAATTCCTGGCGGGGGCAAGTAAAGAAGCTGGAGCCAGGGGCTTCTCACTGGAGCAGGGTGACAGGGCGAGAGGCAATGGGCACCAATGGAAAGATGGGAAATTCCATTCTAAAACAGTAAAAATCTTATTTTTCCTGTGAAGGTGGTTAAAGCCCGGGACAGCATCCCCAAGGCGGTTATGGAGTCTCCACCCTTGGAGATATTCAGAGCCCAAGAGGACACGGCCCTGGGCAACTTACTGCCGCTGGCTTGAGCCAGGCCACCAGACCTGGGGTCTCGGGGGTCCCAGAGGATTCAGCACCCCCATAGTGTCAGTGAATCTACCCATCAGGTCCGCACAGAGCTCAGTTTATATGTAGGTAACTCCAGCACAGGCACTTACCATACAAATAATGAACCGAAATAGCTTGTCACAGTGCCCTCCCCCTCTGTACTACAGAAAAAACCCAGTATTTTAAAATAACCCGTGTTGATGTTGGCTGCACGGCCGTGGGGAGAGTCGCCGTCAGCAGGTGGCACAAGAAGGACAGCTCTGGCAGGGCCCTGTCCCGCCGAGAACTCGTAACTTTCTCTCCAGAACAAAAACTTGTTGCAATGAAAAAAACCTTTTGGTGAATAGCCTATTTTTCAAAGAAAAAAAAAAATCCACTTTTTTTTTTTTTACCATCTCTATTTATAAAGGTGCCTGCTGTTACTTTAACCCTCATTCGGACATGAATCTCCTAAGACTTCACAGTTTTCCTTTTTATATTATTAGAAAAGTCTTTGCTCTCACATTTCAAAATACTCCCGAAAAAAGAAACTGCTGCTGAAAGATTTTTCTGCTCCTGCTACTGCCAGGTGAGCTCCGGTTTCTTTTCAATGTTCATTTTAACCTACTTTGTATATAATGTCTATTGCATTTGAGCCTTCAAGTAACGGAGGGAGTTTCTGTGACCGCCTGCCCGTTTATTTACTAAACACTAGAGGGAACCCAAACACCCAGGAGGAAAAAAAAAAATCTCTGACATAAAGCAAGGAAATCAGTTAACAAAGTCCACAATCTTAAAATTCAATATGGCTAGAAACCAATTTAGCCAGGATACAGAAGGTTAAAATAGGAATGCTATTGCCCTCCAAATTCTAATTTAAAAAAAACCCACAAGTTGTACAAAGAGTGCTGTGATGCATCAAAACTCTGACTTAAAAAATCCAAATCGGGTAACACCTCCTGGTGTTCAGGAGGTTTCACGGGACAGTCCCTCAGCTCTGCAGCACCGTTTTTTTGATGCTGGGTTTAAACAACATACATTTAAAGCATCAAACTTCATCAAACTCCAGAAATGAGTGCGCAAAAATAAAAATATTACCCTTTGGAAGCGAAAATCTGTCTCAGAGCTCCTACCTCTCTTTTGTCTGGCGCTGGGACTGGAATTCCTGTTTTTGTTGTTAGATGCTTCCACGTTTGATGTCTCAGACTTGTTTTCATACAGACTCGATGACTTCCTGCTATACCTTGGGACAAAAGAAATGCAAAAATAAGTTATATTCCTGCTTGAAACTAAGGAATAAAGGGCAGGTTTTAAAATTCCCTGTGCTATAAAGTCTGCCTCTGTGCAGGCAGATGGTGGGAAAAGCCCTTCCAGCCCCTGCCCCTTCCCACACCCCACAGCCAGGGACGTGCTGAGCCAGAGCAGACAAGGGGAAAGCAGGAACACGCTGTCTGTCTGTCTCTCTGTCTGCACAGGATCTTTGTGGGAGCCCAATGGATTTGGAAGGGAGGAGTGGGAAACCAGGTTAGGAAAGAGAAGCCCAGTTTTCCATCCTTTGCAGCGTAAGTACATTTGACTCCAGGAGAGAAACGGGTCCTGGACGGTCACACAGAGGAACACATGGATTCCACTGGCTCCAGGATCCCCCAACTTCTGTTTCTTCTGCTCTTTGGAAACATGAATCCAAGCAGGACACCCGTCTGAAGCTGAGCAGGGATCCCTCTTGCCAGCCTTGTCCCAGGAAGGACCTCCCTGCCCAGCTCTGCAGGCACTCCCAGCTGCAGGGGTTTCTCATGGCTCTTATCCTCACTGTTTGGCAAACGCCTGCTGGTTCCGTTTGGGTGTTTGGTTGCTATCTTTGGCAGACGGCTCCACAAATTTCGTCCTATCTACACACTTGAAATGCTCTTTCCCAAAATGCTCCTTATTAACATGTATCATCAGCAACCACATCGCTGTTTGCAATCAACGTATGAACTGTTATACTTAACATTTGCGGGGTTTCTCTTGCTGTAAGGGAAGGCCCAAAATATCATTTAAAACTTAAAAACATTTGGGATACTAGAGATCTGTGAATTTCTTTTATAACTACAAGGCAGCCCGGGACTCGTTCCTTTGTATTTGAACCTCTGACCTGTTTCTGATGGAACCCGAACACAGGTCTGGTACCTCCCACGCTACATCAAAATGTGACATCGCAGCCTGATTTCAGGTACAAAATGGGACTCAAAGTAAACATGGGAACAAAGCCAAAGCACACTCCAATTTCCTTATTCTTTTTTCTCTGTTCCTTCCCAGCTCGGCTGAAATAACTGTAAGACACGGAGCCGACAGAGTTAAAGACTTACAGCTGTGAGAAAGACCAAGAAAACACTCAAGCTTCTCTAAACAGCCTCTGCAGTAAAACTCCAAGTGTTTGGGTACATCTACGTGCACAGGGTGTTCTTACATGGGTGTACGACTGAGTCTCTCATTCCCGACAAAGCAGATAGTTAAGCAGTTAGAACAATAGGCCATTTAAGTTTCATACGTTTAAATAGATTAGAAACAATCCGAAGGGATGATCTCACTGTCACTGAAACGCAACAGCCGTCCCTTGAGAGAGATACAGCAGCAATAGATACCACGGGGCACCTCGTTTCAGGGTTAAACGGTGAAACTTCGGGGAAGAATTTACAGCGAAGATTTCGCTAGGTGGAACAGGAGTTACAGAGGCTGAATTGCTGTCTGCACTGAGGGCGGTGGCTCGAAGTGTCCCTTTTGCTGCCATCTCAGCGCCAGCCCAGAGTCAGACCAGCCCTGCCTTGTCTCATGAAGCGCAGCCCCAGGTGCTGCGCTGGCGGATAAACAAGAAAAGGGACGGTCCTTGTCACTGACCAGACCCGGCGTTTCCCCGGTGTCACAGGACAGGTTTGGCAGTTCCCAACAAACAGAGTCACAGCCGCACATGGGCAACCCAGGAGAGGGTGCCTATTGTTGAGATAAAAATCTCAATAATTAATTAGCCTCCAACTGCTGGCAGAGCGGTGAGGAGGAGGGTTGCTCTGGCTGGCGCTGGCCGACTTCCAGCGCCTTTCACAACTGGGGTGGCTTCGTCATAGCGGTCCTAAACACAGACGATGCCCGTGTGGGTGGCAATCACACAGCCAGCTTCTTCCTTCCCCTCCTGGTCTCCCCCCAGCACAGGCTGCGAAGGGGCTCCACAGCCTGAGGAATTCACATCAGCTCGAGCACAGCCACCTTGTGCCTCTGTCCTCGCTTCTCCCCGAGACGCAGAGTACAGAGGATCAAGGTGGCCTCTGCTCCCAACAGCACACTCTGAACTGAAAGCCCCGAGCATTGCTCTTTCATGAAGTCTTGCCATATTCTTCCTGTCCTTATAACCACCCCGCAAAGTGGAGCAGAAGCACCTAATCTCTCCTTCTCCGGCAGAGCTAGCAGTGTGAGGACAAAGAGCAATTCATTTTTCCTTTGGTTTAATCCACTCCAGTTCAAACAGCTAACCACACAGCCTTTCTTCCTGGAGTTAATTAATTTTCTCTTGACATACTTTGTCTATAATTTCTGCTTTGAAAATTCTCCCTTTAGGAGCCTTATAAGAGGCCATGCATCTGGATGATCTCAAACATGTTTGTGATTGCTTTTCATACTTTACTGGAATAATTTTCTCCTATCCCCCCAACGTGCTTTTGCTGAAAGATTTTCACACTTAAACCTTTTCAGCTTAAACCTGAAACAAAGCAAATGTAACCAAGCCTAGAGAAAACACGGTGCAGGATTCACAGCACCGCATGTGTTCAGAATGTCTCACAGCGGGACACAGAGCTCTCAAAGGCTGGTGGGTACCTGGGGTGTCCGGGTTTGGTTGATCTTGCTAAAGTTCTGCAGTGATGTTGTGGTGGGATCACCACGTTGTGATGGGATCACCACGTTGTGATGGGATCACCACGTTGTGATGTCAGGACAAGCCAAAACAGTGTTCTGGTCTCGGTTACGAGGGCAGTGAGTGGGGACAACCTGACACTTTCTTGTTCTGGTTAAAAGTACAGCGAGTGGGGACGATGGGGCACTCCCTGACCGTACCTGGAACTGCTGCTGCAGCCCCATGGGGAAGGTACGGGAATTACCTCACAAGGGTTGTGGCCAAAAATGGAAAAAACATTGACCAAAATCAATTATCCCATGCTCCTATAAATAGCAGGCTGTGACCCAGTGTCCCCACTGAGCTGGGATGCCCCCCAGGGTGGATTTGATGAGGTTTCAAAGATGACCTACTGACAGACACCAACGAAGAAGAAAGGTTCAAAAATCATCTGCTGACAAACACCAGCGAAGGAGAATAGAGAGTAATTCACTGTAATTAGATTTCAGGAGGTTCAAAGATTGTTTGGAACCAATAATTCACCACAATTTGCAAAAAGAGGAAATCTTGATCATAGGATAACCTCTACATCTCAGCGCAGGTGCGATTTGATTTAGGAAACTGACGCAAGTCTGGAGTGAACCTTTCAAATCTTTAACTAAGTCACTGTGTTGATTATCACCAATTTTGTTAAATCACTCTGAAAATTGGCTGATGATTAAATACAACCTAATCCTGCGGTTTACGGTAACAGTGTCAGCAAATCTTAAATTGCTGCTACCTCAAAGTTGTGTAGGATCAAAAAAAAAAAAAAAACAATCACTCATTTTGTGACAAATTGGCATAGTGGGCAGGACGGCAAGCAGTGTCACCCCTTTATTTACAAAAGCACGGAATTAATCCAAAACCGGGCTGTTCAGGAGAAGGCGCCCGTGACAACTGGTGTGACTGGGAAGGAGCAGAGCAGCAGCCAGATGCTGTGAGGGGTTTGACCCAGGATGGAAAAGATACAGGTAAAATTGGTAGAATGCTGAGAAGGTGTTTAGAAGCAGCACACCAGGAAAGGAAAGAAATGAATAGAACGATGAAAGATATGCAAAAATAGAGGGACGTAAAGCTACTGAACTGTTGCTATCTTTTAGAATCAACACCTGCAAAAATGGCTTCAGGAAGCTCGTTTAAAAGCACAGAAGTTGGGGGAATGTATTGGAATTATGTTAATGGAAGCTCCAAAACCTCTTGACATAGTTTGAATTGGAAAGCAAACAGTATCCCCCCGTGCCTGGGATGGTAATATTTGGGATGATTCAAATAACAACAGCTCAGATGAAGAAAACCCCCTCCCACCTGCCTGAGCCTCCCCAGTTCACCACTAGACCAATTATAAAAACAGAATAAATTACTGGATCATGGGGTGGAAGGGGAAACTACGCTAGAAAACCGATCCCACTTGATCCAATTCCAAAGGCCACTTTGCAGGGTCGCTCCGGCCGTAAGCCCTGAGAATCTCAAACAGAACATTTGTGGGGTGTGTGCTTATCCACAGGGGACAGAGCTTTATTAAATGGGGATGAATCAAACGGACATTGGGGACCAGGTGTCTTTTTAAATGCTGGCCCCGACCCCCTAGGAGATTCCCACTCGCTAACAGGTAGGGTGGCGTACTGGAGGAATAGACACGCGTGAGAGAAAGAGCCACCTATGACATCTCCAGGTGAGCTTTCTGTCGCAGTGACAAAGGCTGCTTGTACACGGGCTACGCACGAAGGGGCTCCCCAGGACGTTCCTATCACAACAGGCGCACACTTTGCCGCACTGAAACCACTCACTGGGGGAGCCCCAGCTGTGCTTAAGCCTTACCTCATTGCAAAGCCAGACCAAAATTAAAAGGGACACAGAATATAACGCCCTCTCAGCCGCAGGGACTGATGGCCATGCCGCACAAAGAGCCATAAGGCACCTTCCCACCTGGGCAGAGCTGCTGCACGACAGCAGGAACGGTGGGCGAGAAATGGGACGGGATGATGTGTCCAGAAGAACAGGAAATACAGGTGGAAGCGTTAGACAGGTTAAGGAACCACCCCAGAGTGGCTCTTGGGAACTGAGCCCCACTGATGGACGGTCAAGGATCCGGGATGAAGGCAATGAATTGTGGAGCCGAGCCCTGGCAGAGGGGGTTCCCACAGCTGCTCTTCAGAGACATCCACTGGAGTTATTTTAAGCTCGATGGAAGCTTTTCAAAAGCGAGACCAAGCACTGTCACCTACTACTGCTCCCCCTCAATTGGACCCTGAGAGACTTCCCAACGCTTCTTTTCCTCCACGAAAGGAATTGAAGGAATTACAGGAACAGAAACCAACAACCAGGTAGACCCCAGGTGGCTGTTGGGGCTGCCTGTCTGGAAATTCCATGTTTACCAATTACTAAGGTAGCGCAACAATTCCACCAGACACCCTCAGTAAAACAGAACAGTTGCAGACACCCCAATCTAGGAAAGAATTACACCAGCTCATGGGTACTTTAGGTACTGGAGGAAAAATGTACTTGGATTTTCTGTCGCTTTCGTGAAAGAGGAAACCATGGAAACGGCACCCAGAACACGAAGAGGCAGTCAAACCTTCCCACAGGAATTAAAACCATCAACCACTGGGGTAAGCTCACCCCCATGACTCTATTACAGCAGAATGGGATTTTGCAAAACATGGTATTTATTATAACCTATTCCAAACTGGCCCCGACAGAGCAAAGAGACCCTTACTATTCAGCCGTACTGCATTTAAAGAGACAGAACAGAGACACTCCGAGTGGGGAAAGGGACTATCTTCGGTCCAAGAAGTTAAACAAGTCGAGCCACTCCAGGGTAACCGTTCCAGAAAAACCCCAGCAAGACTTGTATCGTTTTCCCTTTCCAGGAATGATCCCGGGATCGACACTAACACACCTCTGCTAGAGACCAGATCAGCCATGGAGGATTGCTCATCCTCACAGGAGCAATCAACCTACACCAAATTTGGCTTATACGCCAACAATCCTGACACACGGGGTGGAGCCACTCACCTCCTTTAATTGTGCTGATCAATACGGTAACTGCACCATAGGTGTTTGTGAGCTGTGGGTACAATCTACCATAACAGCAATTATAACTTACCTTAAACTTGCCCAGCAATCCGGTCATTACAAAAACTTGCTGACAGCTCCATTTAATGTCCTGGAAACCTTCCAATACGGTTTGTCTAAACCTGAGTTAATCCAGAGCTCATGATCCTTTTGCAAAACCAAACTATCACCTTTGAAATGAGTTCTGCAGCGTGATTTCAGTTTCCCCGTGAGCAAAACCTTTAGCTGCATTTACATGTCTTTAAAGAATTTGAAGACAATTGCATAAGTTCGTACCCAGGAAGCCAAACACATAAAATAAGAGTTTGTGCGCTGCAAAAGCACAAAGGCAAGAGGAAACACGGCCCCGATGTGCCACGATGGCCGTTACCTGCTTGGGTTGGAGGAGTCCATTGGTGCGTGGTATACGCTCTCGGTGATCCTTTGGTGCAGTTGACTTGCTTCTGTTAAACAAAAAGTAAAGAGAAATTACTCCAAACCGTGTTAAGTCACTTCCTTGTTTGCCCAGAAGGTGGGAGAGAGAGAGAACCAGGAGAAGAGAGATTTTGACTGCTGCTGCAATCAGAACGGAATACACCCATTTGAAGAGAAAGGCATATGTTAATCTTAAAGGCTGAAAATTCACCCAAACAGCTCTTCTACCCCTATTTTTTCAGTGTAGGAGATTTCTCCCCCTGCCACCTTCTCTGTCCTCTATACCTCTTCCTACCTCACTGCACAATATGGATCTAGAGAATGGACACATCGGTGTTTTTCCCAGAATCCAAGTCTTGTGGCTCCCAGCTTTGTCTGGATTTATCAACACATGTCCACCAGCCCTTTTGCAGTAGAATATATCCCCGACCCTCTAAGAAAGGCTTTTGCTCAGCATCCTGGACAAGCAGCAATAAAAAGTGTTATTGAGATGCCACTTGTTTGCTCTTTTTGCATAGCTGCAAGGCAGGAACAGACTCCTTTGTAGGGACGTCCAGTAACTGCCGAGTGGAGAAGGGGGATAAGAAAGATGCCGACAACTGGTGTCTGAGGGCCAGGAGAGTCAGGCACTGAGGATTAGGGAGCAATGGAAAGGGCTGCTTTCAAACTCTCAGCTTCCTGAGACCCTAAGGTATTTCACTCTGGAAGAAGAAGCAGCAGCTCTTGTCAATGAAAGGCGAACAGACAAAGGGACCAGGGGAGCACGGAAAGATTAAACCTAAAGTCTTTTGTGGGCAGGAATGCTGGGATAAAGGAGCAACCTGGGTGGGGAGTCGGAAGTAGCTCCATTCCTGGTTTTGGCCACTGATTCACAGCCTCACAGAAATCCCTTAAGCTGCGCCCCTAATTCCTTTGCCAGCAAGAGACTATTCTGCTCTTCAGGATGGTGGGATCAAGGTGTCACCCAAAGCCTCATGAGCATTCCATGCTCTCTGCAGTATGGGACAGGAGCTGTATGTGATAAATAGTTTAACATATGGGTCATTAGTGTCCAATGACCCATATGTTAAACTATTTATCACATACCTTTAGCCACCTTGTTTGCCCTTTACTCACTCATTCACCTCAGCTGGTTCCTTCCGACATTCCAACCCCCTGCGCAACTCCCAACAACAGTCATTAAAAACAGCCCAGACAAACAAACACATCCCTCATCCTTCTTTCATTACAATGCACAGTGGGAGAAATATCCAGTCTTGGATTAAGCATGAATTAAGGCCTCATTTCTCATGAGTCATTGGAAATAGAAACAACTGCTTAAAACCACAGGACAAGGCATTTGCTTCCTGCCTTCAGTATTGTAATAAGGGCTTTGACCCATGTCACTACTTGGGAAAAGGCAGTGGGAATAGTTGCAACAGCATTTAAGATACAATGTCTGCCCTCTGACTGCCCTTCTGCTGGTTTCACGATGAAGGAAAGCTGGACTTTGCTCAGAGGAAGGTGAAAGTCATCCTCGGGCATTCTCAAGACCAGGCTGGATAAAGTCTTGGGTAAGCTGGTTTGACCAATAACTGACCGTTCTTTGAGCGGGACATTGGACTGTGAGGTCCTGAGGGGTCCCCTGAAACCCAAAATATTCTAGGATCCTGTGATCTTAAGACAAAACAATGAATAATATCAAAATATAAATGTTTTTAAAAACTTTCAGTCTTGATTCCTGCACAGCTTCCTCTGGAAAATACGTAGTAACTCCAGCATATAGGTCTTGTGTGCTACAAAGAGCTCACAAATGCTCACCTGGTGACACAGAAGCTTCATTTTCCTTGCCTAGAAGCGCACACGGAGCATTAGCACCGACCTATTAAATACATACATTTTGTCCATAAGCTCCTCTGCTCTTCTGTGGCAGCCTAAGTAAAGACAGCTCTCCTGCTTCAGAACTAAATACTACAAACCCTATCAGAGAGTCCCTAGATCAAGCCCTGAAACCGCACTGGTAAGAATCTTGGGTTCTTTCCTCAGCAGTTCCCTCTGAACTGGCCAAGGTGAAATTCAGATTAAAAAGGAGAAAGGATGAAGACAAGAATAGCAACAGAAGACCTGAGAAGTAAGCGCTGTAAATAAGCATATTGTTATGGGTTGGATTAAATCGCCAAGGCTAATGTGCGTAGCTGCTCCCCTCCACTTTAGGAGGCTGTAAGAACTCATTGTCTGTGTGAAACAGACAATTAAAACAAAGGTGACCTCTAAAGTTAAAGCACAAGCACAGATTTCCTCCCAGGACTAAGTCTGCTCAGGAATCTGAAGGAGGTGGGTGGAGAGGCTTTGCTGGCAGTGCTTTAAAGAGAGGTGTGTGTATGGAGAAGCAGAAAACGACAGGTCAAGGTGAGAAGCAATGCCAGGGCCCAGAAAACGTCTATATGGGACACAGCTGTGGGGTTCTGTCCTAAGAAAGCCTGAAAAATGGCTTTTAGGACTCCGTACATTCTTGTTCATAAGCAGAATAGTATCTCAGACAGCTTCCACCACTACAGTCTCTTACTACCTGGAATAACCTAACTGAATTTTGTCTGCCTTGGATTCAAAACCCTCCATAAAAAAGACTGTCATTATTTTAGGTCCATATGAGGCTTCAGTCATTCACATGTTGAACACATAACAGATCACCTTCAAAGTGACATCTGTGTGAGAGGGAAATGTCATTAATCATGTTTTACAGGGAGCTCACTCAGACAAAAAAAAAAAGGATAACTGACTGACATTTAAAACATAAGGCCAGTGACTAGATTTAAAATAAAAACCCTCAAAACCCAGCACAGCAAAACAAATGATAGGATGGAGAGGGAGAGCTGCTGTGTCCGGTCGTGTATGTGGAAGGAGCTCTCTCATGTCAGGGCTTGTGAGAAGGCCCAGAGTGAGGACGGGGACCCCATCTCCTCACGTGCTGATGTAACTGGGTGCTTTTGGGGCTGCGGCTTGAGAGGGAGAATGGAGGAAAATCATGTTTCTCGGGATACCTGTGAATGGAACAATTGTTCATGCCATTTCTAAAGTTCTACGAATTTTTTTTTTTTTTTTTTTGATCAGGTCAAGGGCTTAAATCCCAGAAGAAGATCTGTTCTTGCCAGTGTCACTGGTGGTACTGGAGGGCCCTATAACCCGTCCCAGCTCCACATTGTCACACATAGCTACACAAGGAAGGCAACGTCACCACGTCTTGCTCTGTGTCCTACCTCTACACGCTTCCAGTTGTCCCGTCAGGACTTTGCGAATCTCTGAAATCCAGGTGTTCTTCAGCTCAACAGAAGATGCCTGAGAACACAAGGGGAGAGCAGACCTGGTTAAAATGTGCTGCCAGTCACCTGCCTGCCCTGACCCATGTTTGTTCTCGATTTTCCCAAGGACTGGAATGCTGTGGCCGACCCTGAGCAAAGCAGAGGACGCTCTTCAAGGTAGAAAAGCTCCCATAGATCTAAGGTCCTGCCCTTGCTTTTCTGTCCAGTTTCCAAGTAATTTTCCACTACCTTGTTTCCACTTTTACCCAAAATTATGACCATTTTCACAATGACAAATTGGTAATTTAAGTGCCAACACAACAGTAAAGCTTCCAATGGTTCTTGTTTCTTGAATGTACAGGACAGTGAAAGTCATGAAACTGAAAACATTCTTAAAAACAATTCAATTGAAAGGAAGTATAGTCTTTGGAAAAAAAAGGATTGTGGTTACCTGAATGATATAGACCTCTTCTCTGCCATTATACCAGATCTCAAACTTCTTGTTATCCCCTTTTACGTTTTCTGTAATGCCCACAGTGCTCATCTGTTCAAAAAAGAAAAGAAGCAACTGGAATCTGGAAAATGGCAACAGTCTTTAAACTTTTTATCCTCTGAGAAGCATTTTTAAAAGGCTGCATTCACTTCTGAACCTTCAGGAGTTATTAAAAATAAAATTCAGGCTGGAGAGGAAGTGGGATGGAGTGGAGCTTTGTGAGATTTAATGACTCATCTGTAACTCCAGACAACACAAAAAATTCAATACAGTTTCAGGAAAATTAAAAAAAAAAAGAGGTGAGCAAGGAGCTAAGTGCCTAACTAGGCAAGATGGACAAGGAACTGAAAAAAATCGTTCTAGATTCTTAAATGATAGATTCTTAACCACAATTTTGAAGTCCAGCTGCTACTATACTTACCAGCTTCCCATCTTCTACCTATATTTGTTCATCCTCCTTGTTCTGATTTGCCTCAGCACTAGATCTGAAGATTTAAACAGCTATTTCATCATTCCTGCTATCTCCACAGATATAAGAAACTTCTTATATGAATTGGTTCACTCCTTGAACCAGGGTCTATTACAATTCCTGCCTGGGTACCCTGTACTGAGCTGGCAGCGTTACACTTGATGACCCATGTGAGCTGTCTGAAGCCACAAGTGTCACACCAATGTGCTAAAAGGGAAAATTTGGCCACTTTGTGAATCTCGCCTTAACAGAAAACATCCTGACTCATACCTGGAAACGTCACTCTCGCAAATAAAAGGGCACTTGTACTGCACTGTGATTCACCAGCAGCTACCATAGCCACAGAAGATACCTGCTCAACTCTGCTAATGGTAAAACTCGCAATGGAGCTGAACTTGGATGGTGCTTATAGGCAGAGCAATGAGAGACACGGGTCCATTCACTCTTGCTTCCCTTATGGAACGCTGGGCAAGAACACACAAGGTGCCCCTTGGTACCAAGCTGCAAAGCCAAGGTTCAAGCCTGGAGCTGCAGGACATATGGCTGGGTCTGTCTCCAGACCAAAATTAAAGGGGAGCTTTCATTTACTCAGGGGTGCGAGACAGCTCCAGATACGTGTACCTTCTTCAAGTCTCCACATGGAAATATCCGTGTTGTAAGAACACCAGATTTACTTCTCTCCCTCTGCCATTACCACATTTATTACCTTTAAAGAATTTTTAAAGCTGTATGAAGCTGTCTTCTCATGTCCGTCTGTGTTCTCCTCCCGTTTCTTGCAGAAAAGCAGCATCTTTGTGTAGAGGAAGAGGTGTCTCTGCATGGGTTTGAACCTAGCCAAGTCCTTCACTTTGTTGTGCCCCTTCTTGTGGTCAGTCCACACGTTGAAGGAACCTTGCATCAACAGCTTGCCAAGCTCGCCGACGTCCCCCTGGCACAGAAGGAACAGAGAGAGCCCACATCACGTTCAAGCCTGGGTAATCCCAGGCACGGCTCTTTCCCCAAAAGGTGTTTAAGCTCCCGAGCACAGGCACATGCTGAGGCATCCCTTGTGTTGGAGAGTGGAGCTGTTACAGCTGGAATCCCTTCTCACCTGTCTCCTTGCTAAACCTGTGTGGTTTCTTCAGGTAACCATTAACCCACTGTTTTCCATGTCCCTAATTCCCAATTTGTCTCCCCACTCATAGATATTGTCTGAGGTCTGTCTCAGGACCTTGTTGGATCCGACACCCAGGCTATCCCCTCCGATGACCTCAGAAGCAGCACCTTCTGACAAGAACGGGGGTTCCAGACTCCTGACCCCAAGGCAGCATGAAGGCCAGTGCAGCCCAGACACCCGAGCAAAGGCCTTGGCTCTAAAGCTCTAGGTTTGGTTTCTGCTCTTCTAAGAGCTGCTGCTGGCCCTGGGCAAAATCTTGAATGATGCTTAGATGTCCGAAGACACACACTGGTCCCTAACTCTCTCGAATTGCAAAACAGTCTTTAAAAGCTTTGTCAATAGTCTCTCGGCTCACCATCGGCAAACGATGCGATGCTAGCAATATTCTGTTCTAAAGGGAATTCACTTTAAATGGAGAAATTGATCACTATCTCAAATATAATTATTCTCTGTTGGAACAGTGCACTGTATCTCATGTTTATGGGCAGTGAGAGACACCTATGAACAACTTAGGTGCTGCATAACTCATGGACAAACTGCCCAGGCCAGACTGTATTCAGATGTTAGGGTGATAGTAGGGAACATATCTGAAACATCTTCTCTCCAAGCTTTACTCTACTTTTTTTTTTTTTTGTGGCTTTGCCTAAAAATAAAAACAAACAAACCAACCAGCCCAACCCCAAACTGACATATTAGCAACTTCTTACACAAGAGCTGAGCTCCTCAAGCCTGCATGTGCACAGGTCCAAGCAGCAGAATATCCCATGCAATTAGGAGCCTTCACCAGCTGCCACAAAACCTGCTTTTCTGCTGGTGTAATATCCTTCTCTGAAAGGCGTTCTAGCCAAGATTTTCTACCATGCCTGTGTGGGAAAGGCTCCCCAGGATGGGGTGTGGTGTCATGATCTAAGGGAGGTGTTTATTTGGCAGCACAACCGAGGACCTGGGACAGGTGGAACGGGGAGAAGAAATTATTGGGTTCATCCTCTTTCACATTTTCACCCCATTTAATAATCACGTAAGAACCCATCTCAGGAATGCTGTCAGCGTCGGGCTACACAGCAGCTGTGTTCCACTCCGTCATGGCTTTTGGCTCGGCTAACAAAGCACAGGCAAAAGTCTACTCCTTGGAGCTACCACCTGGCATTTTGTGGGAGGCTGGCAAATTCAAGAATAGAGGGTGAAAGGGAACAAGAATGCCCTGGTGAATTCCCGAGTACAAAACTACTCCGAGATTTGAAAGTACAGAATAGGCAAAAGGATGAGCTCAGCTCCATCCTGCGAAACACAGGGTCACTCTTCCCACCCAGACACACTCTGTACAGACCCCAGCGCTGCCTCGGGAAGTCACATCCCACACAAAATGCTCTTTTCCTGGTTTCCAGTCCCGTTTCTCTGATCTGGTATTTCTTTGAACCTAGCTTCTTAGTGCATTATTTTTTTCCTTGACAGTTTCACCCTGCAGCTATTTCAAAACGGGCAACCACATCACCCTCAGGCCTCATTTTGCCAGGGGAGTTTCTCCCTTATGCATCAATCACTTCCCCTTCTCACTTCAGGGCTCATTTTATGTCAGCATCGCTACTACTCAGAAGTCACGTGACTTCAGTGGAGTTTCAGTAGAGATACATACGTTTGTGGCCTCTGATTTCTACTGTGGTTGTTATTTCACGTTTCAGATATTGTGTTTGCCAGTCACTGGGATGGATTCTATTACCCACTTTAAATGGAAGCCAAATTTTCCACCCTAGGCGTTCCCAAACTGTTTGCACCCGAGTTGCACAGCCATCCCAAAGTTTCAGCCAACTTCTGTGTCTGTCACACTCGCTACCTCCCACCTACAAACAAGTTTTGGGTGCGATTACTCAGAAGGACTGCATTTGTCCCACTTCCCCCCCACATCCACACCCCCACGGGACCTGTACGGTGACACATATTTGTGGTCACCACAACGTGTCATGGAGTGGCATCCTTCAAGAACACGGCACAGGCTCCGGCAAAGCGTACCAGCCACGGGCACCGCGGGATCGGTGATGGAAGGAGCATGGGATGGGGCACCGCCAGCAGCAAACAATACCTCACCTCGTATCCTGTGATCGCTATCTGGTGCATGGAGTCGTTCACGGACTTGATGATATCAAGCATCGTGGCCAGGGCTTCTTCCAGCTCAGCAGTACCCTCTGAATTCTTGCTGCACTTCAGCATTTCCTGGTAACACAAANCCCCTTAAGCTTTTCCTGGAAACCAAAAAAAAAAAAAAAAAAAAAAGAAAATTCCTTGAAAACTTCTTATACCAGAAGCCATTATGTGACAATCCTGAAATTTCCCCTGCTTAGACAAAGTAACAGGACTATAGGGGAGAAAAAAAAAAAAAAGAAAGAAAGAAAGAAAGAAAAAAAATAACAAAAACAAGTGGGACATTCACCAGGATTGCCATTCTTTTGACCTTTTGGACATTTTCGAGTTTTATGCGTTCATTTAAGATGAGACAGGACCATTCTGACATAATTACAGTAAACTACTTTTTGCATGTCACAGAATTACATCTGGGATTTTTCACTCCACATCTGCTAGAAAAGAAACTCAATCTTAATGTTAGATAATTCAATGTTTCCCTCTGCAATTTGTTTCACAAGGTACTTACTGCCACTGTTAAAAATATAAATTAATTTCTAGGCTGAATTTGGCAAGTCTGACATTCCACTCATCAAGGCTTAGCACTTCATGCTCCCTGAGCAGATGCTTGTAGACTTATGATCAAATCATCGCACAAGCCTTTCTCCCTTAAATTAAATGAGACTTTAATCTTTTTCACCTGTTAATTTTTTTTGGGGGGGGGGGAAATAGGCCAGATTACTGTAAATCTTTCCCACCTCTTATTCTCTACCTCTGCACTACGATCTACAGATCTATGTTTGCCAATTTGAAAACCTTTTTTGAGACATGGTGATTCTGAAGAACAAGGCTGACCTCTAGCAAAACTTCACCAAACATTATAATTCTGCTTGAAATAAGGGAAGTTACTCCATCCTCCAACCCTCGCACAAGGAACAAGATGACAAAGCTCTGGACGAGTTAAGAAGCATTTCACTTCAGAAATAAAAGCTGTGAAGAAACTAAGAAATAAGTTCTTGCAATAACAGCACTCCCCTAAGAACTGCAGTGAGCGAGTTTGGGTTTGTTTCCTCATGCTGACTACAACGTCAAGGGAAACTATGCTCCAGAAATACACCTGGGAATGAATCAAGGCTCTATTAACATTAATAATCTTTATTATAGTAAGAACAGGGAGAGAGCACACCATCTTGACAGATCTCCTGATCCCTCACACAGTAGGTGTCCCTGCCACTGGGTTGTTGTTAAGCACAAAACTGGTCTGACCAGCTTCAACCCCAATGGCTGCAACCTGTTTTGCCTGAGAATTTCACTCCTTGATCTAATCTCAGGTTTATTTACAGTCATATTTCAAATTAAAAGTAGAATCTGGTTTACTCTGACGTTTTCTTCCTTGTCACTGAATAGTTTCAAGAAATAAGAGTGAAATTTACTTTTGGATTGTGTTGATGCAAGTCTCCTAGCACCAGTGAAGGTTCATCCTTGTTAACATCCCACTTCAGTGTTTGGATTCTACTGTTTTGAGTAACAGTAAACAATAAACAGGTCGCAGAAATACTGCGGAAGCAAAGGGCCAGCCGGATCCTCACGTGGCTTCGACTGGCACAATCTGGGCAGTGCCACGGCAGCTAATCGCAAAGAAAATTGCAGCCTGAATCCTTCATTGCAAGTTTCACGCTCAATCTCATGACAGCACACAGCACTTCATTGACGCCAGAGGCTTGAGAACAGCGTGTAATCCCCCTTCATCACCTTTCCATATGAAAAATATTATTTTTAAGAACCGAGATGTAGACAGAAACTTAAGTCACCATCTTCAAAAAAGGTCCTGAGAGCATTTATTTCCAGTTGCCCAGTTCAGACCAGAATTTCAAGCATGGACCACTCCGAGTTCCAGCCAAATCAGGAGGGAAGTTCACATATTCATCCCCTGGAAAAGTTACAGACAATTTGCTCCCTGCTGGATCTTTACAAAGGAAACACCAGAAGGGAGTGGCCCCTTCTGAAAGGTTTGAGTCACAACCATGGGAAAATACCAGGTCCGGAGAGCTGGAAGCTCTGTTAAACGGGGACAGACGTCAGAGACGGGGTTTGGAGCATCAGCTCCCGTTTTCAAACTATAAGACCATACACCGATCCAACAAAGCCAAATTCAATTTCTTTTCAAAGATAAATAAAACAATAATGAAGACAGTAAGATGCTTACTATATAAAATGTCTTAATTTTTATATATACAGCAGTATATATAATAACATACTGCTACTGCTCAGTATATAAATACTGTAAGTAAGAGCAGCACTTATTCTGAAATAGAAGTCCTTTCTTCGACTGTTTGTTACCATTTTACAACTTAGCAATGCAAAGCATTTGTTGAAGAAGTGAGGGAGGATTTATTTCCAGGCAGTCCTTCAGAAGACGATGCTGGTAGGCAATTCTGTAAATAAACCGAGCCGTGCACTGGGATTCTTGGCACCGTCAGGAGAGCTTACCTTTAGCAGCAACTGGTACTTGGTGATTCTCTGCACTGGCTTTAAGAGATAAGCGTCTAAGGAGAGCTTATGGTCCAATTTACGCTGGCATTCCTGCAAAAGACAAGGGGGGAGAGAAATGCAATTGTTTCTTGAAGCAGAGGCAAGACACCCAGATCCTTATCATCTGGCAATCCAAATGGTTTGGCCCCGAGCGCCGGGCAGCAGGAGGAGTAGCAGGGGGAAAACTAGCCATTTCTCTAAGCGGACTAAAGAGAGAAGAGGTAGAGAAGGAAAAGAAGCCAGCCCAGCGCTGCTAGTCTGCAACAGCATCCCACCTGAAAAAAGATGCTGTCTCCACACTGTCTCCAGAGAGCTTCAGACCTTGGCTTGTTCTGACAGTATTTTTCATATATCTGGAGGTCCTCCTTCTGCAAGAAACAGAGTTAAAGGGTAAGAAAAATGAATCCACAGAGCATCTGCCTAGAGTCACGCTTTTTCTTCCCTTCCATCCTAACACACGAAGTCATTAATTCATGGTGATAATTCCGTATGTAAAAAATATACTGAAACTACCAAATGTGCTTTTTACTCTTGTGAAGTTAAACACACCTGATAGTGAGATGTTTTTTTCTCTCCCTTTTTGCACAAAGCAAGATTTCAGACGGGAAGACACATAATCTAATTGCAAAACTCTTATCTCCCGGAGAGGGGAATAGGTGGTTTGAAAACAAACAAACAAAAGCATTAGAAATGTAAGTGTTGTTGGCAGTACTGCCACAGACTGGTAACTGCTGACAATACTCCACATTTAGCCAAGGTTTACGTATTCAAAACACTTTGAAAACAGCTTTGGCTCTCAATAGCACAAGGATGAATTAGAGAGTAGCAGGTTTGTCCACCCAAATTGGACCTGGCTGGGTTCACTTGACCTCTATTGACCTGTGACTCGTGGAATTCCATAGTAAAAAAATCTCACCTTCAGTGAAATCGGAGGCAATCTCTGTAAAAGCCCAGAGAGCGGCAGTTTAAGCTCCCTGGACTATCCGGGTGGAATCAGGCAGACCTTCCTCCAGAAGGTCCTGGGTTCACTGGCCACACACCCAGCCGGCACGGGAGCCCCATGGGGCACTGCCATGGGGTCCCTGAGTGGGGCTGGCCAGGTCTGACCACCTGGGACCTTCTCAGCTTCGGTTGCACCCCTGCTGCTGGACATGACCTCAGGGAATCCAAGGCAGGGCCAAAAATAAAGCTCAGGAGACAGTAGCTCTGGCCTCTGAGCTTGCAGCCCACCAGACAGTGCCTGAGCATTCTTGGGGCAGCGAAAGCCTTTCTTTCGGAGAGGGTTACTGGAAAAAAATCCATATTGCTGCTGTGTTCCTGCATCACCCTGATGAGCCAGCTGTGAAAGCAGAGCTGCTCAGGTGACACCAAACTGCCCTGAGCATTGTGCAACACAAAAAGCTCCATTCCGACTCAATAGAGCCTTAATGGTGCGGTTTGAAAACAAGCCCAGTGTTTTCTTCACATAAATAGATTGTTTGGACACGTTGCCTTGGAGGGGAGTTAGCAGGGGGCAAAGCCCACAACACTGAAAGCAATAACAAAGTCTAATTAAGCATCACAATTTGTTCCTGACCCACAGAAACCCAACGGGTCTGGGCAAGAGGAGCAGAGATGGCACCAGTCAGAGCACTGTTAGGGGCGAGAGAAAAGTACCGGTTTATTCTACCTTTTCTTTACATTTAATCAAAAATTTAGCAGTAGTTTGCCATAGGGAAGCACCCTATGTGGATGCAATCTGCTGCTGCCTGAGCCAGCAACACCAGCTCAGGCAGATACCTATGTCTTTTAAATACAGCTTTAAGTTGTAACAGTGAAAGGAACAGGAAACTCCTGCTGAAATTACTGGGATCAGACAGCAAAATGCCAAGAAATAATTAATTGCCTAGTACTCAAATCCCACTCCTAAGTGTCCCACACAGCTCTATTTTCATATCCAGAGGTTCTGACTGCTCGCCAGTGCTTTCACACCGCGCTCACGTCTCCTGTCATGCTTCTCCTTTCCATGGTGATCTGCACCCCGAGGTCTGTGTGAGCTCTCACACGCGTGGCCTGTACACGCAGTCACAGTTACCTTTGTTGGCTGCTCATTCACAAACGCTTTTTGCTTCAGATTAGAATTTAGCCTTTTGAATCCAACTCACAGATTTCTCTCAGCTGCTACAGTCCTTCCACAGGTAGCCTCCTTTTCCAGATGTTTCCTTCTACCAGGATGACCAAACACCCCAACTGCTGCCTGCTATGAAGTTATTGTCTCCTTCCAAGGTTCACACCATGGATAAATAAAGAGCAATAATCCATGTAAAGTAATAAAGCAATAATGCTCCTCACCTGGCACAGGTTGGGAAGCATCTGACATACCTTTCCTTTCCTCCTGGGTGTTCTTACCTTGGTTCGGTAACTTTTCCTTCTCCCCAGCCCCATGCTCAGCACATCAGCCCAAAGTGTCCCTCTCCATGCCAATAAATCAGGAGCAGCTCCATCCTGCCCACAGGCATTCAGCCCCCATCCCCCCGAGCCCCTGGGCAGTCCCTCACACAGAGCTTTAAGCAAGGTCAGGCCCCTGACAGGTGGCAGGTGTAAGAGCTGCCATTTGGGCAGAGCTGAGCTGATTTACTTGTAATTTAGTTCACATGAAGATCATGCCCTAATGAGGTCAGGCAAAGCCGGAGGAGAGGACAAGAGGGGTGTTTCTGGCTCCTTTTCCACTCATTTCTGCTGCCGTGTTCCAGGAGAGAAGCCAGAGAAGAGAAATGGGCTGGGACTCCACAGGCTATGTCTGCCATCCCCTGGGAAGAAGGGTTCCCGTCCATGGTGACAGCCAACTGGGTGGCACTGGTGGCACGGTGTGTGGGGGCACGGTGGAGGAAGGACTGGCAGACGATGGAGGGGCTCAGGTACCAGGGTGTCCCAGGGCAGCTCTCGGGACACTTTTGAGCAGCCTGGATTGAGGGCTGAGAACCCCCAGTGGGGTCAGACATGGTGATATTCTTCAAGAAAGTATCTAAAAATCAGCCCGTTTCCAAGCAGAGCCCGGGGAGATGTTGTGGCAGGATGGATACACCTGGACAACGAGGTAGAAACGGGCAAGTGACACGAGCTTCCCCTCAGAACTTGGTGTCCCCTCGACCAGCAGCCGTCCCAGTTTCCCCAGTACCAATAGAATCACAGAACCTTATGGGGTTGGAAGGGACCTCTGGAGATCATCTAGTCCAACCCCCTGCCAGAGCAGGTCCCACAGGAACGTGTCCAGNTCTTGCATTCAAGTTTGTGCCCGTTTCCTCTTGTCCTGTCGCTGGGCACCACTGAAAAAAGACTGGTCCCATCCTCTTGACGCCCTCCCTTGAAGTATTTATAAGCAGACCCCAGCAGGGTCGCAGCTCCCAGGACCAGCCAGAAGCCTCTGCTCGGCAGGAAGGTGTAAGAAGCTGCCAGATCGTGGGGAACACAAACACACAACCGGGCTTTTGTCCGGGCCGCCTCGAGGCAGGCCAACAGAAACAACCATTCCGGGACTCCAGGCGGCTTCTTCTAAAAGCGGAGCGCGAGGGCAGGTTCCCGAATCAAAGGTGCCTCTGTGTGAGCAGGGGCAGCTCGGGAGAGGGGCTCTGCCTCTCCGCGCCAAATTTGAAATGGGCAGAAAGCAAAGGCGCCGTTTAACCTCTTATTCCACAGACTTAGTGCTGTTTGATTAGGCCATAAGAAACCGATAAACCAAGGTGAGAGAGGGGCTGATTCTCCCTCACTCCCCACCCGCACCACGGCTTTAGTGCTGCTGATGGCAGACTGCCGGAGTAGAGAGGAGAGTGGGGCTCCACGGCTGTTTTCACACAGAGAGACATAAGCTACAATATTTAAACACAGAATTTGCACTTTCTGCAGAATTACACGGTAATTCTGTACGAACAATTTCCCTTTAGCTCCAAATCCAGGGATACCTGCAACATATAGACTATTTTATACTTCTTGGATTTCAAAGGTCTGCATTCTTCAAAGACTGCTTACCCTGGTTTGCATAACGATTTCACCACAGCATTTTCCTGCTCACCGTCTGAATCTTAGGATAGCAACATACTCCTTAGTAGTGTCATTTACTCAAACTCTTAAATGCTGGCTCTTCAAGGGAAAATAATTCACTGGATTTGTAATCCCATTTACACTCGTATGATGCTTCCAGCCCGACCTGATTGTAAATCAGGGGCCTACCCTTGGGAAGCGTCACGTGTTGATAATTCCCACTGAAATCTTGGGGATGTGGCCATGCCCAGCCCCTCTGGGCAATGTGGGTTTCCTCCAAATCTGTATTTCATACAGAACCTTGCCGAAAAAACAGAAGATTTAACATGCACCCTGGTGAAGCCGCTGTCGCACGGTGGAGGAGGGAGGTACCTCTCTGCAGAAAAGAGAGATTTCCCGCTTTCTCACACCTCTCCCACCTCCCATCCAAACACAGGGGCTCACTCAAGCAGCATTGTCAGACCATGAAAAATGGTAGCAACCCACCAAAACAGTATTTTTCTTATGAGCAGGGCCTCTGTCTGTGCCTTATAGAAAGCACCTTTTGTTATGCTAGAGGAAACAGCGCTAACGTGCTCACTGGGAGAGGCGGTGGGGGCAGGACGTGACTGGGAGCTCTGGGAGGACAGAGCTGCAGAACTGGGCCACCAAAATCCATAGGAAGCGAAGCCACCACATCTGACTGAAGCCACCACGTCTGATTGAAGCCACCACTGCTCGTGGGCTTTGGGTTTTCCCATCAACTGAGCTCACCCCGCTCTCAAAGAGCCAGTCTCCTGCTTCGGCCGGGGGAGAGAGCCCTGCCGGGGTGTGAATTATGTGAACCAGCAAAGGAATCCACCTCACTTTGGAGCTGGGGGGGTCTCACCGCCCAAGGAAGATGGAAGACTCTGCTGGACCAGCTGGGAGAGAGTGGGTCTCCTGAAGGGCGAGATGAGCTCAGGCAGGAGCAGGATGCGCAGTCTGCGCCCCGAGCCCCAGGCTGGGACACTGCTCTCATTTCCAGCGGGGTGGTGCCTGGGACACATCCCTCTGTTTTAACACATTTCCCTGACAGGAAAAGCATGTTTAACATTTGGATTTTTTTTTATTTATTTTTTTTTTAACCAGGGTTTAAAATCCGCTGGTGAAACACTGCCGGTAAAGCAGGCAAAGGTTCACAAAACACACTTGTCAGCTGGGGCTCAACTTGGGAATAGCTGCTGATGGGAGTTCCCCTCCTTCACAAAAGCCATCAGAGCTAAAGGGGAGGAGTAAACCTGTACATACTGTAGGGTAAGACCACGGATATTCATACAAACCTGCAAAAGGATTTACTTACTCTTTTCAAAAAGCATCGGGCAAGAAGCTCAGGGTTTTCAATGCAGTTTTCGATCTCCTTAAGGAAAATCCTGAGAGGGAGAAAGGAAAGCAAGCAGTAACGTCACATCCCGCTCCTGCGGAATGCGAGCTCCTCTGGAAACCCAGCTGAAGCCTCCCTTTCTGTAGTGAGAGGATTCAGTGGGGAAGGTAACAATTCTGACACAAAGAGATATAAACTATATTTATTTAGAAAAATGGGATGTGGTTCAAAGCTGATTGCCCGAATCACCAACATTGTCATGTCTTCATCTGCTCACAGACACACCTGGCTCCTCTGGCGCCCGGGATTTGATTCCGATGCTTAGCCCAAACGCCTGCTTCCCCTTTTGGTTATAAGCATTTTTCAGAATCGCCAGAAAAGACAGAAAAGCTCTGTCGGATGCAGCTGCTTCAGCAGCAAACAGTGAAAATAGGGGATGTGCCCCAAAGGCTTCTGCAGTGACAGCCAATGCACGCCGTCTTTAGGGACAGAAAGACCTGGCTTGCAAAGGAGGGGAATGGCATTCTCCAAACACATAAACTGGAAAGGAATCTTTCTACTCTATATCAACTGGCACAATATTTAAACTTACAAAAGAGATATTTTTTTAATATATTTTGTTCAACTGAGTGTTACATCTTAGGGGCAATTATTATCCAAAAGAATTCCTGAATTCTTACTTTGACAACAGCCAGTTTTACTTAGTCAAAGCTGGGAAAAGCAGGACATTTACAGATGTGGCCGTAGACTTTGTGAGGATCGAACAGAGGTTAATCATGTTCCTAACTGGCATTCTGTAGTTCTGGGCTCGAGATCGCTCTGTCCACGTGTGGACAAGGCTTCTGGAAAGCTTTACAATTATGTGAAGGGTAAAATTCCTGAAGAAAATTGCTCTCAAATATATCATGTGATAACAGAAATATAGGACAAATAAGATAAACACTAAGAAAACTCCCTCAGAGAGTGTTTTGCCAAAGAAGAAATATCAGGACTCAGTCCTGTGGCATCTACCCGTGTGCCAAGGGAGGCGGTAAAATTCTCACCACCAGGGATGTTCAAAATGGGTAACACCAGGGGAAATCCCTGGTAAATGCACTAAAGGCTATAATCTTTCACAAAAAAAAAAAACCACCAAAACGATGAAACAGAGGATCTCGGAGATGTTCCCACCTGTTGTGGAATTCATAGATCTCTGGGAGGTTCCCAAAAAGAATGTCCTTCTTGTTCTGGAGCGCGGCTGGGATCAGATGTACCAAACTGGGATTGTCCATTTCTGAGGCGTACCCCTGCGGAGGAGAGACGAAAATAAAGCCAGGCTGTTTGTCCCAGGGCAGAAGTCCTGGGTCTGAGGCACTGTGGAACCCCAAAGCTGTGTCCCCTTTGTTCTCCACAGAGCTGCTCCTCCGCTGGCTGCTTTGTTGCTCCCAGGAATTTTTGATGCTTCTAATTTTCCCCAGAGCTTTTATCCCAATAATTCTGCAAACACTTTTTTAACCACAAACGGACAGATAACTGGATTAACAAACACGATGAAATGATGTCCCTAGGACTCAAAGGCCATTTTGGTTGTGTCAGGATGGAAACTGCTAAGTTTAATAGACACACATCTTTCTGCTACACTGCAAAAGGGTTAGTTGGGATTTATTTGCTGCACCATGCTGTTTGGCTTGATTGTTTCTTGTAGAAACTGGATTGTGTTTCTTCAACAAAACCTTTGGGAAGAACACTTTAAAAACAGATTTTAAACTCAGGAGCAATATTTCACTGACCAGAGCTGTCAGCTCCCACAGACAGAATCCAATGAAGAAGTGACCACATGGTTGTAAAAAGAAACTGCCCAAATCCCGGTGGGACCAAGCCCAAAGCGGAGCCCCCTCCCAGGGAGCAGAGACCTCAGACTGCACACACACAGGGTGTGCTGGTACCCTCTGAGTTTCAAAAGCTCCAGAGTTATATTTCAGTGCAAGCTGCTCTTCTCCGTGCTCAGACACTACACGGGACAATAAAGAAGAGGGGGGAGACAGCCTTCTTCTTTCTCAATCATTTTCCCAAACCACATTCACAGAAATTTTGTGTCTGGCCCTGTGGAAATCAAGGGTGTTGTTTCTGAAGCCTGTTGGTGGTATTTTGAAAAGGCACATTATTAACTGTTCCTCTGCCCATGACTCAGAGAACCGTGCAATTTTTATCAGTCTGTGGGCTGGGGCCAGAAAAGGTGCCCCTTCCTTTAAGCCCCGAGGAAAGATACTCAAAACCCCCCTCTGGTTTCCCGTGGCCGGGGCTGAGCCCTCTCCAGGGCAGCAAAGCTCAGCCCAGGAGGGACGTGCAGCCGCAGGGTGACTCCGGGGGGAAGCACCACAAGTCCTCAGGGAAGAATCTCTTACCTCTATTATACTTTGAAGTTCTTCTACGTAAACCCGTTCTGTTTCTATCAGTTCATTGATGATGTGGCTAAAAAAAGAAGACAGGTGGAAAGTTATGAGCATTTGCCACAGGTCAAAAAAGCATACATGAAATTAAAAATGGGTTTCCTTGTATATTCCTGTTTATGCCTCTGACTACACAAAAAATCCCTCCTGTGACATCTCCGAGGGTCATTTCTCCCTACTTCAATATTGTGCCTTGTTGATAAGCTTAAAAGTCTTAAACATCCCTTGGACTATTATTTTTTCAACTAATTTTAATCTTCATCTTGGTTGCTTCTGCTCTTTTTACACCTACAAAAAAAATTAAAAATGCCCCTGGAGGCAAACAAAAAAGGTTTCCTCTTCTAATAATAACTAACAATACTCGATAAAAGGGGATTATATTTCACAAGGCTGTGTTATATTGCTGGTTTGTTTTCCTTTATAAAATAAACAAAAATGGTGGTTAGGCTTCCTTTAATACATTCTTAAAACAGGCAACAGGATGATGTCAGAAGTCTGAAAACATGAAAGTAAGTTAGAGTGAAATATTTATACTATATTTTTGACTTTTCATTTCTAATATGAGTTCAATGCTTCTAGGTAACTCGGAGATATATATGCCTGATATGTGCCTTCATATATGCCTTGGAGATTCCCGATTTATTTCACAGAAATATGAATGTGACCAATTCACTTCTGGACAAATAACTAATTAGACTTTTAAATAAAATTGCATTAAATCCCTCAACTTCTTTTACGCATCAGTTATCCCATATTCTCAAGAAAAGATTTCTCTTTAATATTCTTCTGACCCGCGATGGCTCATGCAGAGGTCTGAGCAGCCTGCCCGAGCAGAAAGGACTGATGCCGGGCGCCTCTCTCCTGGTCCTCGCCTCTCAGGAGGCTGTAGCCAGGCGGCTACACCAAGCACAACCCCACCAGCAGTCGGACCGGAGGAGACACACAGAAACCTGCTCCTCTGCTGCCCGGAGCCAGAGGCTCGAAGGATCTCAAGGCTGCTTTCTAGAGGAAGATACCAACACAGGAAAGTGACTTCGATCACTGCCGCTGGGGAGCTTGCTCTGTGCCTGGTTCCTGGCTCTTATATATCACTCAGGAGTCATGTCCCAGCCAGAGCCCTTTAACAGCCATTTATATCATGAGCCACACTTACACTGCTGCATCCCCTGTGAGGGGGTTCTGTCACCCTCTGCAATTTCTAGGATGTCCTTTTTGAGATTAGTAAATCAATCCCACTTCTGATAAAGCCTCCTTTAAATGGCATGGCCAGGCATTTGAAAATAAAATACATTTCAGCCGAGCGCAAAAGCCCTGACTGAGATCTTACTCGGCTACTGAAATAGGTTCATGGATTTGCTTCAGATTTACCCAGTCTATTCCAAGGCAACCTGCTTTTGCTGGCCGGGTGGGGACCACTCACTCGGCTCTCACAGACCTTCACTGCTTCATGGAGACTGCTTGAGAAACACTATAAATACTGAGAAAGCCAGACCCTACCTTCAACTGACCCATGATGTTTCAAAATTTGTTATAAAACAGGTAGGATTTCACGAGTATCTTGCCTCAACGCCTTAAGTGGAGACAGAAGTGCCGAGCGTGCTCCGGAGGCAGGGGAGGGCGAGGGCTGTGCCCGGCTGGCCCGGATTCCCTCAGTAACCCCCCCACTGATCTCACCCCAGATAGTCACGCGCGGCAGAGCCGCATCTAGCAACAGGGAAAAAATTACACCCCCCTCGGTGAGCAGGCGTTGCTATTGACCAAACAGGGTGCAAAGGGACTCTGCACCTCTCCTATGGAGACAGGCTGAGAGAGTTGGGGGGTTCAGCCTGGAGAAGAGAAGGCTCCGGGGAGACCTTAGAGCCCCTTCCAGTCCCTCAAGGGGCTCCAGGAGAGATGGGGAGGGACTCTGGATCAGGGAGGGGAGCCACAGGAGGAGGGGGAAGGGTTTGACACTGAAAGAGGGGAGATGGAGCTGAGATGTGGGGAAGAACTTCTTTGGTGTGAGGGTGGTGGGAGCCTGGCCCAGGTTGCCCAGAGAAGCTGTGGCTGCCCCATCCCTGGAGGGGTTCAAGGCCAGGTTGGAGGGGGCTTGGAGCCACCTGGTCTGGTGGGAGGTGTCCCTGCCCAGGGCAGGGGGGTTGGAACTTGATGATCTTTTAGGTCCCTTCCAACTCTAACCGTTCTGTGATTCTGTGATTCTATGCAGTGCTGTGCCAAGCCGCCTCGGACTCTAACCCACGTGAGAGATTTGTCCACATTTCTCTGGATTTGCACAACTTTAGCTGGAAAATACATTTGGGGTATTTTGGGGGCTCAGAGTCCTGGGCTACTCCTCATGAGACAGACACAGCTGTGCCACTGCAATGCACCTTCCTGAGAATTATACAGTCCGTGGCCAAGGGGCCTGTTTGTCCAGAAAAGCAGTTCACATCACGTTTGTCACTCTGGCCACCAGCTTCGGCAGGGAGAACCGGAGCCCCAGGTAGCCAAGAGCAGATACAACAGCGCAGAGATGTGCAAGGATAATTTCCCATGCAAACCGCATCTTTGCATCAGCAGGAGAGCGTGGCCAAGCTGGGCACACAGCTGCAGTCCTCGCAGTGATACATGGAATATTTTAACTTTTAGCACTCTTCAGAGCCAAAGGATGGTGGCATTCTTGGTTCCCTCGGTGGAGCTAAGAGCTACTGCCCCACACTTACTTCGTGAACTGGAGAACAGGTTTGACACTGGTTGAAAAGGTGGTTCCATCAGTTTTAAGTTTTGAAATATCGTCTTTAACTTCAGCTCTAACCTAAATTTATTTTAAGAAAACCTCCAATTCTGGGTTTATTTCTGTTCTCCAGATCCAGAAGACCTAAAATTTCACGTTGCAGCAACTGGAGTGTCACGAGGTTTATTTAATGCTCACAATTCACTTTCCCAAAGAGCTGCTGAACCATTTAAAAACAACATAACAGAGCAGGCGTGACAAAATATCAGGGGAATTTAATGTCTTTAAGTTTGGAATTAATCTTTAATTTTAAGTTGATCTTACTGTAGAAAGATGCTTGTTTACCCGCAAACCAGACACAGATCTCCCAGATGTTGCCTAGTCCGTTACCTAACAGATTACATCGGACAGGCTCTGAAGCAAACCCAACGCTTCGCTGACAGTCATACCTGAAAAGCAAATTATTAGTCCCTGGGTTTCCTAGGAACTGTCACAGACACACAGCAGCCTGGTGCCTCTCAAAAGCACAACTCAAAGTCATCCACCGGGTAGAACAGAGGCCCTTGGGTTATTATTTAGCTTAATTCTGTATGTAATCTATACTAAGAGTAAATGCTTTAGCACTTTAGGTGTTATGAAAAACCTCTCTATCTACCCCTTTCCCTCCTTGCAGAGGGTGGTGGGAGCCATTTATCACCCTGGGTTCAGTGACAAGGAAACAGAGACAAAATCATGACAGTCATGATGGTATTCCCTCAGCACTGGGAGAGGGTTCAGCAGCTTCCCATCTCTAAGCCACGACTCCCCACATAAAGGGCAATCATTTTCCAATGCTCCTCCACAGCCAGACAGCAGGATTGCCTGCCTAAATAAGGCTTTCACTGCTCAGGTTTTTTGGTGGTGGTTTTTTTTTTTTGTGGTTGTTACTGGTTGTTTTTAACTGTAGTCTTCTTCCAACCACAAATTGTGTCCACATGAGAATAAAGAGGAATTTTCCCAGACATCCAGCACTCTGTGGGACACACAGACGCTTTCGAGCTGCTTGTAGACTTGCCTCTCAGTACCCGTGGCCATCCCACCTCTGGGATTCCCTGCTTGGAATGCGGGAGCTGTGTCCCCATAGCAGAGTGTCCCCATGTCCTCACTGCAGAGAGCTGGTGGGTACAAATTCTGTTCCCACGGCTGGGAAGCATTGCATGATATCATCCATCCGTCCGTCCATCCATCCATCCATCCATCCATCCATCTCTGTCTGTGCCCGTCCCACAGGCCCCAGACGTTGTTTTACAGGATGACAGCCCTGTTTTTCTGGAAGCGTTATCCTCTCGTTTCTTTCTCTGGGAGGGCTGGTGCTACAGCAGCCCCTGGGAACACTGGGCACAAACCCACCAGGGAAGAGCCCTCCTGAGCCCCAGCGCTCCTGGAGACACTTATCTGAATTGCTCTCCAAATAACACCCAGAGCAGCAGAATCTCAAGCATTAAAGGCTATTGCACGTTAGTCAGTCTTTCGTCAAACTGATAACAATGTAAAGGTCAAGGGCCTTCCACAGCCCTTGGAACTGCCCTGACAAAGATGCCATTTAAGCACAGGAAATTAAAGAGCTACGTCCATGTGTCTGTGCTGCGGGGAAAGGCACTGAGAGGGCACGAGGGAGATCATAGAATCATAGAATTGTCTGGGTTGGAAGGGACCTCTAAGATCATCTAGTCCAACCATCAACCTAACTCTGACAAAAACAAAAGCCCGCATCACTAAACCATGTCACTAAGATGGCTTTAGGCTCACTGTGTGAGTGCCAGGCTGGTGAGCGAGGCCGCAGGGAGATCCCCACATGGCACACGGGATTTAATGGCATCCGGGACAGTCGAACGGCCCAGCAAAGCGGCAGCAACATCCTCTGGTTTACACCAAGGCAGGAGGGGTGAGACGTGAAGTGTCAGGGAGTCACGTTAAGGAAAATATGACGCAGCGATGGCCGGGACGATTGTCACAGGCAGCTCCCCCAGCTTCTTCTCCCCTGCCTGCTCCCAACAGGCACGGTGAGGGTATAGCTCATTTCTGGTGACCACCTACATCGTAAACCCTCTTTGTCCAACATTTGAGCGAAGCTAATGCTGCAAAAGCAAACATACATTGTTTTTACAGAGCAAGGGCTTCTTATCAACTGGACTGTCGATAAGAAATTAAGACAAGTGTAGCAATCCATTGTCTCTCTAACTGCTGAGAGGAAAGTACCAGGGTTCACCCTAACGCTTCTATCCATAATATCCAAAATCAAACAAAAGGTGAAACAAGGAAGGAATGAAAAAGCATATCAGAAAAATGAAGAATATAAGCTAATCCATGGGCTCTTACTGTATTCAGAGTTTTAAACTTCACTCACAGCCCCGTCAGCCCCTCTTTTCGTCTGTGTCCATGTCCAAAGGACACAGCAAAGTTTCACGCAGGTTTCTCCCCACTTCCAAGGGCTTTTCTCCAGCTCCAGCGCTGCCCCACACCCTGCTCACAGCCCCAGTCAGTGCACAGCCCCCCTTTTGGGGGGGGGAAGCAGACGCAGCACGGACGGATCTGACCCCCCCCACAATTTTGGGTTTATTTTCTCCTCACAGAGGAACATGAAAACAGGAGATGGAGCCAGGAGGGACCACTCAAAATCTTGCCCTTGGTGCCAAGGGACTGTACATGGTTTGGCCAGTAAATATGAGAACTTGCATCTCTTGATGCATCTCATGCATCATCATGAGAACTAGAAGCAGGCTTGTTGCAGCCAGCTGTGTCTGAGAGGGCTCGGAGGTCATGGATGGCAGCAAAGTTGTCCAAAGACAACAAATCTCTGAGTTGGCGGAAGTTTACGGGCAGCTCTCCCAAGGAGAGTTCCTCACCAGGATCCTTCCCGAGTCAGCAGGAAGCTCAGCGCAGATGGCGGAGGATTTGGCATCTGACCTGAAGGTCTCAGGATTCCATGGAGGCTGGGAAATCCCTGAAACCTTCTCTGTAGGTATCCTTCTTGCCAGGAAACCTTCATCCCACCAGAGCTCCTTCCCCAAAGACACAAAGAGACTCGCCAAATTGGAAGAGTTCCAAAGGTGGAATATTCTGGTGCCAGCAACACCTGACCCGTTATCTCTCCTGGTGTGGAAACAGTGAGGAGGAACACTGCTCAGGAGAGCAGGGCCACCACTAAGCTGGCACAGCTCTGGGTGGCAGGGCCATCGCTGGTACCGTGACTTGGCAGAAGGGGATGTGGCTGTGGCCGGGAGAGGTCACACATGGGCTCACTGGTGTGATGGTGTCAGATGTTCCTCCAGCAAAGGAAACTTCTTGCCATGGGAAACAGCCAAAATGCACAAACTAGCTCACAGTTCTGTGAATTATTGATCTGGGTTTTCTAAGGAAACATCGTGGCCTTGGTGACACTGAGACCACGTTTCCCACAGGCGGGATTTCACATCAGTTTCCTTCGGGAAGATTATTCTTGCTTTGGCAGCCATGAATCCTGTGTCCCCGCAGAGCTACCGAGATCTCATACAGAGCCAGTTCCCACCGCCCCCGGCTCCGGGAGGCTCCACACAGTAAGGATGATAAGAAAGGAGAAGTGATAGGAAAACTATTCCTACTTTGTCAATTGGAATTGCAGCCATAGAATAGAATTAAACCAGTGAGGTTTCCCAAAAGCAACCTCAACCCATAAATCATCACCGGGGGTCCAAAACTGTTATCCTGCAGAAAAGCTGTGTGTGTGACCGAGGTGGGGCCAGCAAAGCGGCGCTCGTGCAAGGGTACTCCCCCTCACCTGCCTTCCAAAAACCCACAGAGCCTGGAAAGTGAACATTTAATATTTGCAACAGCTGAAACAGCAGAATAGCAGCGTGCAAGAGCAAAATGCTCCGTGGGATTTATTTCATTAATTAAAATAAAATAACCATCATTTTAATAAAAGCATCTAATTTAGATAGAGATCTACTTAAATTGAAAATACTGGCTTTTTAAATTCCTGAGACTTCAAAAGCAAGAGAAAGAACCGAAGGGAACCGTGTGCAGTGCAGCAGACACATACACTTGGAATAAACACCAATATCGGATAAAGTTGGACATAAGAAAAGGGAGACTGAAAAATTTTGTGGCTGGCAAAAATGAGGACAGTGGTAAAGACCTTCCTGGCCCAACTCTCTGGCTACCCCTAAGTCTTGTCAGAGTTCTACTTCTGAATTTAAATAAAAGATAACAAAATTGTATTTTTTGCAGTGATAGCTCCTTTAAGGGCAGTAAATGGTGAAGAATCTCACTGTCCAGTGGAAACAGAATCAGCAATAACTAGGGCACCCGGTTCTGAATTAGAAACCGCTACAAGAAACTCTGAGTGGTCTAATCTTAAAATCTCAAAACTGATCTCTGTGCTACGGAACGAAAAGAAATGACAGCACCTCAGCTGCTCCGGGGTGGAAACTTCCATTCCACCTACATAACTGCTTTTAAGAGGAATTTTGTTTCGTTTCTCACAGTGCTTAGAAGTGCCTTTCCCAGCTGAAAAGTGTTCTCAGCTGAGATTAGGCAACAGCTCGAGCGAGATTTCAGTAATGACTCAGTTGCTGCACTTTACCTCAAAGTGGAAGAAAAGATCGTTCTGTACGTAAGAACATTTGTTTGAATGGAACTTTATACTTGTTAGTTGATACAGAAAACGTTTCTGATTTCTCTGACATGTACTCCTTTTATTTTTTCCCCAAATGAAGGAGAGCGATGCCTTGAACGAGCACTGATTGTTCTTCCAGCACATTTCACGGCTGCAAACGAACCCACAGGGACTGACCATGGGAAGCAGAGGGGATTTAGATAATACGCCCCATCTCACCTAAAAACGAGTGCCCCGCAGTGAAGATGCTGTCACTGCCCGCCTGGGCGATCCTGCACTGCCACGATGTCAAACGGACTCGCTCGAGTTATTCTGGAAGTTCTTCGGAACAGGAGGATGGGGTCTTTGTTAGAAATACATTTCACCACCGAAGTTACCATTTATAATATTTTGCTGCTTCTGAAATGATCTTATCTCTCCCCATATAAAGAATTGTCCCACATTCACTGTTCCCAAAACAAATTACCTTGGGGAAATATTTTTATATATCTTAATTAGTTGCCCTACATTATAGGAACCAGAACACAGTTGTTACTGGAGAGGGAAATTAATTCAATCACCTACCGAGAGGAATAATATGACCAAAGGACTGAAAGTCAAGCCGGAGCCGTTTCTCCCCCCGGCTGCGCACCCCCACGGAGGGGATGCAGCTCCGGACACAAACCTGAGGGCGCGGATGCTGCGAGGGTCCCTCCTGCAGGGCAAGGTGCCGTGCCAAGAGCTGAGCAAAGAGCTGTCAGCTCCCCACATCTCTGAGCCCCCCACAGCCAGGCCCACCTTGTGCTTCTGGTCGTTTAACCCTGCGGCTGCACCACCTCTCTTTGACGATGAAGATACATTTAGCCCTGCGATATCTCAGCAGCGAGTACTCAATTAGCTGAAAGCGGGTGAACAATTTCTAGATCAAATTTACGACTAATGTAACTGCCAAGTGGCGTTATATTAGGCCATATTTGAGTGGATTAGTTGCTGGTAGGTTGTTATCCGTACACGCTACCGGACACACACACAGCGGCGTACAATACCTGTGTGCGAGCGGGACGTCGTGGGCACGAGAGGCTGCTCACACACCGGGGAAATCCACGGAACCCCTCGGCGTTGTTTGGTGCTTGAGATTACGGGTGTTTGCATGGAGGCCACAGAATTAACGTAATGACTCTAATGTCAGTGTTCTTCCTTAGAAATATTATCTAATCAAACTTCCTGACTTCTTAGGGCCAGGCAGACCTGGATCTCTCATTAACCATACGAAGTCCGTTGAATAAAGGCCTTACAGTGAGGACAGGGAGAAAGAAACAACTCTTCACTCCACATGCCTTTGATCTGCCCCACTGGAGTCACTATGGGCACTCAGGTTTTCCAGCCACCAAAGGAAGCTCACTGCTTTTTAAAATATAAACATACAAAATACACACACGTGTATATAAAAATTAAATGAATGTTGCTAGTATGTTCCTGTTGAGATTTACCCTCTTACTTGTCTCCAGCTCATGAGGACTGGAGCATACGGTCACAGACTGTACTCAAAAGATCAGCCCTCTGAAATACAGAGAAACCTCTGAAATGTCACCGTGGGACATTGCCAGGGTCCCTGGGGCCTGGAAGCCACTTCCCTCCAGAGTGCTTTTTCCTTAAACGCTGGAAATAGAGCAGGTAAAAGATCTCTAGGTATGTAATAGTTTCCGACATTTGCAAAAACTATTTAACAGCTTTTTTTCTGTGCTCAACCTGATTTTTAAGACCCAAGCTACTTTCAGTTCACATGCAGTGTATCTTTTCCATTCCTGGGTAGACACGATACAATGACATCCAAATGCCAGCCGACCTCATTGACCAAGAAATCTGATAAGGGCTGACAATGCTGTGGATTTTCCCACACAGGGCGGTAAAGCACGATATCTGAAAAATGGCCTTTTTAATAAAGCAAAAGTTACAGTGGTAAAGCCCCACACAAGATCAAAAAAAAAGAAACCACCAAAAAACCCAAAAGTAGGTCAAAGGCAGCTTGCTGGGAACAACTGATACTGAGAATTCACGCTGACTACGAGAGACCAGGCTCCAAGTAAACCCCAAACATGCCCACGGACTCTCTCCCAATAGGGTAGGATGAGGCATTAGTTTTAATTATTAAAATGAATACTAATTGATTTTACAGGCAGCCCTGGCTTTATGTGGGAGCTGTCGCAATGGGGGCTGGAGGAGGTCAGAGCACGTCCCACCAGGCCGAGCTGTGACGGAGGCTGGAGGTCTGGTGTCCTCTGCCCTTTGGTTCTTGGTGTCCTCGACCCAGGCAGAGAGTCTGGGTGAGGAACCCTGCTGGGGAGCCAGCCCAGACAGACAGACCCTCTGCATTGCACAGCGGTGGTCTCACTGCCACGGCGCTCAGCTCTGGCTCAGGACGGGCCCCATGAAGGCACGACTGTCCACGCTAGTTTGTCCAACCTGGCCACTAACCAGGGAGCAGCACGTGGAGACGGGTTGGCAATAACTGGAAATGCAAATAAAACACCAGTGCCTTCAAATGAGGGGCTACGGAGAAAGATCAGCCGTGAACAGAAGGACGTGGACACGCACAGGACCTTCGGCAGACAAGTGACACTACGGAGAATGGAACCCCTTTATCGGCCCAGACCAGGACAGAAGGTTCCTGCTGGATGGGAAAATGTAAGCGAATTTTCAGAAGTAAACACAGCTCTCTGAACATGAGTGTGTCACAAATCTCACAAACCTGGTTATTATACTCCCGGCTAACAAGCGCCGTGTTAAAGGCAGGAAGTCAAGGCGGTGGTGGTTTTCGGAAGGGTGCAATTGGTAAATCCCTGTCCCGTGGCATCACGGAGGGACGTGCCCTGCTGCGTCCTGCCCGTGCTCTCCTGCCAACCCTGCAATTACCGGCACCAGCCCCGGGTGGGGGCAAGGCACACACATCCTGGGTAGGCAACGTCACCCGCTCCTTGGGCTGCTGCTAACGACAGCGTCAAGTTCAGGTTGGATATTAGGGAAAATTTCTACACTGAAAGGGTTCTTAAGCCTTGGGATGGGCTGCCCAGGGAAGGGGTTGAGGCACCATCCCTGGAGGTTTTCAAAAGACGGGTTGACATAGCGCTTAGTGATGTTTCTTATAAGAGTTTGGTTGATGGTTGGAGTAGATGATCTAAAAGGTCCCTTCCAACCCAGACGATTCTATGATTCTAAGTGCCCAGCACTCCCTCAGAGCCCACTGGCACTCGGGAGTTGCATGTTTCTGACTTCAGTTTGAAACTGTATTTCCCTGGAACGGTGTGGAGGCGCAGGGGGAGGCAGCCGTGCCTTGGCAGCTCGCTCTGGAGAGCTTCACACCTGGGAGACGGGATTGCTCACGGTTTGTTTCAGGGGTTCCTCAGCCTGGAGACTCTCACTGTCCTGCCCTTAGAAGAGAAAATGGCACCGTCTGAGCTGCGGGGGTATAAAATCATACCCCTGCCCCTCCTCTCTCCCCATCCAGTGACGACAGGGCTGAACAGCATCCCCTGCTCCCTGGCTTCTGCCTGCACTGCTGGGGATTTCTAGGTGTCCTTCAGGCAAACGCAGAAAGGCTGCCAGCCCCCTACACCGGAGCACAGCAAGGCCTGCCCGCAGAGGTGACGCAGCCACAGGCAGGGGGGAAAGAAGCCCAGAAGCCTTGAGACCCACACCCGCTGCTTCTGAGAGGGTGCAGCCCGACCCAGGCCGGCACAAAGCGGCCTTTACTGGCACATCCTCCATCCACCCGGAGACGGGCTGAGATTTAGCAAAGCCCGGACCGGCACAGCCGAGAGCCATCGGCAGCCGATGCAGCTTGCTCCCGTGCGCTTGCTGGAGTTCCCAGTGCTTTTCAAGCACCGACATTCCTGTGACACGGGGCAAGAGAGGAGACGCCGCTGATCCCAGTCCCCCCGTGATGCCCAAAGCCAAGCAGCCACCCAGGCTGTGGCTGTGGCCAGCTGCATTCCGGCAGCCCGCCCAGAGCCAGCAGGCAGGGGAGCCACCCCGCAGAAAACAACCCGAGGAATGCCTGGAATTTCTGAAGAGTATGAAAATAACCTTAGTACCCAGCAGCAGGCAGGTATGGGAGATAATAGCAGAAGTGGCTCCTTGTCCCTCTTTGATACTTGATTAAGTGCAAATTTTGTAATGAAGCGTGTGAACATTGAGTCTTTATGTCAGCTTTTCTCTGCCCCCCAGATTCTCCGGGAGCGAGGACCCGAGGAGCTCGGGAAGCCTCCGGAACACTCAGCAAACCACTGTATGCTAACAATGAGGTATTTTTTTTTTCTCCTGTTCATAATAATTTTCCCGGTTCCTATGGCAGGAATACATCTCCCCTTGCCATTCTACACACCTTTCTATCGGCAGCAAGATCTCCCTCTGTGGCAGCACACGTTTCACTTCAAAGCTCTCCCCAGCCCTTTGGGCTGTAATTAGACGTGTAAGTGCTGGAACCAATCTGCCCGACAGGGAAACTGCTCTGGAAACACAGGGTTTGTAAAGGCTGAGAGACGATGGCAAACAAGAAATGGCTAGTGGCTTCTTGAAATTTCTCCCGCTGACTGCTCTTTCATTAAGTCTGGTGAAAGAAAGCAGTTCTCTGAGTCTAGCAAAAAAGCCAAGAACACAGTTGCTCCTTTCAAATGCAGGCTCCGACTTCTTCCCTTCTGCCAGCTGCAAGTCCTCATGAGCCTGGGAATGAGACTGGAAAGACCCGCTGTTGGGGTTCTACTGTAACACTTGTGTCTCAGCCACTCACCAAAACACCTTGTCTCAATGCTAACAGAAGTCTATATTATACTGTGAAATTTGTTACATCTTGCATTTACACACTGCAGGGATCTTACTTACGCCATCTAAAAGGGGAAACTCCTTCCCCCTGCCACGGTTATTCAGTCTGGAAAAGAGCAGGTTCCAGGGAGACCTCAATACACCCTTTCAAGCCGTAAAGGGGGCATATAAGAAAGACACATTTTCCAGGGCCTAGAGTGACAGGACAGGGGACAACAGTTTTAAGCTGAAAGAGGGGAGATTTAGATTGGACGTAAGGAAGGAATTTTTTACCATGAGGGTAAAGGGTGGCCCAGGTTGCCCAGAGGAGCTGTGGCTGCCCCATCATTACAAGTGTTCAAAGTCAGGTAGATGGGGCTTTGAGCAACCTGGTCTGGTGGGAGGTGTCCCTGCCCAGGGCAGGGGGGGTGGACTAGATGATCTTTGGGTCCCTTCCAATCCAAACCATTCCATGATTCTGTGATTTATCTCTGCCTCCTGTGGAAGCTCTGCAGCTTTGGCCAATAGTTAATAAAATCAGGGATCTCAGTTCCTCTCTGGTGACTGCAAGAAGCACTTGGACACCAAAGCTTCCAGCAGCACTCCCTGAGCTACTAGTATTTTTGCCACCAGGCCACACCTAAATTTAGCAATTCCCAGACCTAATGTCAGGGCAACTTTGCTATTGCTGGTTTAGAATAGGGCTCTGGCACAATATTCTCATTCTGAAAATAGCTTCTAATTCTTTACACGGGGCAGAAGCACTGTCCTGTGGTACCCACACAGCCTGGGGAGTCGGTGAGATACTTGGTTATCCTCACGTTCAGGGGGACGCACAGACTGATTTTTGAAGCTCCCCAGCCCTTGTGAGGCCAATAACACTGAGGGTAGGCCTGACCCAGATATTAGGACACATTGAATTTAAAGGACTCCTATTTAAATGATACCCAAATCTGCAGCTGGAACCTGTCATTTAAGGGTACAAACACCAAACACCTTCAGGGGCGACCCGCAGGGCGCACACTCCTGGTGTGAGTTTGCAGAGTGACTGGCTGCGGGGGCCAGGAGTGATGCCAGACGCTCCCCTGATCTCCCTAGTGAGCAAAGCAACCCTCGTGTGTGTGTGTTCAGGGGATGAGCAATGGGTCTGGACTGCGTACCTGCTCGGAGACTATTCTGCACGAATGCGGGAGTGCTCCGTGCGTACGTGAGAGCTTGGGCCACCCCGTATTCTTAAACTTGACTCTCTTTCATTTAAGCCCCATAAGCGATAGCTCAGAGTACAAACCCCAGAGCTTTCCTGAAGTTAAGTCTATCTGGGTAGAAGCTCATGAGCTTACAGCCTCATGAGAATTTAATTCAGAAAGCAGGGATTATGCTGCTTACGTGACATGCCCCATCTGAGCACAAAACCACTAATGCCTTGCAATTTTCCAGCTCATTATTCAGAAGTAACAGACACAAATGACCATTAGGCACAAGTAACACCACAGTGACTCCTGCCACTGCACACCTATCCCTTCAATAGACGCCTCGCTGTGCCGTAAGTGACCACCGCCAAGGCCACATCACAACCCACCAATAACACCAACACCATGAGTAAGATCCAGAGGGTTACCCCATGAAAGGAGTTAAGCTGGGGTCAGAAAGTCCAGGAGCAGAAGTCAGACTTTTGTGTTCCTGAAGGGAAACGCTAACACTAACGAGCTCTCCCAGCCCCTGTAGCAAGGTGCGCTAGAAAAGACTATGGGGGAATCGGGTCCAAAGCCAGTCAACCAGAAAATATTCCAAATTTACAGGGAATTCAGTTTCATACCTGACAGGGGTCAATATCAACTCTTTGGAAGAAGTTTCCTGATCAGCTTATCCACTATGAAGGGATAAACATGCTCCTTTGCACGTCCTGCCCCCTCCCCTGCATTTGGCTGTGATTTACACCAGCGCACACACTCAGGCGCCCAACATGAGTTCACCCAACTCAAAACTAACCTCACAAAGAGACAAAAGGGCTACGAAAGGACAACGTGGGCTGGCTGTGGGGAGAAAAGAGGAAGAAAGGGCAGCAACGCGAAATGAGCCCAGACCGATTGTGAAACCGTCACCAGAACAGACCTATGAATCAGATTTGCTCTCACAAAACGATGCCGCCGAACATCTGACCAGATCAGCTCCTCTTAATAACGCCTGAACATAAATTGCAAAATATCACAGCAATGTAGTCGGTGTACAGAGGCTACTGAGGAGTGCAGGAGTTGGGACCCCATGAATTTGGTGAGTTTGCTACAATAACACCTCTACAGGCTGCGACAGCCCGTTGTGTGAATGAACTGGAAAGGGTCGCCCTTCCTGTGACTTTATCAAAAACGCCCGACTGTTTCATCCTTACAGTCTGGGCTCAGAGTCATGTGAAAGGCCATCACATTTCTCACACAAGAAACATCTCACGGATATCCAGAGAGATTCGAAAGTGCCAACTGAAGGCCCTCAGCTAGAATATGATATAACAAAAGATCTATGAAGGCCACCAGCAAGTAAAAGCTCCACATCCCCGTCAGGGCTGAGCCCGGCGTGGACAGGACACGGCCACGATGGGATGTTAAACATTTAATTTATAACGATTAAGAGTGATGTTCCAAAAAAAGCCTCCCTAACAACATCACTGGGTAAAAGGAAGAGGTGGAGCTTTATTCTAAATAAGTTTATATCTCAACAGAGGATCTGACCCTAACAGGAGCTGGGTTTTAAAAAATAAAGGAAAGAGAGAGGAGATGATAAGTCCATTTCTTTTCCTACTGGAAAACCAAATCCCTGAAGTGACAGGGATAGAAACTCTCCTACTCTCATCCCCGGTCAGAAGCAGAATGAAGTCTGCTCACTCCACTGACAGAGATGCCTCTTTTAAACCGGGGAAAACTGAGATGACTGGTGATGGGAAATCAGAGCACACAGCTGGAAGGTGACTCATCCTTTGAGCAGATGGCACTTCAGGAGGAAAGTGGACACAGTTGGACAACCAAGCTCAGTCACGGGAAACTCTGCCTGTCTGTAGCGCTGATTAGAGGCAGCCACTTTTGCTCAGTAACTTAAACCCCTCTGACTCTGCTTTCCGAGGACCTACTTCTTAGAACCTTGCCATTATGAGTCACGTTTCACACACACACCCCTGAAATTTTAAAGGTGTCTCCGGAGTTTGAAAATGTGAATCCTTGAAGCTGTGTTTTCTGGAAACTGCGTTATCAAGACACAGAAATGTTTCAGGTTTGATTTTTAAATGTCTTTGGATTATTTTACTTCGGAAGGCTCCGAGTTGAGACTTTTTCGTGCTTGTGTCTGGCAAGCTGACCTCCTACACGTTAAAAATATTAAGTCAAAATTGCACGCTGACAGTCATATTCAGTCAAAGAACAAGTGAATCTTGGTTTGGTTTCTTTTTTACAGTTAGTTGTGGAAGGAAGAATCCAGCTGCTTGGTGGCTGGTTTTTTTTTTTTTCTCTGGTTTACCAATTTCAACTGAAAGTGAAAACAGGAAAAACTGGTATCACCCGCCAAGAAATGGGCGCTCTAGTTTTTTACAGATCTATCATTGCGAATTTCTCATTCTGAAAGGGATGTTTTATCACCAATAAAATGCTTAAATGGGATGACACCCAGGAGGAAGAATGAAGAATAAACTTACGAAAACCCCCCACATTTATGAAGTAGGGATGGAATCAGCAATTATTGCTTTGGTAAGAAAAAATGAATGATGCTTTGTTTATATGGTTATTTCTATTGTTATTTAAACACTGCTTAGATAACATGATGAATTTACAAAATGATGTAGGAACACTTCCTGCCAGGGTGAACTGCCAGCTGCAAAGGATTCTGTTTTGTCTCACTGCAGAATCAAACACAAGAGGAGAAACCTGGGAAGGGCTCTCAAGGGTTTAGTCATATAAAGACGCAGGAGAGAGGAGAGATCAAGGGAAGATACTCCTTAGGCCTTGAAGTGTCTCCAACCAGAACCTGTTTGACCAAGCACCACGTCCTTCCTTGGGACCATCAGCTCCTGGGTTTACCCGGGTGCCCCGGACAGGAGTATTCCCAGCGGTGACTCTCAGAGCTGCTGTCAGATTTAGGGTTGTAAAGTGATTGTTAAACAGACGCTAATTGTCACGACTGGCAGTAGTTGGATTTCTGTGGAGTCAGTGATGAGGTCAGGAATGATTCGGATCAATCACAGTCATGGGAAAGAATGGAAGCTCCACAATGGGCTTGTGTTTGATACTGATGTTCGGTGAGAAACCCCACATTTCCAATAAGCCACACAAGGCACAGCATTACAGTGGCTTTTCAACTTAATTTAAAGGAGCGCTTTTTTAAACCCAGTTTTTCTCTTTACCAAAGTTTTACAGAAGTGTATTTAAAGAAGGCACACTCATAGCGCTTACCTTGGTTTGTTTTTTAACTATGTCTGTCTCAATCTACTGACCACAGAGACTGAGCTATCACTGATGTACTCCAGTGATCAGACATTCCCCTCAAGATGATGCAAGTAAGTCACCAAGGTTTGTGGGGAAGGTAGAAGAGGAAAAAACCCCAAAATCCCACTTTCCCTTCCTCCTCTGAAGCTTTCCAACAAGGAAGTGAAATAAACAAATTTCATGGTGACCTGCAAACTAATTACTGATTTAACTATACGATGTTATTTAGCACCTCAGAGACTTACAGCACCAACGAGCTAAATTTTATTACAGAATCATGGAGTCCTTTAGGTTGGAAAAGACCATTAAGATAATCAAGTCCAACCATTAACCCAGCACTGCCAAGTCCAGCACTAACCCATGTCCCTCACACTGCACCTGCCCCACCTCGAGGGCTGTGTCCAGTTTTGGGCCCCTCACCACAAAAAAGCCATTGAGGTGCTGGAGCGGGTCCAGAGAAGGGCAACGGAGCTGGTGAGGGGTCTGGAGCACAAGTCTTGTGAGGAGCGGCTGAGGGAGCTGGGGGTGTTCAGCCTGGAGAAAAGGAGGCTGAGGGGAGACCTTCTCGCTCTCTCCAACTCCCTGAAAGGAGGGTGTAGCCGGGGGGGGTCGGTCTCTTCTCCCAAGGAACAGGCGATGGGACAAGAGGAAATGGCCCCAAGTTGCGCCAGGGGAGGATAGCGGGGAAAGTTTCTACACAGAACGGGTC